>CM062816.1:45674969-46218845 GCA_031772625.1 Pinus tabuliformis | reverse complement strand
TGTAACTTACAATCCGACGGTCACGATATGTAGTGATCCGACGTTCATTCTCTCCTCGGTATTACCGACACTTGATCCGTGGCTTGACACCCGATTGGTCCATGATTTCTATTTAAAGCGCATGGAGGGTCATTTGTAGGGTAATCCGTGCATGAGAGAAGCATATGTAAATTTTCATTCTTTTATTAATAAATTGCCTAAAGTGGCCGCGTTGGCTCAGGCCGTGGACTGTTTCCCCTCTTTGAGGGTTTTAAACCACGTCAAAAATACTGTGTATTGATCTGCGATCTGGTTGTGAGCGGTGTCCTTTGGTGTTCTGTCTGAGGAACTTACGCTGTAAATTCCTACAGTGTGAAGGACAGACGGCTGCGCTAAGCAGTGCAAGCATGCAGGTTCAGTTCGTGAACTTCCTAGACTTCAACAAGATATCCCTAGGGTGCAGAAACCTAGTTCCAGCACCCTCCAATACTACCTCGGGTGAGACCTCAGTCTACGCACCGCGAACTATTGCCGAAAGGGACAGTGGTTTCAGGATTTGTTTAGCTAAATCACTTTTGAACCTGGGTCAGGCCTCAACAATCCAACAAGGTGCCAGACTGAGAGTAGACCATATCTGGCTTGCTCTTCAGTGACACATCCACCCATAGCTATATCGCAAGCAATTGGGGCTATGAATGATTTGGTAAACCATTCAGTAAGAAACTAATCAGCAATCTTGAACTTAATTAGGTGACATCTACGCCTCCATTCATGGATATGATCAGAGATGTGCGTTGCAGTGTCTTGCTTAAGCAATGTGAGAAAATAGGTGCCAGTTTCATAACGAACTGGTAGCTGAAAATGTGTGAGGAAAGCCATGGCTAACGAACTGAAGTCATGGAAAGTACTTTGAGGTAGCTCGATGTACCATTTCATTGTGGCACCTATGAGGGTCCATTAGAAGAGACGAAGATGAATGGAATCGTCCATGTATGAGCTCGATGAGCACGAGAGGTGATATGTCATCACATGGGCCTAAGGATCTTCTTTAGCTTTTCCATAGAAATTTGGGCAATCACTTGGTATCTTGGACGGCACTGAAGGTCAATATGGCGAATGAAGGATCGGATCATTCGTAAGGTGCGATACATTGGAAACTCAAGTGTCGCCAAGAAAGGTAAGTGAGTGTTAAAAGGAATGGGAGGTCGATAAGCGGGCCCATAGGGAGGAGCCCATCCCTTTTGGTAAGGATTTTGGCCCCATAGTGGGGGATTTTTGCCATATGGAATCTGAGTTTGCCCCCATTGTGGATTACCTTGACCAAAGGGAGGATTCTGACCTTGCATACCTTGAAACTATCTAGGCACAAGTTGCTGATAGGCAACGTATGGGTTAAAAGGTTGTTGAGGCTGTTGACCATGGACATATATATGGGACCTGTTGTCCTGGAACATAGGTTTGTTGAGCCAGTTGTCCCTGAATAAGAGGGTTCTGGACCCGCAATCCATGGGTATAAGGTTGATACACTTGTTGCCCTTAGATATAGGGGTTTTGTACCTGGTGCCCTTGGCCAGTAGGATTCTGAACCTGTTGACCTAGGACAAGAGGATTTTGTACCTGCTGCTGTAGGACTTGACCTTAACCTTCTCCTTGCAAGGGATGGCCTTGTTGATATGTATACAAGGGTTGTTACTGCCTTGGTTGGTGTTACACAATAATTTGTCACTGTCCTCATCTCATCCCTCTACTGTGTCATGTGTCAATTAAACATGTCCATATCTTCCCATCAATGTAAGAAGATTAAGTAAATTCTCTATGATGCTGCAAATTGACCCTCATTCCCTAAGTTTCTGCCTCGTCATGAGTAAAACCTTAATATATGCAGTGGTCCTCTCATAAACGGTCTCATCGTGACCCCATCGCAGGTGTACATCTGTTTCCCGCAACGGTCGAATTTAAAGTCCCGGTGCAAGGCTATTACCTATTTATCGCGACAATCAATCTGCAGGCATTGCCTCTTAGCAATGCCATCACGAAGACTTAGTTCACGGCTAGTGACAATCCAAATTGGTGTTAGGATATTCCGACACATAGGAAATAGTTAAGTACAACTTGGTCTAGTATAGAGTTAGGTATAGAGTTAGGTAAAGTGTGTTTCTTTACCTTGTACATTTTGTAACTTACAATCCGACGGTCACGATATGTAGTGATCCGACGGTTCATTCTCTCCTCGGTATTACCGACACTTGATCCGTGGCTTGACACCCGATTGGTCCATGATTTCTATTTAAAGCGCATGGAGGGTCATTTGTAGGGTAATCCGTCTATGAGAGAAGCATATGTAAATTTTTCATTCTTTTATTAATAAATTGCCTAAAGTGGCCGCGTTGGCTCAGGCCGTGGACTGTTTCCCTCTTTGAGGGTTTTAACCACGTCAAAAATACTGTTGTATTGATCTACGATCTGGTTGTGAGCGGTGTCCTTTGGTGTTCTGTCTAAGGAACTTACCCTATAAATTCCTACATGGTATCGGAGCTATTTGAGGGCCGCGTCAGTTGGTGATCCAAATCTGAAGCCGGTAGAACTGCATCCGAATGCCGTTTCCTAGATCTGCTGTTTCTAACTGCTTTCGGGCCGAGAGGACTGCTCTGTTGTGTTGGGAGCATCTGTTCCAGTGAGGAACCCCTTTCGTTTCATGAGAAAAGGTTTCCGTAGTCCTAGCTGCGTCATTTTTAAGATCTGGAGGTATATAGTGTTTATTTGCAGTTTACAGTTATTTTCTCTCTGTTTATTTCGGTTTGGTTTATTTAGCTTTTTTAATTACCGGATCTATACCTTTCATTTCTGCGTATGCTCTTTTCCCTGCGACTCTGTGCGATCTGGGCAAATCAGAAATAGAAAGGAAGGATTTTTCTCATGCGTATGCTCTTTTCCCTGCGCCTTAGGGTGATCTGGAAAATCAAAAACATTGAGGAAAATATTTAGTTTCCGGCTAAAGCTAACTTTGAACCGCAAGGTTCATTTTTGAAAATATTTAGTTTTTTCGGTAAAGCTAACTTCGAGCCGTAAGGTTCGTTTTCTTTGCATGTCCGTGTTGGGTTTTGTGTTTTTTGTTTTGTAGGGAAAAAGAGCTTTCTCAAAGCAAGCACGCAACCCAAAGCATTACCCCCCCCGCTCTCTCTCTCTCTCTCTCCTCCATTTTTTGGGGTGGATTTTTTCATTTCCGCACATTCCCGCACTTCGTCGGCGACTTCAACAACTTTTTTTCAAAAAGCCATAACTTCTTCATCCGGAAGCCGTTTTCAGAGCCATTTTTTTTAAACCAGCCTAATTTTTCGAGATCTATCCATTGGAACACTTGGTTTTAGGATCTTTAACTTCAGTTTCTGTTGAAATGGAAAGTCAATACCAAGTTACCCTTGACAGCACCAACTACTTCCAATGGTTGTCCTACATTGAGGATTTACTTAGAAGTAAAGGTCTCTACAGAATAGCCTCAGGCCAAGAAAAGAAACCGAAGGATGAAGATAAGGCTGCTAAATGGGAAAATAGGCAAGATCAAGCACGTGGATTGATAGGGATGTCTATTTCTCCAGATCTTAGATTCCATATTGTAGAACTTGATACTCCTGATGAAGCAATGAAACAAATCAATAAAGTTTTTGGGATTAAAAATGAACTTAAAGCCCATCAACTTGAAAATGAGTTGCTTACATTGGACCCTAATAATTTTTCTTGCATTGAAGATTTCTTGTCCAAGTTCAAGACCCTTAGATATCTCTTGGAAGGTGTTAAGGTTAAGAAAGAAGATAGTAACCTTATCTACTCCATTCTTACTAAGTTGGGACCGGACGCCTACTCTGTGTTTGTTTCCACCTTCCATTCTATAAGAGAATCCTTCATTTCTCAAGGAACAGACTACAAGTCCCCTTCCTTTGACTCTTTTTGTGATTCTTTAATAAGAGAACAAGAAAAACTCTTACACCTTGGTCTTCTTAATCTTGGAAACTCTTCCAAGAAAGCGTTAGCCGCCCAGCAGCAACCAAATTCAAAGAATCCTAAGAAGTCATATCCTAAAAAGAATGGTCCTAAACCAAACAAGGGTCCTAAGCAATCTCAGCCTCAAAATGAAAAATCATTTCAACAAAATGATAAGACAAATAAAAACAAATGGAAGAAGACTGATAGACATTGCAACTTTTGTAATCGAGATGGCCACTTAGAATCCAAATGCTTTAAGAATATGGAAGCCTTGGAAACAACGATGAAGAAACATAACATCCATTTGGAGCATCTTCACCTTCAACTTCATCTTCAGGAATGGCACTTTCTGCATGTGGTTGTCAATCATCTCAGTCTGGTTATGCATTAAATGTATCTTCTTCTTCTCATTCTCATGAGTGGCTCATTGATTCTGGAGCTTCTTATCACATGGCCAAAAACAAAGCCATGTTTTCTTCTTTAAATGATTGTAACACCAAAAATATATATGTTGGTGATGATAGATCTCTTAGTGTTGTAGGGACTGGAACTGTTCATCTAGACAATGGTCAGTTTAATGATGTATTATGTGTTCCAACCTTATCCTGCAACCTTCTATCTGTATATCAGATAACTCATTCAGGTGAAGGTAAAATCGTTGAATTTTCACCTCATGATGTTGTAGTCAAGGACTGAAGAGATCCTAAATAGATTTTGGCTACTGGCATTGCTGATGATTCTACAAGGTTGTATAAGTTTCACAACTTTGGGTCATCAAATATTCCCTCAGTATTTGTTGCTCATAACGATGAAGTGAGAAAACTTTGGCATGAGCGATTTGGTCACTTAAACTATCGCTCCCTTCAGCATCTATGTCAAGAAAATATGGTGACAGGTCTTCCTATGGTATCTTGCAGAGATGGTGTTTGTTCCGGATGTGTACTCGGAAAACATCATCGGGACAGTTTTGAAAAACGTGCCTCTTGGCACGCCTCAGCCCCTTTACAGCTTGTGCATAGTGATTTATGTGGTCCACTTCCTGTTGTTTCATTCTCTAGGTGCAAGTATTTCTTAACTTTCATTGATGATTTCTCTAGACGCACTTGGGTATACTTCTTAAAACTCAAGAGTGAAGTATTTAACACATTTTTGGCCTTCAAAGCCTTTGTTGAAAAACAATATGGACATCAAATTCTTAAGCTAAGATCTAATAATGGCGGAGAATATGTTAAAAACACATTCATCAACTTTTGCACTGAGAATGGAATTCAAATGCAACATACTGTTCCATATACTCCACAACATAATGGTGTAGCTGAAAGGAAGAATCGCACCTTAAAGGAAATGGATAATTGTATGCTACAATCTAAAGGACTTGGTCTTATTTTTGGGCAAAAGCAATTAACTATGCAAATTACATAATAAATCACACTCCTACTAAGGCTTTAAAGAATATCACTCCAGAAGAAGCATGGAGCTCAATCAAACCAGATGTAAGTCACTTTCGTGTTTTTGGAAGTGAAGCGTGGGCCCATATTCCAGATGAAAAGCATAAAGCTTTAGAACCTAAGAGTGAAAAATGTACTTTTGTTGGATATTCTGAAGATGTCAAAGGCTATAGACTTATTCCATTTAAGTCCAAAAATGTTATCATTAGAAGAGATGTAAAATTTGATGAAAATATATCGGCCTGCGAGCCTAGTCTGGTAGATGTGCCACCTCTCCCTATCTCTTCTACTTTTGAAAACATTTCTTCTTCAGATGATGAAAGTGAGGATGACAATCCTCCCCCACCATCTCAGGATCCTCCTTCAGCTCCTCAGCTTCCAAAATGGGTTCGTGCTACTCAAGATGCAGCAGGTGATCTTGCTGGTGATCCTACAGATCAGCGACGCACACGTTCTCAGTTTGACAGAGCCTCTTCTTTACTGGCTCAAGCTCCAGTAAATTATGATCCTGACACCTTTGCAGAAGCTTCAGGCCATCCAGATTGGGAAGCAGCCATGAATGAAGAATATCATTCATTATTGGCAAACGATACATGGGATCTTGTTCCTCTACCAAAGGGACGAAAACTTGTTAGATGCAAATGGGTTTACAGAACCAAGTATGAACCAGATGGGAAAGTTGATAAACATAAAGCTCGTCTTGTTGCTAAAGGTTTTTCACAGTTGAAGGCATTGACTACACTGAAACCTTCTCCCCTGTTGCCAAAATGAACTCTATCCACCTTGTTCTTTCCCTTGCTGTCTCGTTCAAATGGGAAGTCCATCAAATGGATGTTAAATCTGCCTTCTTGCATGGGGACTTGCATGAAGAAATCTACATGGAACAACCCATTGGCTTCATAAAAACAGACTCCAGCCTTGTATGTCGGCTTAAGAAATCCCTTTATGGTCTCAAGCAAGCTCCTCGAGCTTGGTATGCCAAAATGGATAGCTTTCTTTTAGACTCTGGCTTTTCTAGGTGTCATTCTGACAATACTGTCTACACCAAGAAAGTGGGCAAGTCTCTTATCATTCTTGTTCTTTATGTTGATGATCTTATTCTTATCGGTAGTGATCCCAACCTTATAAACCATGTGAAGTCCAGCCTTAAAAAGAAATTTGAAATGACAGACTTAGGACACTTACATTATTTTCTCGGTCTTCAAGTCTTGCAATCCAAGGAAGGTATTTCCCTTTCCCAGTCCAAGTATGCCTGTGATATTCTACGCCATTTTCACATGGAAGACTGTAAGCCAGCCCCTTCTCCCTTCCAGTCTGGAGTCAAACTTTCAGTCACTTCTACTTCTCCTGAAGTTGATGCTACCTTATACCGTCAACTTGTAGGAAAACTTCTGTATCTAACCCATACTCGACCTGACCTTTCCTTTGCCGTTGGCCTTGTTGCTCGGTTTATGCAAAACCCACGTGAAAGTCATTGGAAAGCAGCTAAAAGAATACTTCATTATGTTCGAGGTACAATTCAGTTTGGGATTCATTACAGTGCCGAAGCATCTCCTCTATTGGTTGGTTTCACTGATTCCGATTGGGATGGTGACCCTGATGATTGGAAGTCTACTGCAGGTTATGTGTTCACTCTTGGTTCAGGACCTATTACATGGGCTTGCAAGAAATAAGGTGCCATTTCTCTTTCTTCAGTAGAAGCAGAATATCGTGGTGCCGTAGAAGCTAGTAAGGAAGCCTTGTGGCTTCGTCAGATCCTGTCAGAGTTTGGCTTTCAGCAGCATCATCCGACTACACTTTGGTGTGATAATCAAAGTGCCATTCAGCTATGCAAAGATCCAGTCCAACATCAGCGCAACAAACACATTGAACTGCACATGCACTTCATCAGAAAGCTCATTCATGAACATGTTCTTGAAGTGCAATATTGTTCAACAGATGATCAAGTTGCAGACATCTTTACAAAGGCTCTCACAGAGGCGAAGTTGACTAAACTTCGATTTATGGTTGGAGTTTAGGAAGTTGTCACTAAGGGGGGATAGGCTCTAGTGCCTCCTTCCTTCTCCTATTGTGTCATATTTGTAAATCCTTCAATCCTATCCCAATTTGTTCTTAAGGGGGGATGTTAGGATATTCCGACACATAGGAAATAGTTAAGTACAACTTGGTCTAGTATAGAGTTAGGTAAAGTGTGTTTCTTTACCTTGTACATTTTGTAACTTACAATCCGACGGTCACGATATGTAGTGATCCGACGGTTCATTCTCTCCTCGGTATTACCGACACTTGATCCGTGGCTTGACACCCGATTGGTCCATGATTTCTATTTAAAGCACATGGAGGGTCATTTGTAGGGTAATCCGTCTATGAGAGAAGCATATGTAAATTTTTCATTCTTTTATTAATAAATTTCCTGAAGTGGCCGCGTTGGCTCAGGCCGTGGACTGTTTCCCTCTTTGAGGGTTTTAACCACGTCAAAAATACTGGTGTATTGATCTGCGATCTGGTTGTGAGCGGTGTCCTTTGGTGTTCTGTCTGAGGAACTTACCCTATAAATTCCTACAATTGGGCGAATTTGTTCCAAAAGTCAGCCTTCTGGATGTCTTTAGACTTGGTTGTTGGGTCAGTTTGGGTCACTTTTCTCCCTCTGGGATGGTAGTTCCATCTTTTGTGCTACCTTCCTTGAGGATAAGCTCCCTCTCCCTCATTTCATGGAGACTCCTTCTCCTATAAAATCACTCACCATTGCTATGATCTGCTAGTTCTTTTGGTTGGATAGTTCTGCTAGTGCATTTGAGTTTGGTAGATAGCTTTGGTGTGAGTGTGACAAGTGTGGGATTGCTAAATAGTTTGCAAGAGGTTGTGGAGTGCCCTTAACCTTGTATTAAAGCTTGTGAGTGAGAGAGAGATATTGTTTATTTGGGAGACCCATCCTTGAGAGTGAATGCTTGAAGAAACATACTGGCTGGACCCTCCGAGAAGGCTTGCGACGTCAAGACTTGGTTGTAAGCTTTGCTCTTGATTTATTATTAATACAATCAATGATGATTTCCTATGTCTTGTATGTAATTTACTTGATAGCTCATGATTTCTTGACTTTATGAGTAAATAGATCATTGTTGTTCTCGGTTACGTGCTCTGCTGTTACCTTATTGTGTTTTAGGTTGATTTCTCATTAAGGAGAAGGAAACAAAAGCTGGAGCAGCGCAACGGAACTTCATCAACCACCGGTTTGAGGTAGGCCTCTAACGATGACTATTTAAGGGAATCAATTGTTGTTTTGTCTTTGCTGTGACTAGACCCACTCTAGGGCTAAAGAGGTTGCCTCTGTCCGCAGAGGGAACACTTTCCTACTTCACAAGTTGGTGACATATCATTGGTGTCTAATGACATGTGTTTCTCCCAGAGCATGTTTCTTCCATCCCGTGAAGACCTCTTGGCAGCCATGTTCTCATATGGCCCATGAACAAGATTACAAGGATAGTTTGTTCCTGTGTCAACCTCATTAAAAAATGAAACAAGTAGTGACGAGCATAGTTCTCAATCTTGTGTCAAGCTCGTTAAAAAATGAAACAAGGGTTATGAGGATAGTTCTTTTATTGTGTCAACCTCATTAAAGAATGAAACAACTCCATTTTCCAAATCGAGTCTTTGATTAAGATCTTGTAAAATCCGAGTTGAGTCTTTCCAAGATCTCGAAAGTGAACCTTCATTACATCCACCTAGTTGAATGCAATGAAGCTTGGCATGCATGTACCTCGATTGAGTCATTATGCTGGGGGCATGCAAACTTATAACAAGCATAGTTTTTCGTTTCAAGCTTGTGTAAACATGAAATCGAATCCAAGCAGAGTTCTCCATGGTTCAAGCTTGTGTAAACATGAACCCATACCCGATTTACACCTCGTGATTGCTATTTTTATCCGCTAAATTCTGCTAGATGAGCCTTGGTTGTTTCGTTCCATCATCGCTGATCGTATGCTTTCACTTGGTTGTTTGTCCTTTCCTGAGGGACCACAATGATGAGTGGTTTTATTAGCCAACCTCCTGACTATTACATGTTTTGAGTAGTTCCACCACTGCCAGAACCAGTTGCTACCCTTTATACCACTCGTTCCTCTAGCACGAGTCATCTTTAAGCTCTTTTCTGACTCGTAAAAGATGAAAAGATTGCTGAGTATTTTTTACTTTTTTGACTCGTTAAAGAGAATAAAAATGACACTCTGCTTCTAGCTCTTTTCTGACTGTATAAACATGAAAAGATCGCCCGACTTTTGTTGTTTTGAGTTCGATACTAGTTATGAAACAACGTGTCTTCGATCGCTTTTTTACTTTTTCAGATCGGGGCCACTAATTACGAAAAGTACTCCTTGATCGTAATGGTCAAGTGGTTCTCTCGAGTATTTTTTTCTACTTTTTCGGGCTCGAGGGACACAAATTTACAAAAATGGACCCCCCTGGAGTTTTCTTTTCCATGTCTTTATCAAACTCTCTAAACATGAAAATGACTCTGATTTTTTCCTATGTTGGACTCATTAAACCTTGACGACATTGGACTCATCACCATGATGGGACTCAAGCTTCTCCTCCCTAGGGCTCGTTAAACTATTACTAGGTTGGATTCATCCAAAGGATGAACTTATATTACGAGCATATGCTATCCCCTTCAAGCTTGTTTTGAAAATAACTAGGGTACTCGCCAGCAATGGTGGGGGAAAATTTGGAAATCATCATTGGTTACCTACAAAAGCTATTCACTCTTGAACATTGACACTTTTTCTTCTTGTCAGGTTGGGATATCCTTATATCGTTATTGGACCTTCTGGGGTTTTTGGTTGCCATTTTGCCTCATTCCATCTGATCTATGTTTTCTCTATTAGACCTTTGATCCCTTGGTACCAAAATGTTGCCACATTCCATAGTCGTGTTGCCGATATGTTCAAGAGTATAATCCTTCTACAGTTCACACCCTTTCCTCCTCTAATGATCTATTTCACCATCTACCACTTGTTCCTTATCTCACGTCGTTGATGGGGGAAACATTATGGCCCTCCTACATTGGATTGTCTCCTGTCAACATCAACTTATTATCCAGGAGATTAGTCTAGCGATCCCTTTCAGTACCTTCGAGCTTGCATGCCTCAACGGAAAGTTCTTCGTACCTAACGACGGACTTTCATCATTGGTCTTCGTTTGGGTGATTCCACGAGTGTTTGACTTCAGCCCATTTTTCACACTTAGTGGATTGTAGTGGCAGTACCTTGAGAGCCATTGGCATTATTGGTGGTTTCTCTCGCGCTTGTTAATTGTTTTCATCATTGACTGGTAATCAAGCCACTTTCTATATGCTCGACCTAAGCACATTTGTTCGCATGCTACAATCTGTACTATGATCAGTTGGGTTTCAAGACCCCAAACTAAGATCACATATGTTTGGGCAGCGTGGATTGGTTCGTGATTACATATATGACTCTTTGATTGGATGGCTGTGACCATACCAGAGTCTTCATGGATGGCTACGACCATACCTTTATCATTATATGTGGTCTTATCGACTGGATGGCTGCGTCCATACCACAGACCAAGTTTCATATGTCTTTTGGATGGTTGTGCCCATGCCTAGACAACATGTATTTCTCTATCAGAGATATCAGTTGTAATTGTGCCTACAAGTTCTTCCTGGTGGTATTCCAGTTCAGACAATTTCGTAAAGCATTCACCCCTCCCACTCTCTCAGGCTTCATGCTTTAGGGGGTATCTGTTATACAGTAATTTGTCACTGTCCTCATCTCAGTCCCTCTACTGTGTCATGTGTCAAATAAACATGTCCATATCTTCCCAGCAATGTAAGAAGATTAAGCAAATACTCTCTAATGCTGCAAATTGACCCTCATTCCCTAAGTTTTTGCCTCGTTGCAAGTAAGACCATAATATATGCAATGGTCCTCTATCATAAATGGTCTCATCGTGACCCCGTTGCAAGTGTACATCTGTTTCCCATGACGATCGAATTTCAAGTCCTGGCACGATGCTATTAATTATTTATCACGACGATCGGTCTACGGGCATTTCCTCTTAGCGATGTCATCGCGAAGACTTATTTCACAGTTAGCGATGATCCAGATTGGGTGAATTTGTTCCAACATTCAGCCTTCTGGATGTATCTAGACCTGGTTGTTGGGTCAGTTTGGGTCGCTTTCCCCCTCTGGGATAGTAGTTCCATCTTTTGTGCTACCTTCCTTGACAATAAGCTCCCTCTCCTTCATTTCATGGAGACTCCTTCTCCTATAAAATCACTCACCATTGCTATGATCTGCTAGTTCTTTAGGTTGGATAGTGCTACTAGTGCATTTGAGTTTGGTAGATAGCTTTGGTGTGAGTGTGACAAGTGTGGGATTGCTTAATAGTTTGCAAGAGGTTGTGGAGTGCCCTTAACCTTGTATTAAATCATCATTGATTGTATTAATAATAAATCAAGAGCAAAGCTTATTTATTAGGGCTAGAGGGGTTGCCTCTGTCCGCAGAGGGAACACTTTCCTACTTCATAGTTGGTTTTGTTGCTGCAAGGGCTAGCCTTGTGGTTGCAAATTTTTCCCTGGGTTTGAAGAGATTGGACCTGCGAGGCTATAGGTTGAGAGGTATGTGGAGCATATTGCATTTGCTACCGTGCTGCCTACTGCAACTATTGGAAGGATTGACCTTGCAGTTGTTGTAGGTGACCTTACTGCAGGATAATCTACCCTTGCTGTTGTGCGGAAAACTCTTGTTGCAACAAAGGTTTCCCTTGCGATAACAAAGGCTGCCCTAGTTGTTGTAAAGGTTATCCTTGTTATTGCAAGGGTACTTGAACAGTACCCGAGAAATTATCGAACTGAATCTGGCCATAGCCAGGCTGGATGTACTACCCAAATTGTAGGGTGTAAGGTTGATTAACCAATCCTTTGGGACTATATGGAACATAATGATTTTGGTATTGGACCTAAGCCCCATAGGGCTACTGATACTAAACATTACTCGATCCAGATGGACCAACAGGATTCTAAACCTGTTGTTACTGGACATTGCTTGATCCAGTAGGGTCAGTAGGGTTATAAATAATACCCTAAGAGGGCTACTTTATACCAAGCATGCAAACTTGTGAGCCGCTCACATTAGTGGCACCTGACACCATAGAGACATTTAGGTTCTGCCCCCCAGGTGGTGGCACAATTTGGCCATTGACAAATGGGACAGAAGAAATAGCAAAGACAACCTTTGAAACGTTGGTTGTGACTGACCTGTAGCTGAGATTGATGATACAAGAGTATTCGGGACAGTTGGTTGCACTGGGACTGAAGTAACAGCTGGTTGGGAAGTCATGTTCATCACGAACGAACCTAACGTAAGCCTGATGCCTGATTCCCAAACAGGATTATGGTAGAGTGATTAGGCACTAGGTGTGCCTGAAACTAAGTGCCCCAAAGACGCATAGCCAGGTGGCAAGATGGTGGGAATACCTTCAGAATAAGGGAAACCCTTGGGAGGAAACTTCAATTTTAATTCTTCCCCCTCAACAGTGTGTGGAGTAGAAACTTCGGACTCATTCAAAGAAGTGACTAGAGCATCGCCTTCGGGTTCCATGCTTGAAAGCAAAGGATGACAAATGGCCGAACTGGTAGTGGGGCATAGTTCCAAAGGAACAATCGGATGTTTGTACGGACTGTAAGGACATGTTGATGCCCCGAACGTCATTGTATCAACATTGGGGGATAACCACCCGGTCCAGACCTTAATACAACTCCTTTTCCGTTTGGGATGGTGGCTCCGACTGGATATAATGGGACCAGTTTCCCAATAATGAATAAAAGGGGATGGATGAGTGATTGGTTTTCTAATAAATGATAATGAGTGGATGACTTAATCTAACAGCGAAAACATAAATGACTATTCTATCCCGGGAGGCTTCTATTCTTTTAAGTGCAATGCTTGATGATCTCTGTTCATCGATAGGCATATAGATGACTCTACACAATAAACATAGACATTCATTCACTTAATGATTGCTTTGTTCAAATAGTTGAACAAAGTGATTAACAAAACATTGTTACACTTATCCTTTTATATTACCGATACATGTATGATAAAAGAAAAGCATGCTGTAAACATCCAGTAGTGGAAATTATAAAGAATGCTGTTAAAAACACACGCATATATCCGATAATAGCAAGAGCGATCAAACAACAATTCACATAAAAAGAATGAACTCAGACATAGATAGTAGTACCATATGAGCTGCAAATCATTCCCAACATCAATCGCTATTTGAATTCCTTCTTCCGACTCAGAAATACTTTTAAATAAAGGCAGTAGTGCACATCCACATAAAAGCTTCGTTATCAAAATTGGAATAATTGGCCCAGTCTTTATAAAAAATTATGCCTGAAGTACAGTAGTGTAACTTCAGGTTTAAGTCATATACAAAAACTTATGACCCTTTCCAATGCATTGAAAGGGTCTATAAATACTTGATTAAAACTAACTAACTATAAAATTAAAATGCTACTTAATTGGTACAACTTGATTTGGAGTATCTTCCTCATAGCGATCTGGTAGTCGGCAGCATGATTCATCACTCTGGCTGTTTGCCTTTCGACCTGAGTTGGCATATTGCTAGCATTGGTTCCACTTCTGGAGGGCGGCTGAGATGAGAATTGAGTTGAGCAACATAGGTGGCATCCTGTATATCGGGAATGATACACCCGATTGCATCTGTTAGGCACTTGAGGGCGGCTCTCTAGCTGTATGGTTTTATTAGGAACAACCAATAGGTGTCCCAAGTCAAATTGTTAATACCTGCGATCAATCTCCCATTCTTTTCCACCTCTTGATAACATGATTGCTCCAATGTTTTAGCCGATAGTAATTTACCTGGGGTACATTGAGAGATCATATTAGATAAGTAGAGAGTATCATTAATCAATTCAACCAAATTACTTGTGGTTAATTTGCATCTGGAAATTGCTCTCTCTGCCTTCATTAACTGGGACTACCATTCCATAAATAGGATCTCTTTATGGGATTCTAAGATTTTTGGCAAATTAGATGCCTGTCCCTCATCAGTGTCCTCCCAATCAAGAAAATTGGTCAAGGTCTCATCGGCCTGCTCCAAGTCTGTTCTAGCATCAACTTATTTATCGATTATTGACGCTGTTATGTCACATGGGGGTTCTGCTTGAGCAATTTTCTGACATAATAGTCTTATTTGTGTTACCAATGCTTTGTTAATCTGTAGTGCTTCTGCTCTGAACTCAGCAGGCTGCGGAAGATTCTTGGACTTTTCTATTTGGCTTGATAATTGAGCAATTTGCTCATCTTTCGACTTCACCATCTGTTCATTCACTGCTTTCAATTTTTCCAATGCTTCTGGCAGCTCTTTCTGCTTTTTAATTCTACTTGAATCAATCCTTTGTTTCTCTTCCTGCAATTTTTTATTCAGTTGATTATTAATTTGTTGCTGCGTAGACAACTGCTGTTCGAGTTGCTTTGCTTTCTGATGTACCTCCGATAACTGTGCTTGTAGCGAAGCGATTGCTTGGTCCTTTTCTCTTAACAAAGTACTCACTTCTGATGCCTTGTCCATGGTGGCCGCTGAATAGGCTCCAGCATATTGGGACAATTTTGTTAGGTCATCAGAAGGATCAAACTCCTCTTTCCAAACCACATTGGCTGTCACTATTTGTTCAGGGAATAGGGAAGGTTGATCAATCCTTCTCCTTTTCCACTGTCGCTTTACTATAGACCTGTGCTTTGGGCTGTAAAAGACATCCGATGGAGGTATATCCTCCACTTGCAAAATGATCTGATCCGAAGGATCTTTGGGAATTATCTCTATTTTTGTAGAAGGGGGTAGGTCGCTGGTTCCACTTGGAACCTCTTTTGATGCTGTATCCTGTGTATCAACCGCTTTGGATGTATAGGCTTCCTTTGAGCTTTCAAGGTTTCTTATGATTGAATCGAATTGCTGTCATTCCTGGAGCAACTTCGGGTCAATCTGGGCATTGACATTCACATCCGTGCTGCTCTGCTCCTACTCTTTCCTCTGTACTTCCTCCTGCTCTTTCCTCTGCACTTCCTACTGCTCTTTCCTCTGCACTTCCTCCCGCTCTTTCCTCTGCACTTCCTCCTGCTCTTTTGTTTTGATTTCTCCTACAATTTCTAATGTAGCAGGAGGTTCATTGGTAAGTCGCTGTTCAGGCTCGCTTGACTGTGTCATCGGGGCCGTTGCTAACAGATCTAGAGGCAGAGTTTGCAACCTCTGCTCTCTAAGTCTGTTAAATTCAACTAACCCATCGTCGTGATATCTCATTCTGGCTAGCGTTTGAACCTGAAATAACGACTCGGCCGAGGAGAACAGGTCATCAAAATCATCATCTTTATGTTCAAATTTAGTGAGTTTTGCCTGTTCAAGTGCATTGTAGGCGACTTTGTTTGGATCAAATCGCCTGTTAGGAAGAGTGGCGAGATTCAGTGTATTAATCTTATCTGCTTCTTTCTCTACATGTTTATAGTCATGCAGAGCGTAAATGCCACACCTTAGAGGAAAAGGAGGCCAAACCTGCTTCTTTTTATTCCTTAGAGTCTGTGTAACTCCTTCGGATGTAAGCTGATATGCTATCTCTCGGGCCAACAGTTTGTCGGGTGTATATAAGGGGAGGACATGAGGCTTGGCATGACTGCCGAAAACTCTTACATAGGTAAATTTTTCTTCTCCGAACCATCTCCCTATGGCTGTCAAGTCAATCTTTGCTTGTGAGGAAATCTTAGGAGCAGGTTTGTCAAAAATGGCATAGTGAATGGGTAACATAAATCCATTGCAAACTTGATATAGGTGGTTTTTATAGTGGGCTTTCCACAACTTCTGGTGGTATATATGAATGTGAATGGGGTATTGTGGAGTCTATCTCCACCCCAGCACAGGAAATTCGGAATTCAAACAGAGGGTATCCAAGATGTAGGCACTATAGTAAAATGGGGGAATGAACCTTTAGTAACGCGGGATTTATTTCTGAATTCAAGAACAACTGTTACTAACTTATCAAACAATATATTACCCCAATCCATTATTTCACTATTGCATGCTGCTTCCATTAAAGGTACCATCTCTATAGTGAGGTTTGAGGAATCATGTAACCCCCAAATCCTACACATCATTACTCCGACATAACAATAAGGAGAACACAAGGAATCGACAGAGTACTTACCCAAAGACTCATGCTTGTGTTTCGCTGGGTTTTGCCTCCAATCCCGTATAGGTTCTGATTCAATGTCATTTTCATTTCTGAACTTCTCCAGAAATGCTTTGTTGTACTTCTTCTCTGGTGCAAGCAAATGGTACATTTACCTCAAATCATCGGGTTGAAACGAGCCGAACACTCTCCCGTCGATGGTGCAAAACGTTTTATTTGTGATTGGGATTTCTTCAATTGCCCATCTTACCACAACTGTATATGGGAGAATTTGCTCTCGGGCTGCTATCCGGTGAAGGTAAGAGTCGGATAAATCCTTTAGAGTAGAATCAGACTTCCGAGTCGGGTCTGCTGTGGCTTGCACTGTTGTTACCTGAGGCTCTTCGGCCTCAATCAGATTGTAGATGCTCAACCAAGTAGTTTTACCGAGTCCTAGACATGTGGTTTATGAGATCAGTCCCTTTTTGCTTGGTCCTGGATCGGCAATGTGTTGTCTTGTTACTGCGGAAGTGGAAGCTGTTCCAGTTTTCTTAGATTTCTTCCCCATTTGGCTTGAATTTGCTGCTTCGGAGGAGCTCTGCACAGGAGAGAAAATGAACGTAATGCGGAGAATTGGTGGCACAAACCAAATATGAATGAGATATATTAATCAATGAATAATGGAGGATTAACTTAAGGTGGCCACAGATACAATCTCTGAAGAGATTTTGGCCTTACTGCTCCATTAAATGGCCTTTTAAACCTGTCAATCCTTTAAATGCTCATCATATTGTTTATTGGCCGAATAATTCATTTAAGTGTGGATTTGATGTTTTGGCGGTTGAGTGTAAGTGAATCACTATCGGGAAGAGAAAGGATTTTAATACTAAATAACCATAATATATCCCGCCTTATCAATCCTTTTTGAAATCTGCGCCTAACTTTATCACAATCGGCGATCGGGGGAATGCTTAAGTTGTTATATTGGTGTCCTTTTGGAATCCCCGATCGCTGATAGCGATATCGCTAATTCGCATCGGGAGTTTTTAAACGAGGGCTTTAGATGCATGCATTCTACATTCCTCGATCGCCGATAGCGATAGCACATCAGAGCAAAGAGAGGGGCTTTTTGTTATGATCCCTTGCCTTCCCGATATCCGATAGTCATTTGTGCATTGTCGCATCGAGGAAAACCAATGGGTCTTTTGTCATGCATCCTTTGTTATTGCGATATGCGATCTTGCGATCGCTTTATCGCAATAATAAAGGATTATTCATTTTTTATTATAAGACCGATTATATGATTTATCAAAAAGGCTTATAATGTTTTATTTCTTTTCGGACCTTTTGAATAATGATAAGTTGATACCAATTTAATCTAAAAGGGACCCATTTCATTTTATAGTTTTGAAAATAAAAATTTTATGAAATGGGGGGGTGTTGTAGAGCACAACAGGACGCTATAGCAATATCTCAACAACATCAAATAGAGGGTTTAGAGGATAGATAACCATTCCAAGCAGACCGTCAGTGGTCGGCGAGTTCTCTGGAGTTTGAATGGGATTATTTGGAGATTTTGGGTCAAGATCAGTAGATGACCCTGAATTGAAAGTAGGTGGAGGATGAGATGACAAAGGTTGAATACTCAAAACAGTTGTGAGTTCAACATTTTGGTCCTCAAGTGACTTTGATAACTTAGGAAATGGTTCCTCAAACAATCTTTTAGATAGAGGAGAGGAAGATATTTTGGGTGAACCATATGGTTTAGCCACGATGACCTTGCCTTAGTCGATAGAAAAAATAACTTCAAGGCTTTAAAATGTCCTTTTAAGGGAACTCATTATTTGGTCAAAAATACTAATAGGATGTTTTGGATCGTGGGAAATCAATTATTAAGATGCATAAAAGGCTGAAGTTCTTTCATTTTTTAAGAGCCAAGAAAGAAAGAAAGATGACTCTATCACTTTCGATTGGAAATGAGCTCGAAAGGACAAGTGCTCGAATGATCTTTTAAGTTTAATTAGTCAAAAAGCTCAAATGACTACTCTGGATGATCTAGGTAAACATGATTACCAGGCAACCATGAACTGTAGAATACCTCCTGGCGAACCAAGAAGCATGAGCAGGCAATCTCCCTGAATGTTGTGTTCGGTGTATCATGTTCACAAGGTGGCCGACTTGGCTTCCTAAGGATAAAAGGATTGCAGCCTAGTGGGGCCTCCCGTTATATACTCGACAGTACGGGGAGCACAAATCTATGCTATCACTGTCTAATGCCGAAGCTAATGACAACTGCTAGGTTTAAAGACATCGAAACACGTCTCTAGCCTAGAAATTCTAGGTATGATCGTTAATGTCAAATGCACCTTAGATTAATTTAATTCATTTTAGAGTTGATCTTGAGTTAAGTTTCAGTTTTTAGGTCTTAGCGATGCTACTTGAAAAACATAAAATGCAACTAAATGGGGCAAGACCCTTTCAATTTGATTAAATTCCTACACTAGAGAGGGTAAAAACTACTCAATCAAATGCAAACAATCAAGCAACTGAAAATGAAATGATCTTTTACTACTTCAATTTTTCAAAAAATAAACTAATGAAAAATGCATTCCAATTCCTAATTCCTGACAAGCACTTATCTATCAGTCCTTTCAAAATGAAAAATTTATCTTCCTTTTCCAAATGCTGATGCAATTCTAGTTTTTAGGAGATGCAAATCATAATGATGCAACAAGCTAGAATTTCATACTTTCTCATGAAACAACGAAACAACCTTTTCACATACAATCTTTTAATGAAAACGTTTTTGAGACTATGAGCTCTTCAAGCAGATGAAAACATGAAAAGATAAGTTCATTCAGATCAATGAAACACCAACTTTACCAAACACAATACCAACAATGTAATCTATGCCCGAAAAAAAGACGTTCAAGCTAGTAAACAAAACATTTTTCAAACTTGTGCAAAAATAGGTCAAAGTCGTAAAAGGACCAAAAAAGAAATGCAAGGAGAAAACACACCCACACTCAGACTTGATGAGTCGACAAGCCACTAAATGGGTGGCTAACTAGATGCCCTAGTGTCACTGACCACTCAATGACTCAATCAATTAAATAGCAAGATGACAAGCCAACAAGAAAGAAAAACCAAATGCAAAGTAGCTGCCTAATTAGGGAGAAAATAGTAATAAGGCTCATGGGGTCAAAAACACAAGAGAAGAACACACTGGCCACAATGGGGTCAAGCGCTAACATCCACTTATAGGCATCGACATGACTGCCTAATTGACAAAAAGTGCCAGAGGCTGGTTGGCGCAACTGTTCCTCTACAATTCGCACTGGTTGGCGTGACTATCAATGAATTAAATGTGCTAGTCGAGGCAACTAAGGAAAAATAAAAAAATTTCCAAAACAGGGGCCAGATCTGCTACTATGAATTTTAGACTTAGGCCAGTAAGCAGGAGAAAAGAAATAGAACCAAAGGGAAAATGTGAAACTAGAAAAGTTCTCACAAAATCATGAAATCCAAAAGAAACAAAGGATGGGATCTCCCCAGTATGGTCACCAATTTGTGGTGAAGTAAAATTATAAGTGTGGACACGAACAAATTCCTCTATCCCAATAATGGGTCTAGCCACAACAGATACATTCTATGGAATATTTCCTTAGGTTAGAATCAATCAAAAGGGCCTACCTCTTGGTCGTTTATCCTGCTTGATGATGTCCTCTCTTGCTCTCTCCAACAATCTCTCACTTCCTTCTTCAAGCTCCTAAAATGAGTAAACAACAACAACACACAAACATAATAATAGACAAATTGCAATTCAACCTACTTAATGAGTCAAGAAGCATTAAGACATGAATATGTAATATTACAAAACATGTAGGAACTCAATCGATAGTTTCATATATTAATATCAAAGAGATATTACAACCATTCGTCTTGACACCGCAGTCTTCCTCTGACAAGACCGAATTCCCACACACTTTTGCTAGCACTCCATGATGGCTTCAAACAACAATAGCTTAAAGGCTCTTCCATTTAGGCTTCACTCAAAACCAAACACACTTCTCCCTCGCACAACTAGATGGCTACAACTAGTAATAGCTTGTTGTCTAATCAAAATAGTATACTCACACTCAGCCAACACTATAACTAGCTTACGCTTGGGAAGAAGAGAGGTTTATATAGGAAATATGGATGGGAGATGGATTCTCTTCTCATGGGAGAATGAATTATGCCTTGAGATAGTTCCATCATTATAGGGGAAAGGAGCCCAAACTATCATCCTCGACCCCATCCGGCCAAACCATTTACGACACTTCAGTTACAGAGCTTCTAGAGCTAGAAGATTCAGCTCTAATTTAAAAAAATTTCCATAACGGGACTGACATTACTGGAACACAGCTTAGTCGCATTGGTCAGTGTGGGGAATAGTGCTAATCTCTACACATCGGCATGATAGAGACAAAGGTCATTAGCACTGGGCTTGTAAACTGGGAAAATCATAAGTTTCAGGGGAAATGGTGCAAAAGGGAAATGATCTGCTCATGAAGAGGGACATAATGGGAGTTTCTTGATGAAGGAAAAGCATGCGGGGTTCACTGTAGATTTCCTCCAGGATCAAGGAATGGGGAGTACAAGGAAAGTGACAAAATTATGTGTCAGATTCGTGCAGAGAAAGAAGGAGGAGGCCAAGCTAAAGATGAATTAGTTGGCTGAAAAGAGGAAGAAGGAGGCTGCTGACTAGGCCCAAGTGGAGTGTGATGCCATGTAGCAGATATAGAAGCAGATAGGTGGGATAGAGAGAGGCTCTGACAAGGGTGCGAGGTTGCCTTCACTTGATACATAGGAGGAGACGGACGAGCAGACTGAATAGCATGGTGTGGATCCACAGGCGATGTCTGCCTGCATTAAGCATCCATGGGAGTAGGAGAAAGGAGGGTCCAGGAAGAAATCAAAGGCTACGAAGACATCACTAGACCCTATCGCTCTAATAGAGGGTGATCTACATGACAT
Organism: Pinus tabuliformis; assembly: GCA_031772625.1. Lineage (NCBI taxonomy): Eukaryota > Viridiplantae > Streptophyta > Pinopsida > Pinales > Pinaceae > Pinus > Pinus tabuliformis. The sequence goes on along the minus strand of CM062816.1, from coordinate 46,197,214 downwards.
CAATGACATGGTGCTGGATGTCACTGCAAAGGCCCAACAATAATTTGAGCAGCATCAACAGACAATCTTGGGGGCTATCTAGATAGGTTTGCAAGAGCTGTAAAACCGCACATTGCAGGCTGCCATAGTGTCCACCAACCTTTCTATCGACACTTCAGAGGCCGCCAAGATGCTGCACGTGAAGGCCTCCAGTGTGATAGTGCTACCTAATGGAGTACTGACCACGAAGAACGAAGCTGACAAGCCCACTTTCAGTGCCCTAAAGGGAGTAGGGTTGAATCTGGTAGCGCTCCCTGGTGAAGCACTCCACCTCTTGTAGGATGGAGTGATTGCAAAGTTGAGGGCCCGTGAGCACCGCACCCTCCAAGTGATCAATGAACAGTGGATCAAAAACGAGCAGATGGCACTACAATGAGACTCTGCCATCACCATTATGACCAAGGCGACCAATCAGAACAAGCCCATTATGCAGGTCATCAAGGAGGCATACCAAATGGTCCCAGAGTTGGCCATTCCTGAGGAGGATCCAGTCAAGGTGCGCATCCGCAAGTTGTCTACCGGGGTGTGTGACACTCATACTGAAATGGCGAAGTTTCAGTTTGAGTTTAACTTGTAGATAATAGAGTTATAGTTGAAGGCTCGACCTTCAACCATGCCAAAGGTAAAGGAGCATCAGGTGACTGCTCTCACAAAATCAATAGCAGCGGTGGATGGTGCAGTGGCAGACTACACACAACTTTTTGAGCAGTCTTTTAAAGTCTTGACAAGCTTGCAAGAGGACCCCAATGTATAGTGACTAGAGACGGAAGCGTGCAAGCTACAACAGTGCTATGATGAGGTCAAGGGTACAACACAAACCGTCACGCTAATACAAAGACTACCAAAGTTGTAGGAGGCTAAGAAGTCGAAAGAATAAGTGGATACAACACTACATAAGGAGGAAATGTTGAAGGCAAGACTAAAGCCCTGACTGGACAAGGCTTACATGGTAACAGGCTCTATTGAAGGAAATCTTGTGACTCTGCAAGAAACTCAGCAAAAGCTTTAGGCCAACAGTTCAGGAGGCGTGACCGAGTAGATGGTTGAATACGTGAAGCAGGTAGCCGCACAGTGCACGGCTGAGGTTGCGGTCATACAAGTTGAGCTAGAAGGGCTTCGCGTAAAGATCTCTGCACCTGCCAAGTGACACGAGGGCGATTCACGATGTTTGTTTTGGGGGCCTATTGGGAATGGGATCCCCCAAGGACAATTTTGGGGCTAAAAGCCCATGTTTGGGTTGAATTCTATAATAAAATGGTAAAGTTTCCACATTTTGTGGTTGTGGAGCGCGAAGGTGTCATGAGTCATAAAGGGTTTGTGATGTAGGAAATTGTTCCCTCTGTAGACAGAGGCAACCCCTCTAGCCCTAGAGTGGGTCTAGTCACAGTAAGGAAAAAAAAACAATTAATTCCCTTAAATAGTCATCTTTGGAGGCCTACCTCAAACAGTGGTTGATGAAGTTCTATTGCACTGCTCCAGCTTCCATTTCCTTCTCCTTAACGAGTGATCAACCTAAAACACCACAAAGAAACACTAGAGCATGTAACCGAGAAACAACAATGATCTATTTACTCACAAAGTCAAGAAGTCATGAGCTATCAAGTAAATTGCATACAAGACATAGGGAAATATCATTGATTGTATTAATAATAAATCGAGAGCAAAGCTTACAACCAAGTCTTGATGTCGCAAGCCTTTTCAGAGGGTCCAACCATTGTGTTTCTTCAAGCATTCAACCTCAAAGATGGGTCTCCCAAATAGAAATATATATCTCTCTCTCATTCACAAGCTTTAACACAAGGTTAAGGGCACTCCACACCTTCTTGCAAACTATAAAGCAATCCCACACTTGTCACACTCACACCAAAACTATCTACCAAACTCAAAGGTAGTAGCAGCACTGTACAGCCAAAAGAACTAAAAGAACTAGCAGATGATATCAATGGTGAGTGACTTTATAGGAGAAGGAGTCTCCATGAAATGAGAGAGAGGGAGCTTATCCTCAGGGCAAGCAGCACAAAACATGGAACTACCATGCCAGAGGAGGAAGGGCGACCCAAATTGACCCAACAACCAGGTCCAAAGACATCCAGAAGGTCGACTGTTGGAACGAATTCACCCAATCTGGATCGTCGCTCGTTGTTAACTAAGCTCTAACACCGACATCGCTAGGAAGAAATGTATGCAGACCGATTGTCACTAAATATGGCGAATAGCCTCACACTGGGGCATGAAATCCAACTGTCACTAAAAATAGGTGTATTCCCGTGAGAGGGTCATGAGAGGACTACTTATGATAGGGGTCCGTCACGTATATTAAGTTTATTCTCGCGACGAGGCAGAAAACTTAGGAAAAGAGGGTCAATTAGCAACATAAGAGAGCATTTGTTCAATATGAGCATGTTTTACTGGACACATGACACAGTAGAAGGACTGGGATGAGGGCAGTGAAAAATTACTGTGTAACAAATGCCCCCTAAAGTATGAAGCCCGAGAGAGTGGGAGGGTTGAAATGCTTTACGAAACTATCTGAACTAGAACACCACCTGGAAGAACCTGTAGGCGCAAGTACAACTGATATCTCTGATAGTGAAATACATGTAGTCTAGACATGGGCACAACCATCCAAAAGACATATGAATTAGGTCTGTGGTATGGACGCAGCCATCCAGCTAGTAAGACCATGATAATGATAAAGGTATGGTCGCAACCATCCATGAAGACTCAGGTATGGTCACAACCATCCATCAAAGAGTACTATATGTGATCACGAACCAATCCATGCAACTCAAACATATGTAATCTTAATTCAGGGTCTTGAAACCCAACCGATCATAGGACAAATTATAACATGCGAACAGATGTGCTGAGGTCGAGCATGATAGAAAGTCGCCTGATTACCGGTCAATGATGAAAACTATTAACAAGCACATGAGAAACCACCAATAATGCCAATGGCTCTCAAGGTATTGTCTAGTACAATCCACAAAGTGTGAAAAATGAGCTGAAGTCAAACACTCATGGAATCACTCAATCGATGACCAATGATGAAAGGCGACCGTCAGGCACGAAGAACTTGCCATTGAGGCATGCAAGCTCCAAGGTACCAAAGAGGATCTCTAGATCACTCTCCTGGATAATGATCTGGCGTCGACAAGAGATGATCCATTACAGGAGGGCCATAATGCTTCCCCCATCAATGACATGAGATGAGGAACAAGTGGTAGATGTTGAAGCAGAGTATCAGAGGAGGAGGTATGGACATGAACTGCAGAAGGATTATACTCTTGAACATGTCGGCGACATGACTTCGGAGGGTGGTAGCATTCAGGTACCAAGGGATCAGAGGCTTGATGGAGATAGCATGGATCAGATGGAATGAGACTAAATGGAAACCCAAAACCCCGGAAGGCCAAATGACGATGTATGGATGTCCCAACCCGACAAGAAGCAAAAGTGTTGATGTTCAAGAGTGACTAGCTGCCGCAGGTAACTAATGACAACTTCCAAATTTTCCCCCACCATTGCTGGCGAGTACCCCAATTATTTTTGAAAACAAGCTTGAAGGGGATAGCATATGCTTGTAATATAAGTTTGACCTTCAGTCAAATCCAACCTAGTGATAGTTTAACGAGCCCTAGGGAGGAGAAGCTTGAGCCTTGTAATGGTGATGAGTCCGATGTCGTAAGGGTTAACAAGTCCAACATAGGTAAAACTCGGAGTCTTTTTCATGTTTAGAGAGTTTGAAAAAGACATAGAAAAGAAAACTCTAGGGGGGTCCTTTTTCATAGATTTGTGTATCTCGAGCCTGAAAAAGTATAAAACAATACTCGAGAGAACCGCTTGTCCATTACGATCAAGGAGTAATTTTCGTCATCAGTTACCTTGATCTGAAAGAGTAGAAAAGCAATCGAAGACACGTCGTTTCGTAACCAATATCGAACCCGAAACAACAAAAGTCTAGCAATATTTTCATGTTTATATAGTCGGAAAAGAGCTCAAAGTGAACCACCTCTTATTCCATTTAATGAGTCAAAAGGGTAAACTCGGCAATCTTTTCATCTTTTAAGTCAGAAAAGAGCATTAAGAAGACTTTTGAAAATACAGACCAAGTGTATAAAAAGTATGACATAATCTCGCCACCTGTAGTTCTGCACAAAACACGTCAAACATAAGACCCATTCAACATAAATAGATTATATATGTGGAAATATGGTCAAAAACCCAAAAAACCTTAATTAAAAATGTGATATAAATGAAAAAACCCACACCCTAAAGTTCAATTTCTAATTTTTCAAAAAATTACTATAAAATGGGGTGTGGTAATTCATTTTTTACCATTTACATTGTGCATTTTTAACCTTTAGCATTTTGGAGCACCAACCTGAGGGGACTTCTCAAGTCGATTTTGGCATCAACTGTCTACGGTTCCTCCTGAAGCTCGTTCCAGGTAAGTACATTCCTCCTTGTGCTACATTTGAGTGGTTTTTTTATGCAATTTGGTATTAGGTAGGTGGTTTTAGGCGAATTTTCAAATCCGAGTCCGCCTCTCGGTCATCGCGGAAAAACCGCTCGGGTTAGCTACGACCGAGCTTTGTGACATGCACCATCTCCATGATCGTCACAAGAGATAGATGTACTCTCGCGATGATCATGGGAAAAATGAACTATTGAGCTTGAGCCATCACCATTGTTTGGAAAACAGCCGCGATGACGCCGTGAAGTTGAAATTTTTTATAATTTATGGATTTAAACTTATGAAAAGAGTTCTAATTCATTTTTCTTTCAATGCAGAGAAACATGGAATTTGTATGGACAGAATGAACTCATGATATCAACGATGAAGAGCTGTTCAATGATGCTGGGTTCCAAAATGCTTTACGTGCTTTTGGATTACTAAAATTTTTTCTCACACCACATCTTCGGGCCCAACCCAAGTTGTTAGAGTTGCTAATTCGTGCTTGGAACCCAACAGACGGAAAGTTCGTTATCTGGGGCAAAAAAATTGAGTTCGATGCCATGGATATATATTTCCTAATTGGATTGTCCCATCGCAGTGAGAGGCCAATTCTAGAGGGCCAACGAACTGGCAGCGAATCACTGGACATGTTGATAGCATGGGTGTGCCCAGGGGCACGTAAATCAAACTCTAGCGAGAAATTGGCAATTCCAACGGTGGAAGACCTACTTCTTCACTTAGTTCTATTTATGGTGACAAGGGTAGCGGGCTCCCAAGCCCAACACAAGGCAACAAAGACCCACTTTCGGTTGGCTCTTGATTGTGTTAACCCGACCATGTACAACTGGGCTGAGGCCATGACCATTAACATGAAGAGGCAGCTCACCAAATGTCATTGCGGGGTGGCAAAGCAGTTTGGTTATGGGTCTATTTTGATCCCGCTCATGTTGTAGTGAGTTTTGTCACTTCAGTTACAGGACATGGACTTAGAATCACTCACTGGGCGCATGTCATGCCACAAGGGGGTGGCGGACGACCAATGTCTTGGGGGACACTATTCCGTGAGTGCCTGGATCTCCAGATGATCTTCGTCGAGGATTGGCCATAAGCAAGTATGGGTTTTCGTGGAGACCCCAACATGCAACTACCTACTGGTGGCAGTGGGATGATGGAGGTAAGACACTTGATCACACTATTTTTGTCTTTTGTCTTTTATGATGTTTTTTTTTTGGATTTTTTCATGCATATGTCTTAATGATGTATCTTATGTTACTTGCAGATGTGGGACTAGCTCTAGAGGCACAAAGGGATCCACAAAGCATCAGAGAGCTGGCCTTGGTTCCCCTAGCTGGTAGTTCAGTGGAGACAGTGGCCCATAATCTTGAGGGCCTGACAGAGGGGATCCCTAATTACATGGGGATCGAAGAGGTCCCCATAGAGTATTAGATACATACAGTAGGGGTGATACCTAGGGTGCATAGATTCTTGAGACGAGTCGCATGAGCAGTGGTGTGCTACAGAGAGCATAACCCACTGCAGTAGATGCCTAGGTTTTATTTTCTGCTGATTTTTTGAGAGACATGTGTCTCGGATGTATGGAGAGCACAGACTCTATTTTGACATATACACTTATTTTTTGAGTGCCTTGGTGCGCCACACAAGATATATATATATATATATATATATATATATATATATATATATATATATATATATATATATATATATATATATATATATATCTATATCTATATATATATATATATATATATATATATATATATATATCTATATATATATATATATATATATATTTTTCTATGGTTCATAATTGTGTTTTGAATGCTTTTATATACTTTTTGGATTACATGTTGCGTAAGTGTTTGTCTAATACATGATTTGCTAATGCATCAGTTAATGTGTTTAATCTTCTTGGAATGTGTTGATATGTGATAAAATCAAAATTTCTTTCCAAAAATTTAACACGTAAATACAACCTTAAAATGCGATGATCTCTGATAGAATAATGCTCGTTAAGCTGGTGGACAACAAGTTGAGAATCCAAATTCACAACCAATGCATGAATATCAAAGTTGATAGCCTTGGTCAGTAATTCAATAAAAACACTATATTCAGCGACATTGTTTGTGGTGCAACCCAAACAAACACTTTGAAGGTCTACTAACTCACCATGAGGATCGTCGATCACCCACACCGCAGAAGAAAGGTTCTGGGTACTGCGGCAGGCACCATCAGTGAAACCAACATAAGGTGTACCAGACACCTGCAAAAGAAGCAAAAAGACACAATAAGTGGTGTTACACAGTAATTTGTCACTGTCTTCACCCCAGTGCTTCTACTGTGTCACGTGTTTAGTAAAACATGCTCATATTGAATAAGTGCTCTCTTATGTTGCCAATTGACCCACTTTTCCTAAGTTTTCTGCCTCGTCGCAAGAATTCACTTAATATACATGATGGACCTCTATCATAAACAGTTCAGTCGCACTTCCATCGTAGGAGTACATCTGTTGCTTGCGACTGTCGGATTTCATGCCCCGACACGAGGCTATTTGCTATCTTTAGCGATGGTTTGACTGAATACATTGCCTACTAGCAATGTTAGCGCTAAAGCTTAGTTATGAACTAGCGATGATCCAGATTGGGCGAATTCGTTCCAACAGTCGGCCTTCTGGATGTCTCTGGACCTGGTTGTTGGGTCAGTTTGGGTCGCCCTCCTCCCTCTGGCATGGTAGTTCCGTCTTTTGTGCTACTTGCCCTGAGGATAATCTCCCTCTCCCTCATTTCATGGAGACTCCTTCTCCTATAAAATCACTCACCATTGCTATCATCTGCTAGTTCTTTTGGTTGTACAGTGTTGCTACTACTTTTGAGTTTGATAGATAGTTGGTGTGAGTGTGACAAGTGTGGGATTTCTTTGTTGTTTGCAAGAAGGTGTGGAGTGCCCTTAACTTTGTGTAAAGCTTGTGAATAAGAGAGAGAGATATATTGCTATTTGGGAGACCCATCTTTGAGAGTGAATGCTTGAAGAAACACATTGGTTGGACGCTCTGAGAAGGCTTGCGACGTCAAGACCTGGTTGTAAGCTTTTCTCTTGATTTATTATTAATACAATCAATGATGATTTCCTATGTCTTGTATGTAATTTACTTGATAGCTCATGACTTCTTGACTTTATGAGTAAATAGATCATTGTTGTTTCTCGGTTACGTGCTCTATTGTTTCTTTGTGGTGTTTCAGATTGATCGCTCGTTAAGGAGAAGGAAACGGAAGTTGGAGCAGTGCAACGGAACTTCATCGACCACTAGTTTGAGGTAGGCCTCCAACGATGACTGTTTAAGGGAATTAATTGTTGTTTTGTCCTTGTTGTGACTAGACCCACTCTAGGGCTAGAGGGGTTGCCTTTGTCTGCAGAGGGAACACTTTCCTACATCACAAGTTGGCGACTCCACTGGGGAGTCCTTTGCATTTTTCTTCTCTTGTTTGCTCTTGTTTTGATTTTTATTTGGTGTCTCTTGGATTTTGGGGATTAACTATCAATATTTTGGGTTACCTAGGTTGATCTAGGAAATCCCTCTATTGTCTGGAGGATTGACTGGTTTTTGTTTGGGAGTTTCTTGTTTGTTTGTCATTATTTTTAAGATCATCGTGGAAAATAGTTTAACAGTTGTGCTGACGTCACTTTGTCTCTGTTGTGAAATTTTGTGCATCGCTGAATCCTATCGTACAGTCACGACAACTCCTGAAATCGGCCCATCACGGAAGAGACGTGTACTCTCGCGATGATGTCACTCTGTTGCTACAGCTAGTGGCTGATCGTCCGTAGTTGTTTGTGTAACACTCGCAATGATTCCTATAGAATTGTTTTTTTCAATTCTACCTCCTAAATTTACCAGTCTTGTTGATCCCTTGCTTTCTTTCTCTTGCTCAGTAGCTTTTTTTTGACTATTTATGGTTAAGGCACTCTTTATTTGGCTTTATTGAATGAATCTTGCATTTTTGGCTGTGTGACTTAGTTTTTTCTTTCAAGTTCTTGAATTAATTGGCTTGGTTGCTAGTTTTCCCAAGGTTCATTTGTGTCTTTCTTGTTGATTTGTTTGAGCCTTCTCCATTGCTTGTTTCTGGTTGATTTTTAGTGACGATTATTGAACCAATCTTCAATATTGATTCGATTTCTTTTCACTACCGAACATAGATCACAATTGTTTGGATCGACTAGTTTTTTTCATGCTTGATTTTTTGTTTCTTTTAAATTTAAAATAATCAAAATCAAAAGACTGCATTCATTTAGCATATGAAAGTGAAAGTACATTTGCATTACGAATTTTTATGTTTGAGAAATTGAAAAGCAAAATTTAAATCTTTCGTTAGTAGTATCAATGCATCATGAGATTAGTGTATTGATGCACTGTGTTTCTTAGTGTTTGCATTCACTTGTCTTGGTTTGGAAATGAACTCTCTACCTTTCTGTAAGTAGGTGTTCATCGAAATGAAAGATGCTTTACTCATTCCAACTGCATCCTAGGTTTTTTGATATACATATGGTAAGGCTTGGAAACTGAAACATAATTCAAATGAACTCTAAAATGAACTGAATGAACTTAACAATGCATTATAACATAACACACATTATTCAGAGGTCTAGGCTATAGATGTACTCCAGCGTCGTTAAACCTAGTCACTATTGTTTTCACTCAAGGTTGGGTGATTCCTCCTTCTGTGACTCAATAGCGGTCTAGTACGGAATTGTGCTCCCAGCACCGTTGAGTATATGTTGGGAGACCCCACTAGGTTATCATCCTATATCCTTAGGAAGCCATGTCTGTTGCCTTGCAAACTGTAATGCACTGAACACAACATTCAAGAAGATTGGTTTTCGTACGGAAAGTCCTTGGTTTTCATATGATCGCCAAGGTGTATATGCAGTTTTACGGGTTGTTTGGTAAACCTTTTGCCTAGTTTCTTCAGAGTAGTCACTTTCATTCCTTTTCAGACTCCTTAAAAGAAAAAGTCCATCTGAGCACTTGTCCTTTTAGGCTCATCAAACCTCGAAAGAGATAGAGTCACCTTTTCATTCTTTTCTCAACTCTTGAAACATGAAAAGGTCAAGTTTTGTTCCTGTGTCATAAAATTTACTGTCCACGAAATATTCCTGGTAACAGTTAGAGTTCTTCATTACAGTTCGATTATTTTTTAGGCTCATTCCCAATGGCAACATTCCCTGAGTCTACCAACCAAGGTCTTCCCCCAGATGGGAACCCTGGTCCGTTTCCTTCTTTTGGAAATGTCGGTGCTCCGTATATGGAAACATTGTCCTTGCCCGGGTTAACCATTGGTCTGCCCATTTGGTTTTTTTCGACCTCGGTGGTCCTGAGCGTCATGAATCCTGTTCCAATGTCTCCTTCGTTTGAATCACGACACGTTGATTTCAAGGTTGAGCCTGTGCCTTCTTCCCCTGTTTCTTCAGCTTCATCTCCTCCTTTGCCTAGTGAAAGTTTCACATCTAGTAACTAGGAGACTAAGAAGAAGAAGAAGAAGAGGATGATGAAGAAAAAGTCCGATAAACATGAGGCCACCTGTGCAGCTATTGCTCCGAGTACATCTCAGGTCAGATCACTTTCTGCTCCTCCGCAGAAGGTTAAGTTTCCTTGTAAATTGTGCAAGGGTGACCATCTTCTTCATGATTGTCCTGGTATTCCTAGCATCTTAGACGTATAGTCTCACGATCTGGCTTGTCCCTCATCATCCTTTGAAGCTCATGGAAATGCTACCCTATCAACTGGCAACGGTAAGAAGAAATCGAAGATTCAATTCCACTATAGGCTATGTGAAGGAAACCATCCCCTTCACCTTTGTCCACTCATGGATAAAGCTTCTGCCATTTTGGAAAGTCTTACAGCTTCTTCACCCTGACTTCCCGTTGGTTACCAGAGGCTCTCTTCAGACCCTCTCCCCGTTGAGAAAGAGATTGACTTACATTCATCTCTTTTCCATCCTCCTCTTTCTGAACCTAGCTATGCTAAGCTTGTTCCAGACCAACCATTGGTCGAAGAGAGTGTCGACTTAGATTCACCACTCGTTGATCACTCTGTTCTAGAGGAGCATCATGATTCTACTACCCATGTTCTTCTCATCTCGTCAAGTTCTCCAGAGTTCGAGAATGACCCTCCTATCCTAGCTACTTCATAGGGTCCTTCTTCGGTTCCTGTAGAGCATGGGGACAATCATATGATACCCCCACCAAGTATTTTAGTCATTTCCTTCGACTGGAGTCATTTGACTACATTCTGCCTTCCATCCTATATGCCTTTCTAGATTACAATACATGCCTATGATAAGGCAATACCTGGCACTGTCTTGGATGAGGGTGCGTCAGTTAGCCTCATGCCTTTCACTACTTGGCAAGCTTTGGGCTCCCCAAAGCTTGTGTCAATCACACAGAATCTATTGGCGTTTGATGGAGGAACTAGTCAACCTTTAGGGATCCTTCCGAAGTTCCCTATTACTTTAGGAGGCAAAACTGTCTATATAGACATCATGGTTGTCTAAGGTGCTTTAGATTTCAGTCTTCTCCTTGGCCGTGACTACGTTTATCCCATGGGAGATCTTGTTTCTTCACTTTTCCATGTGGTTTGTTTTCCGCATGATGGAATAATGGTGACTATTGATCAATTGTCATTATTTAGTCACCCGGTGACTTCTGTACCACCATCATCCCCCATTGGTTCTTATCCACAAGCGGTACCTTCCTTTCCACAGGTCAATTATATGGCTACCTATTCTGTCTCCGCATCTGTTGATGATCATGCAGATGGTCTTGTACATCATGTACTGGGGGCATTAGAACCCGATTTGTCATTCGTGCCTCATGACATGTATTCCTCCCAGAGTGTGTTTCTTCCCTCTCTTGAAGACCTCTTGGGATCCATGTTCTTGTATGGCCAATGAATCAAGCAGTTACGAGGATAGTTTGTTCTTGTGTCAACCTCATTAAAAAATGAAACAAGGGTTATGAGGACAGTTCTTTTACTGTGTCAACCTCATTAAAAAATGAAACAACTCCCTTTCCCAATCGAGTCTTTGATTAATATCTCGTAAAATCCAAGTCGAGTCTTTCCAAGTTCTTGAAAGTGAACCTTCATTCCATCCACCTCATTGAATGTAATGAAGCTTGGGGGGCATGTACCTCGATTTGCATTATTATGTTGGGGGCATGTGAATTTATAACAAACATAGTTTTTCATTTCAACCTTGTGTAAACAGGAAACTGAATCCAAGAAGAGTTCTCCATGGTTCAAGCTTGTGTAAAAATGAACCCATACCTGATTTACATCTCATGATTGTCGTTTATCTGCTAAATTCTACTAGATGAGCCTTGGTTGTTTCATTTCATCGCCACCATCTCTTTGGCTGATCATATGCTTTCACTTGGTTGTTCTTCCTTTCCTAAGGGACTGCAGTGATGAGTGGTTTTATTAGCCAGCCTCTTAACCATTACATGTTTTGAGCAGTTCCACCATTTCTGGAACTAGTTATACCACTCGTTCCTCCAGGACGAGTTTCCTTTGAGCTCTTTTTTGACTCATAAAAGATGAAAAGATTGTTGAGTATTTTTCCCCTTTTGACTCGTTAAAGAGAATAAAAATGGAGGTCTGCTTTTAGCTCTTTTCTGACCATTTAAAGACGAAAAGGTTGTTGAGTTTTCATTTTTGACTCGTTAAACGGAATTAAAAAGGCGGTCCACTTTCAACTCTTTTCCGACCATATAAATCTAAAAATATCACCGAAATTTTGTCGTTTCAAGTTCGATACTAGTCACGAAATGATGTGTCTTCGATCACTTTTTTACTTTTTCAGATTGAGGCCACTAATTATGAAAAGTACTCCTTGATATCAATGGTCAAGCGGTTCTCTCAAGTATTGTTTTATACTTTTTCGGGCTCGAGAGACACAAATCTACGAAAAGGACCCCCCCTGAATTTTCTTTTCTGTGTCTTTTTCAGACTCTATAAAAATGAAAAAGACTCCAAGTTTTACCTATGTCGGACTCGTTAAACCTTGATAACATTGGACTCGTCACCGTGACAAGACTCGAGCTTCTCCTCCCTAGGGCTCGTTAAACTATTACTAGGTTGGATTTGACAGAAGGTCGAACTTATATTACAAGCATATGCTACCCCCTTCAAGCTTGTTTTCAAAAATAATTGGGGTACTCACCAGCAATGGTGGGGGAAAATTTGGAAGTTGTCATTGGTTACCTGCGACAACTAGTCACTCTCGAACATTGACACTTTTGCTTCTTATCAGGTTAGGATATCCATACATCGTCATTGGCCTTCCGGGGTTTTGGGTTGCCATTTTGCCTCATTCCATCTGATCCATGTTGTCTCCGTCGAGCCTTCGATCCCTTGGTATCTGAATGCTGCCACCTCCCCGAGTCGTGTCGCCGACCTGTTAAAGAGTATAATCCTTTTGCAGTTCACATTCTTACCTCCTCCTCTGATACTCTGTTTCACCATCTACCACTTGTTCCTTATCTCGTGTCGTTGATGGGGGAAACATTATGGCCCTCCTACGACAGATCGTCTCTTATCGACGTCAACTCATTATCTAGGAGACTGATCTAGAGATCCCCTTTGGTACCTTGGAGCTTGCATGCCTCAATGGCAAGTTCTTCATGCCTGATGATCGACTTTCATCATTGGTCATCGATTGGGTGATTCCACGAGTGTTCGACTTCAGCTCATTCTTCACACTTCGTGGATTGTAATTGATAGTACCTTGAGATCCATTGGTATTATTGGTGGTTTCTCTCGCGCTTGTTAATGGTTTTCAGCATTGACAGGTACTCAAGCGACTTTCTATCGTGCTCGACTTTTAGCACATCTGTTCGCATGCTAGAATATGTACTTTTATCGGTTGGGTTTCAAGACCCTGAACTAAGACCACACATGTTTGGGCTGCGTGAATTGGTCCGTGATTAGATGACTTGTTGATGGATGGCTATGACCATACCTTTATCATTATCATGGTCTTACTAGCTGGATGGCTATGTCCATACCATAGACCTAGTTTTATATGTCTTTTGGATGGCTACGCCCATGCCTAGACTACATGTATTTCACTATCATAGATATCAGTTGTACTTGCACCTACAGGTTTTTCTAGTTGGTGTTCCAGTTCAGACAGTTTCGTAAAGCATTTCACCCCTCCCACTCTCTTGGGCTTCATACTTTAGGGGGCATCTATTACACAATAATTTGTCACTGCCTTCACCCCAGTCCTTCTACTATGTCATGTGTCTAGTAAAACATGCTCATATTGAACAAGTGCTATCTTATGTTGCCAATTGACCTACTTTTCCTAAGTTTTCTGCCTTGTCATGAGAATTCACTTAATATACTCGACGGAACTCTATCATAGATAGTCCAGTCGCGCTTCCATCGCAGGAGTACATCTGTTTCCTGCGACGGTCAGATTTCATGCCCCAACATGAGGTTATTTGCTATCTTTAGTGACGGTTTCACTGAATACATTGCCTACTAGCGTTGTCAGCACTAAAGCTTAGTTATGAACTAGCAACGATTCAGATTGGATGAATTTGTTCCAATAGTTGGCCTTCTCGATGTATCTGGACCTAGTTGTTGGGTCAGTTTGGGTTGCCCTCCTCCCTCTGGCATGGTAGTTCCGTGTTTTGTGCTGCTTGCCCCGAGGATAAGTTCCCTCTCCCTCATTTCATGGAGACTCCTTCTCCTATAAAATCTCTCACCATTGCTATCATCTGCTAGTTCTTTTGGTTGTACATTGCTGCTACTGCTTTTGAGTTTGATAAATAATTGGTGTGAGTGTGACAAGTGTGGGATTGCTTTGTTGTTTGCAAGAAGGTGTGGAGTGCCCTTAACTTTGTGTAAAGCTTGTGAATGAGAGAGAGATATTTTGCTATTTGGGAGACCCATCTTTGAGAGTGAATGCTTGAAGAAACACACTGCTTGGTCCCTCTGAGAAGGCTTGCGATGTCAAAACTTGGTTGTAAGCTTTGCTCTTGATTTATTATTAATACAATCAATGATGATTTCCTATGTCTTGTATGTAATTTACTTGATAGCTCATGACTTCTTGACTTTATGAGTAAATAAGTCATTGTTGTTTCTCGGTTACATGCTCTGTTGTTTCTTTGTGGTGTTTCAGGTTGATCGCTCGTTAAGGAGAAGGAAACAGAAGCTGGAGCAGTGCAACAGAACTTCATCGACCACTGGTTTGAGGTAGGCCTCCAACAATGACTGTTTAAGGGAATTAACTGTTGTTTTGTCCTTGATATGACTAGACCCGCTCTAGGGCTAGAGGGGTTGCCTCTGTCCACAGAGGGAACACTTTCTTACATCACAGGCGGCAATTATGCCTACACACCAAGCCAAACATGAAAACACACACTGACAACACACTTGCTAAAAACACATGTATGTACAAATTAAATGCACGAGATTCATGCATAATATTTTTTCAGATAAAGCCCATTTCGAGGCTTATCTAGAGGATTCCCTTCATAATCGATCAGATCATAGGCCCCTTTTTGCAAAACGCGTTTCACAATGTAACGCCCATGCCACATAGGCTCGAATTTTCCTTCCCCCAGCTTATCATTTGCTTGATCATAGAGTAGGACTAAGTCTCCTTCAAGGAAAGAATGAGGGTTGACAGCCTAATCGAAGTGAGTTTTCACTCTCTTCTTCTATGCTTCAATGGCTAGAGAGGCTAGTCAATGAGTCTTGTCTAACTGCTCTAGGTAAAGAAGACGTTCTTCTACCGGAGTAGTGTTGGGGAGTAATTCGACGGCTAATTTAAGAGAAGGGATCTCACACTCAATCGGAAGGGTAGCCTCCAAACCGTAAGCTAATTGGAATGGGGTGAACCCAATGGCATCCTTCACTGAATTTTGGTAGGCCCATAAGGCAGAGAACAACATCAAATGCCAGTTGGACTTGTGCATGCCGATGGTGTGTTGAAGCATCGTGACCAAAACTTTGTTGACAACTTCCACTTGGCCATTGGCCTGAGGATAGTATGGTGTTGACCTATCATGCCGCAAGTCTAGCTGGGTTGTTAACTCAGTCATCATAGGATTATGGAAATGTTTGCCCTGATCAGTGACGATAGCTTGAGGGACTCTAAGTCATGAAATGACATGATTGAATAAAAATCACACCGTTGTCTGACCGTCATCGGATAGTGTAGGCATCACCTCGGACCATTTCATGAAATAATCAATGGCAACGATGATATACCCACGCCCCCCGGCCGAGTGAGGGTTACAGGTCATATTATCAATTCCCCATTTAGCAAAAGGGCCGATGGTAACGACAGGGTGTAAATCATAACCAGACATATGCCTTGGAGTGGAAATCATTGAGAGCTCTTTTAGCTTCCTCGATCATGAGGCATCGGCAAAGAACAAAATCGACACCGAAACGGTATAAAGTATCACCAATAATATGGTGGGGTTGGGAATGATTCTGAATCCTTTGACGATCATCCTTGGTCAACACGGACCAGAACGTGGAGGTTTGGAGATACATGATGATATCACCATACCATAGATCAAGGGTGCTAATCAGGAAAAGGGTCTCATTTGGAAGCTATTCATCTGCACCAGCAGGGAGAGCTTTGGAGGTAAGGGAACAAATCAATTCAGCAAAAACAAGCGACTTCTTAGATTTGGCCATAGTGAAGACCAAATCAAATTCTTGCAAGATAATGATCCATTTAAAATACTTGCCCCCCAGCAACTAACGAGTTAGGATATAGGTCACAGGGTTGCATTCAGAAATCAGTGTGGTCATACGTAAAACGATATAGTTTTGAAAGCGTTGAACAACCTAAACGACAGCCAAAGCCAACTTCTTGACATGTGCATAATGCGTTTTAGTGTCAAGGAGATTTCGACTAAGATAATAGATCACATGTTCGCTATCTTCGTCGTCGTCTTGGACCAACACCATAGCAATGGTGCTAGGGGCTATGGCTAGGTAAAGGAAGTAATCTCAATAATAGTATGGTGGATGCAATAGAGGAGCATTTGTGAGGACGACCTTAAGATCATCAAAATATTTTTGGGCCACCTCATCCCACGCAAAGGGCGTTCCTTGCTTGAGAAACTGGGTAAACCTAGTGGCTAGCCCAACATAGTTGGGTATAAAATGATGGAGAAAGTTGGCCTTTCCTTGCAGGCTCTGGAGTTGATGCAGTGAAGATGGAGGGAGTAAATTTACAATGGCCTCGACTTTTAGCGGATCCAGGCAAATCCTGTCCTTGGAAATGATGAAGCTGAGGATTCGTCCTAATTCCATGCAGAAAACAAATTTGTGTGGATTTAACCAAATGTTATAATGTCTGTATCATAGAAAAATCTGCCGAAGATGGTCTGGGTGATCTTGGCGCTTACAAGAATGGGCAGGAAGGTGATCCAAGTAACGCTGGACAATGTTGCAAATATCATGAAACACATACGACATTTCCCGTTTAAATGTGGCTCCAACATTTTTGAGGCCAAAAGGGACCTTCTTGTACACAAATGTAACCCAGGGGTAGACAAAGGTTGTCTTTTCTTGGTCGACCGGTGCGATATTAATTTGGCTATAACCAAAAAAACCATCCATAAAGGAAAAGATCTCGCTCCTGGTGCATTCATTAATGATTTGATCAATGAAGGGATTAGGATAGTTATCTTTAGGACATGCATGATTAAGATCATGATAATCCACACAAACGAGGATCGTGCCTTGCTTTTTAGTCACCGAGACAATATTGGAAACCAGTCTGTAAGCGGGATGGGATAGTGAGCCTATCTTTGAGAAGCTTTTCAACTTCACCATTAGTAATAGCAACCTTCCTAGGGTGCACTAGGCGAAGCCGTTGGTGACTGGGCTTTGCTTGCGGATATGTTGGTATTTCATGAACCACTATGCTAGGATCGATGCCAGACATTTCTTTGTAAGACCATGCAAACACATCACAAAATTCCTGAAATAGACGAGTATATGTCTTGATCTCATCTAGAGAACAAGATACCCCAATATGAACATGTTCAACGACATCGGATTTGATAGAAATGTCAATCGGCATCATTTGGGTAATATTACCCAAATTTCCTTTCGACCATACTTTATGAGTAACAGTCGGTGGCAGAAATGGAGAAGAGGGCTCTTCAAAAGAGGTAGACATGACTACAGGGCGAGGCAAGAACGAGGAGCGATGATGAGTATTGATCCATGGTGGTTCCTCGAGAGACATGATTTCCATGATACCTTCATCAACAAAGAAGGTCTCGGCTAAGGGATCAGATGATTCCAAAGTGCGAAGCTAGGGGGATTGAGATTAAATATCAAGAGAGGTCTTCGACATATGAGAATCAAAGGATGCAGAGTTCGAAGCCGAAACAATTTCCATGTAATTGAATTTGGTGGGACTAAGTGACATGACCTCGCCCCAAGCATCAACAAGATCTGGTGCAGGTATGACCCAGGGATCAGATTTGACCAAGACCATGTTGACAAAGGCAATAGAAGGAGGTTGGAGTGGAAAAATTCCCATTAAGGCAGAATATTTGAAGAGACCTTCCCCCACACTATCATAGGGAGCACTAGAGTGCTTGACATATGAAACATTGCCATCAGAGGAGGAAGAGGCAAAGAAATATAGTTTATCAATGGTGACAATCTTCCCTTGATGGGGAAAATGGATCACGCGAAACAAAGAGGAGGCCATGGCATGCATGGCATGAGTCCAACTTTAGCCGAGTAGAAGATTATAATTGAGGTTGGAGTCAACAATCTCTACTTCAACCTGCAATGTCTTGCCTTCCAGGGTGATGGCAAGGTTAGGTAAGACACCGATGTTTTGGGAAAATTTAGTGTTTTATCAAATGCCTAACCCTCTAGACTTAGCAGCTAGTCCAGAAACAATAGTGAAAGTAATTCACTACCTTTTCTTAAATTAACAGATAAGAGAGGTAAGAAGGGAAACCAACCTGTAGCTCTCGCTCGCTCCCTCTCTCCCTTGATATATTTTGCCACTCCTTTCTGTACTTAATTCGCTTGGAAAGTACCTACACACAAGCCGAGACAGAAACCCATCAAAGCATACAATAAAGATCTGTTAATTAAACATATCATAGAATCCAGAATACGATATACATCATATAAGAACATGAATGGAAAAAGCTTTGAATTCTTTATTGATAAAAGGAAAGATTACAACCCATGAATGTTCATGCTTGATTCAATTTCTTCCTTCCAGTTTCGATTCCTTCTCTCCTCATGAAGCAACAATTTGATATCATTACAATACTCTTACTAATCTCATTCAAACAACATTTCCTTAGATCAAGAAATTCCAACCTAGACCAGCCTTTGAATGCTTGGTCAATTTATAGCTAAATGGAGGAGGTTAAGCCATTAATGGCCTTCATGAATGCTCTGCCAAATTTGGGAAGTGGTTCCATGGAGGAAGGGATAATGAATTGAGGTTCATTCATCCTCTTCCTCATCCAAATGTGACCTCAATCAACCTGGAAACTTCCAAAATTATTCATTAGATGAGGAATCCAATGGATTCATTTAAAAATTTTGATGAATCTCACTAAACACAGGTGAAACAAAGGCTAAGTGTGTTGCAGTGCACCCAGTCAGTGCAGTTTCTGCATAGCAATGCAACCTGATAGAAGGCTACCTGCACTGATTTCCTTAGGGACACTTTTTGGATGAATGGTGTCATGGAAACTCTTGGGAGGCAAGAATGATCTAGGTTGACCTCATTAGGGAATGAAAACAACTGAATTAGGGCTTGATGGACCATAATAATACGGATCTGGAAGTCGGGATTGATGTGCCCAAATTGACCTGTAACAGTTTCCCCCTAAAGTATGAAGTTGAAAATAAACATGTCGTGTGAGATGCTTTACAATTTGGAGAGAAGAGTTTTGAAGTGGAAGGAGACCTACATTAGTTACAATACAAATATCATGATAATTTGATTTTTTCTCATGAATTAGCTGAGGGAAGGCATACCCATGCTCAACTTATAAACTTTCATTACATGTACAAATATAGTCGTCTACAGATATAGACCCATGAATGGATGACCATGAATGTAAGGCCATTGTACATTTGATATAGTACTCCTAAAAATATATATCGAAACCCAAATGGATGAAACTAGATCTGGGGTCTTCAATCTCATCCAATATTTCGTTCAAGTACAAGTCTAACCATGTGAATAGATGATTTGAAGTCGAACATGGAGAGACATCGTCTGATTACCAGCCAATGATGTAAGTTGTTAACAGATGCGAGAGGAATCACCGATAATGATAATGACCCTCAAGGTACCACATTACATTTCGCATGGTGTGAATAAATGATTTGATGTTGAACACCATACGAAGTCTTTCGGTCGAAGGCCAGTGATGTCAACCTATCGTCGGAAGCGAGAAACCTGCCATTGATGTATGCAACCCTCAAGGTACTGAAGGGGTGTTTCTAAGTCAACTTCTTGGATGATGTGCTGATGTCAACAAGAAGAAGCTCGTCACACGAGGGCCTTGATGTATCCCACATAAACGACATGAAATGAGGTAAATGATTTTGTAGATGAAACATCAATTGATGAAACAAGGTTCAGGAATGGTGGGCATGAAAATGAAGGTTTACAGTATTGTAAAGGATGACGTTTTGAACTGAATGACTTCTCTTGAACATATCGGCGACACTGAAGTGAATTGGTAGAATTGACCCAAAACAAAGTGATGGATGGTATGATAGACCAATGGTGTGATAACCATCAAGCTGAATGACCCAACCCACATAGTCACGATGATGAGGTGAAAGTGTCATGTTCAAGAGCAACCTGCTACCATAAAGTTTTCTCAGCTTTTCCCATTTTCCTAAGTCATTTTTTATCAGTACCTCTTTATTTTTATCAAGCTTGAAGAGGATAACATATTCTTGTTGTATAATTCAACCATTTGGGTGAATCCATCACTATTTGATGTTTTAATGAGTATAGCAAAGGTGAAACTCGGTCTTGTCTAGATGGACAAGTTTATCGCTATTTAATGTTTTTAATGAGTTTAACGACAAATATAACTAGGTCCTTTTCACATTTAGAGAGTCTAAAAAGGGACTAAAGGAAAATCCACAAGTTCTTTTTCGTAAAATAATCCCTCAAATCCGAAAAAGCATAAAATAATACAAGAGAGATATCATTTCCAATCCTTTAACGAGCTGGAAAAGACAAGCGCTCGACAATCTTTTCATGTTTAGAGAGTCTGAAAAGAGCTTAAAGAGGACTCCATTTTGAGGAACGAGTGGTGTCTACGGTAGCAACTGGTTCCAGTGATGTTGGAACTTCTCAAAACATGTTGATTTATGTGAAGAGGCTGGCTAATAAGACCACTCATTGCAACTGTTCCTCAAAAAGGGTAAAACAACCAAGTGAAAGCGTATGATCGGCCAAAAGGATGGTGGTGATGGAATGAAAACAACCAAGGCTCATCTGATGAAAAAGGTTGATAGAATGGAAATCACAAGGGTTAAAATGGAAATGGGTTCATTTTTACACAAGTTTGAACCATAGGGAACTATGCTTGGATTCAATTTAATGTTTACACAAGAATAAGACGGAAAACCTATGTTTGGATTCAGTTTCATTTTTACACAAGCTTGAAATGAGGAGAAATTATGCTTGAAATTGGTTTAGATGCCCCGAGCATGATGAAAGGGAGAGTCTCTGGTAACTAGATGGAAGTCACTGTGGTGAAGCAGGACGGTTATCCAACAGCTTTTTGGCTTCGTCCAGATAGGGACAAAGGTGAATGGGGTGATTCCCTTCACATAACCTAAGGGAAACTTAACTTTACCATTAGGTGCATGCCACCCAAGCTTCATTACATTCACCTTAGTAGACTACCAGGTGGATGGAATAACGGTTCTTTTACGAGATCAAGTGAAAGACTCGACTGGGATTTTACGAGATCTAATCAAAGCCTTGACTTAGAACATGCTCCTTTGTTTCATTTTTTAACGAGGTTGACATAAGACAAGGAACTATCCTCATGCCCCTTGTTTCATTTTTTAACTAGGTTGACACAAGACAATGAACTATCCTCGAAGTCAATCACAACTCATAAGAGGTCATGAAGGAGAGATCTGGTTCCAATTTGTTTTTGGAAAATTTAGTGTTTTATCAAATGCCTGACCCTCTAGACTTAGTAGCTAGTCTAGAAACAATAGTCAAAGTAATTCGCTACCTTTTCTTTAATCAACAGATAAGAGAGGTAAGAAGGGAAACCAACCTATAGCTTTCGCTCGCTCCCTCTCTCCGTTGACTGATTTTGTCACTCCTTTCCATACTTGACTTGCTTGGAAAGTACTTGCACACAAGCTGAGACAGAAACCCATCAAAGCATACAATAAATATCTGTTAATTAAACATATCATAGAATCCAGAATACGATATACATGACATAAGAACATGAATGGAAAAATATTTGAATTCTTTATTGATAAAAGGAAAGATTACAACCCATGAATGTTCATGCTTGATTCAGTGTCTTCCTTCCAGTTTTGATCCCTTCTCTCCTCATGAAGCAACAATTTGACATCATTACAATACTCTTACTAATCTCATTCAAACAACATTTCCTTAGCTCAAGAAATTCCAACCTAGACCAGCCTTTGAATGCTTGGTCAATTTATAGCTGAATGGAGGAGGTTAAGCCATTAATGGTCTTCATGAATTCTCTGCCAAATTTGGGAAGTGGTTCCATGGAGGAAGGGATAATGGATTGAGGTTCATTCATCCTCTTCCTCATCCAAATGCAAGCTCAATCAACCTGGAAACTTCCAGAAGTATCCATTGGATGAGGAATCCAATGGATTCATTTAAAAAATTCGATGAATCTCACTCAGTGCAGGTGAAACAAAGGCTAAGTGTGCTACAGTGCACCCAGTCAATGCAGTTTCTGCATTGCAATGCAGCTTGATAGAAGGCTACCTGCACTGATCTCCTTAGGGACACTTTTTGGATGAACGATGTCATGGAAACTCTTGGGAGGTAAGCATGATGTAGGTTGACCTCATTAGGGAATGAAAACAATTGAATTATGGCTTGATGGACCCTAATAATATGGATTTGGAAGTCAGGATTGATGTGCCCAAATTGACCTATAACAACCGAAGGGTCGCAAATCACGCCCATCGAAATCTTCCAAATTGTTCGGAGATTGGTTTAGTGCAGGGAACCAATAGCCTTCCAAAATGCAGTTGACATGATGTAGGTGGAAGCATCTTCATCGATGATAGTGTGGTGGATGGTATTCTCATTAATGATTACCTGAATAATAAAGGAAATCTAATGAGGGAGTCATGGAACATGGTTCTCCAGACGAAACAGATCAAATTAGAATCGGTGGGATCGATGCCCTCGATAGCTGATAGTAAAGGTTTCCATTGTGATAAGCAGCTTTGGAGTACCTCGAGAGCCGACGTGGCTGACAGCACTTTAGCCAAATATTCAACAATATTGTAGTGCTAAGCGGCTTTGGCATTGGGATTATACAAGGATTTCAACAGCACACCTCGAGAGGGTGGCCATGTAGTGGAATTAGGGTTAGGGCGTTCGATTTGCAGAGGGCCAAAACTTGGGGTAGAAGAAGAAGGTGAAGCTTATTTTTCTTTCCCAACTATCAG
The DNA here is from genome assembly GCA_031772625.1 of Pinus tabuliformis. Classification (NCBI taxonomy): domain Eukaryota; kingdom Viridiplantae; phylum Streptophyta; class Pinopsida; order Pinales; family Pinaceae; genus Pinus; species Pinus tabuliformis. Next base: position 46,173,953 of record CM062816.1, on the reverse strand, counting down.
AGTTGGAGTTTGACAATATTTTGATCGGGTAGCCACATTAATGGGCATGCTCATCATGAACACTTGAGATCTAGAGGAAGCAGATTGGGGTTGGTCTACCATTTGAGTCTGCTGAGATAGAAATGGCTCTTTAAGGATAGCAAGGGTCGCTTTGAGCAAGCGAATAACTTTGGATCATCATGGAAAATCCTTAGTATGGTGATACTCCTCACAAATGAGGCAGGGATACTTAGGTTTCCATTGCGAAGATTCGCCAATAGACGATTTTGGAGGACCCTGTTTCGGGGCATCAGCTTTATCTTTGCCTTTATCTTTCTTTCTCCCTTTCAAGGATTTGTCTACTACGGTAGACTGGACAACATGAACCTCTATGGTTTTACTAGGGCCTGACGGGTTTTGAGATGAACTATTAGGAGCAACATTCGAGATTGACTTCTGTTTGGAAGAAGTTTTCGCAGGGGTTTGGGATATTGAACCAATGATTCCATCAACGGGAGGAATAGCTGGTGACTTTGATGCTGCGGGATCAGATGATGGCTGCGGAACATTGGGTAACAACTCGCATAAGGTGTGTTGGCCAGCGGATCCCCCCATAGCATGTTTTTGGGGCTTGAGGCCCAAGGTTTTGGTCAACATAATATAAAGACCCCTCAAAATGGGGGCGCAGAGCATGAAAGTCTAGGTTTGTTTGCCCTAAAACAACGTAATTTAATACAGAATGTGTTGGCCTACCCATGGTCCGCGAGCCATGGGATTGTATAAATAGAGTGAGGCTCTAAGTGTAAAGAAAGCCTTATCTTTAAGAAGTATATGGGTTTTTAAGGAGAGGCTCTGCAACTGTGTGTGTAAATGCCTGGTAGAGTCCGCAGCTGTGTGCGCAGACACCTAGCTGACTGCAAAAGGCGGAGTTGGGATTGTACTGAGACAGAGAATTAATAAAAGATAAGTCGATTTTGGAATATTTTGTGTCTATGCTTCTGTTCTATTTATGCATCTCTTTACAGTTTATGATTGTGTGCACTTGTTATGAATGTTGAATGATTAATGATAATATTGGGCCCACATAGTTAAGTTCAAATCTATAATAAAAGCACAGTAAGGAATAAGGATCTAGACAACACCTCTTCGTGCTCTTTACAGAGCTATGCAGAAGCAGTTGCACAAGTTGAGAAGGACAGATGGCTGCGCAAAGCAGCGCAAGTGCGCAGGTTTGGTTCGCGAACTTTCCAGACTTCATCAAGACATCCCTAGGGTGTGGAAACTTGGTTCCAGCAACCTCCCATACTACCTCAGGTGAGACCTCAGTTCGCGCATCTTGGACTATTACCGAAAGGGTGGGTAGTTTCGCGATTTGTTTGGCTAAATCACTTTTGAACTTGGATCAGGCCCCAACAAGCCAAAAAATGGTTCTGTTGCCAGGACTGGGATCTGCCTAAGGGATGTCTAATGTCATGCCACTGGCACCCAACAAAGAAGGAAATTTAAGAGTGGTTGGACAAGAAGCTTCACGAGTTCGTGACACAGGAAAATAGAATTCTGCAAATATCTGAGAAGAGGTGGCTGGATTGCTACATATATACAGGATTCCACGAGATCTTCTTCACGTCCTTCCCTTTTGAACTGTATGAGTGAGGTTAGCTGACAGCTAGGGAAGATACAAGCTCAATCAACCAATATTGTGGACTTCAGAGTTGGTGCACAGACTAGAGGCATCAGAAGATAAGATCGTGCGAGCTATGGACCATTGAATCAACCAAATAATAGGGGGAATTTATCATTGAGTTTGTGGTAGACACAACCATGAGCTACAACAAAGCAGAGCGATGTTTTCTCAAAGCACTGCGAGGTAGGTACATTAAATCCCTGAATACCTAGATTAAGATGTTGTTATGTGAAAAATGGGTGATGTGAATACATTGATGTTTGGAACGACGTGAAGCAGAAATATCTACAGGGGTACTAGGGGATTAGGAAACAATCCCTTAATTTCACCTTCGCAAGAGAGCGAAGAGGAGCTCACTCGGGTTTCTCCAAGTGTGGCTAGTTTGATAAGGCAACACATTCCGTAGTTATCACCTCCACTTGCACCATCACCCGCTTCACCTACTTCACCTCCATATTTACCCACCCCACCTCCACCAAACCCGCAGTTCAACATGGCGAGTGCGATCAAGCTACCCATATTCACAGGAGTAGGGAATGAGGACCCAAACCAGTTCTGGTTCATGGTGAGGGCAGTGTGGGAAGCACAAGGGGTCACATATGACAACATTAAGAAGGCTATCTTGGTAAGTGCATTGAAAGATCGCGTGTTGACATGGTATATCAAGCACTTGAATGATCACCCAAATGCAGGAATACCGAAGATCCAAAATGCATTGAACAGAGAATTTAGCTGGCCGAAATTAGAGACATAGTCAATCATCAGATTTAAAGAAATCGCGATGCTTCCAGGCAAGACCCCCTAGGATCTGGATCAGAGGCTGAAGAGTATGATCCGCGAGGCTAATATGACGCTAACAGATGTGCAACACCGTGCATGGTTTGTGGTGTCTTTGACACCACACCTGAGGATGGCGTTGTCACAACATAAGCTTTCAACCTAGGCTGAAGCATTGGAAATGGCGATGAGGTTGCATGAAACACTGATACAGGATCCAGGATTGGGAGTCCAACAAATCCATGTGCAACTACAAAATCTGTTCTTGGAGATGTAGAGTTTGAAGCAGGATAGGGTTCCACAGCTAGAGGCACGCGAAGATGTGTGGTGCATAAAATGCAAAGGCTAGGGCCATGAGAAAGACCATTGTCTAGTATTCGCGAACTACTTTGCAAGAGGGCGGCCAATGCTGTTGAGACTAGAGGCACAGGCAGGACCAAGTGTGGCACCAGCGCTATGGTGTGAAATCTGTTAGATAGGAGGAAAGCACACGACAAATAACTATCATCTGTTGTAGAAGTATACATAGACTTCGCAACAACTATTTTGTAATTTCTGTAGGTTGGTGGGCCATGATGAGCGTACTTGTCGCAGCTACGAGTTGATGATGGAGAAGGCCCCAGCCTATAGAATGCAGACAGAAACATGAGGCCTCGACCTAGTGGCAGGGATGGCGTGCGCTAGATTTCAGGGTCGAGTTCGAGGACAAGGAGGAGTGGGGCTAGGAAGGGGTCGCAGACAGTTAATTTGTTACAATTGCAGAGGACGAGGGCACTATGCTCGTGATTGTACCAAGCCAACAAGAATATCTTGTTCATACTGTGCTCAATTTGATCATGAAGTAGTAGATTGTCCTACATTGATCGCATAGATGCGCAAGAAATGAGTACTTCAGCCTACTCCAACTCAAAATATTCAAATGTTGAGGTCTGAACTGTGTGAAGAAGACCCAAATGTGAATATGGTGCTCAGAAGAGGCATGACCACAGGGGAAGATAAGAGGAAGCATCTCGAGGAAGACACATGGGTTTGCAAGGCCCCTACAAAGGAACCTGAGTTTGACTTAGAGCACCCAAAGGAGACATTCATGGAAGCTAAGAAGAGCTTCGTGGAGGCCTCTACTTCAGGTAGTAAGGATCAACCAGAGCTAGGAATGGATCCTTATATGCTTACTACCTTTTTAGAGACATGCATGAAGCTATTGCATGATAATAGGGCAGTTAACGGACTACAAGAGCTGATCACTAGGTGCGTAGGGTCAGGTGAACTGCACGTAGTCTGGAAACTAGGAAAGCATATATTGAACATTGTGAGGGAAATGAGATTAACGACACAGATTGGTGAATATGAAATGGATCAGGTAATCCTAGACGTGGGTTTGGACACAAATGTGTTACCAAAGAAGACGTGGGAATGCATGGGCAGGCCTGCATTGCAGTGGTACCCTATTCAATTACAGATGGTGAACCAACAAAATATTTTTCCCATGGGTAGGCTGCAAGCAATTACCATTGATATCGAAGGTACGAGCACATAGACGGACTTTGAAGTAATAGAGATTGTAGATGACAACAATCCTTATCCCACGTTGCTAGGAATAGACTGGGCCACTGATATGAATGGAGTCATCAACCTGAAGAAGCGGAAGATGATATTCGAGAAAAAATTCCCTATGCGTAGTAGTTCCACTAGACCCAACCAAAGGAGTGCACTACACTGAACCTGCGCAACGATGACAACGATGATGAGCTAGATTGCATTTACCAGATAATGGTGTAAGACCAAGATCAGGTGAGCTCGACTGCAGATGGGAGAATCTCATGGGAACGTGACAGTTCTTGTACTTTGAATTTAGATGAAGAAGTAGAACGCTGGCAGAACCAGTTGCACGAAGTGACAACACTGAATTGCAACATGATGATTAGATCACTGCAGTGTGTGATGATAGAAGAAATGGAACTACCAACATATGATGAGGTAATAGCCTTGGATGAATTCTTAGACAAATTTTAAAGTGCAGTAACAGAACAACAGCGGTACAGTGCGCTAGAATGGATGTTGCGTGTGACACTCGCATGATGGTGGAGTACACATCAGAAGACTATGGGGAACTAGCGCAAATGTAGAAGATGGATGCGTTTATGGTTTGGAAGTCCCCGACATCGAATGAGAGCTGGGCAGCTAGGACGAAGCACTTTGCACTCCCACTTGTGTCGATGGGTGCAGATGTGTGCTATGTAAGCACATCCCAGACTAAGGATCGAAAATCAGAACCCGATGCGATAGCAGGGAAAGCGACGCACACCACAAATATTCCATGTTGGAGCATTCACAAAGCTATGCGGAATCATGAACAGAGTTTACCAGGTGGAACGAAATAATTGGGACTTGTGCATGCCAGCAGTCTGATGGGCCTATGGGGCCATGCACAAGAACCTGAGAATGGGAATGATTCCGAAGGCGACGAGCAGAGTTGAGGCCGTAGCTTTTGGAAAGAATTCTCACGCAATAACTCCCATAATTGGAACAACATAGGAGGACCAGGGTGAAGAGATTATGTAGCCACGCAAAGACGAACATATGCAGATTCAAGAATCCATTTGGTGAGGGAACTTTGAGCTTCACAAACTCGAAGAAGATCGGGTATGATTGAAGCAGAAAAGCAGATTAATGGATGCGGATATCAGAAAACTAGAAACCAACATCGCACAAGCATTATGCATTGACAGAAGGATGGGGCCACATATGGGCAGCCCTACCACTGCACTAGAGGATTGTCGTCGAGAGTTTTTGGCTATACTACCATGGTTGCGACCACACCTTATTAGAAAAAGTAACCAAGGAAGCGCATCACATAGGGAAGAACACGAGGCGCTAGCTGGAGGATTTCCAGGCATTCATAGAAGAGATTGAACGAGAGGTAGAAATGGAGGAAGGCATCCAGCCAGTACGCATTGCAGTAAAGCTGCCCAAGTATGTCCCTTCGCGGAAAGGGAGGATAAAAGTACCTAAAGATTTGGATGTTGTTAAAAGCACACTCAAATCCCCATTCCTCCTCGAAGGAATTCTATTTGAAGGTTCGGCTATGGTCCACATATCCACGATGAAGTTTGAAGACTGGGACCTCGCGGATAGCGAAAAGTTCCCTCATTTGGAAACTAGCCAACTAATGAAACAAAGAAAGGAGGGGGTAGTTACACCACTACAGCCACGGAAATGGCTGCGCGAGGTGGAGGAGGCTAGACTACTCCACCTTCTATCGATTCCACACTTTCATCGGGCACGAATCACAATATTTTTCATCAGGCAACTGCTTTGCCTGGTGCACGATGGGTACTTGTGGCTGGAGGAGCCAATTCCCATCATGGTGGAGCTTATTCATAGGATTTTTCTGCTTCCCTATACGGGAAGGGACCCCGTGGAAATAGCTGGCACAAGTGGAGACTTGGCGATTGCAGAGGCCATGAAAAAGAAATATAATATGGAGAAAAAGTAGAGGGGTTATGTTATTACTAGCATTCAAAACAAAGGGGTCCGAGTCGCTACCCAGTTGTTGGCAGGAAAAGCGATGAGAAAATTCCGTGGCAACGAGGTACTAGCAAAATTCATCGCGTTGGCCGAGAAATGTGTAGAAGGGGTACAATTCAACTGGGCACAGTTCCTCTGCGAGGAGTTCCTGATGAACTACAAGAAGGCCCAGGAGCAGGGTAAGACCTTCCACTACGCGCGGTTGCTCTTATCCATCTTGTTGGTTGTAGGAAAATTACCTGAGGATAGTCAGTTTCCTCCCCTTGACCAAGACTGGCTAGAGGTAGCAAAACACTCGTTGCTATGGGCGACGAAGGATACCACGCGAATCCGTGAAACCAAGATCTTCTGGGTACTGATGGAGGTGAGTGTATGAATGGGGATCAACAAACAGCCACGCTTATCCCCCTCAGTATACGACAGTCTGCAGAGCTTTGCAGACTTTAAAGTAGATATGCATAATATGTGTATTAGCGCGTGGAAGGATCTGGAGCAGAAGTGGACCACACTCCCCTTCATCGCAATAGATGACATTGTTTTCGGAGTGCTCGACACATGGCCACCGGAATGGCATGCACTAGATCTAGCGACATGCGATGAGATGATGATTCAAAGATAGAAGGATGCCGCAAAGTTGCTAGCACAACAGAAGTGGAACAAGAAGCTAGCTGAGGAGGTAAGCGCTTCCCATGACGCAGTGAAGGCCGCTGCAAAGTAGACCACGACCGTCGAAAAAACAGCAGTAGCAGGGGCCACCATGATGCAGGAGGAAAGAGGCTCGGACCTAACCATAGGACATGATATGGTAGAATGCGTGAACCCACACACATCATCAACAAAGCTAAAGTGGCCGCACAATATAGAATGGACAAGGCCTAGGAAAAAGACCTAGGCTTCCAAATTAGATGGGGAACCTATTACACTAACTGAGGGTGACCTATAAGACATCAACGACACAACTTGCGAAGTCACTAGGGAGGCGCTCTAGGAAGAAATTACAGAGCAGCAGAATGTGTTGGGGGCACTCAGAGCGCAACTCCAGGAACTTCAGGTGTGGCCCCCACAGTAGGGAACGGTAGCTGTCTACGGGGCTACAGGTACATCAGCAACAGAGCAGTTGCTGCGGGCCAAAATGGTTAATACCGTCGCACTTCCAGAAGGAGCACTAACAGCAAATAACATGGAGGATAGAGCCGCGGTAGGCCGGCTCAAGGGACTTGGCCTAAACTTGGTTGCCCTTTCGCAAGAGATATTATACCTGCTGCAGGATGGAGTGAAGATAGAGCTCCACACTAGGGAAGGACGCGCAGTACAGACGCTCAATGAACAATGAATCAACATCGAGTAACTGAGCCTCTAACATGATGAAGCGGTATTGCAAACTCAATAGTTTGAGCAAATCGTCAAGGAATCATGTCACTACGTCCTCAGGCTAGAGATTGCAATAGATTTACCAGTAGGTATGCGAATCCACAAATTGGCCAGTGGATTCTGCTAAGCAGAGGAGGAAGCAACAAGGATCCAACTAGACCTCAACCTATAGATCGTGGAACTGCGGCTGAAGGCACAACCCTCTACACCCTTGGAAGTCACAGAATAGCGCCACAATGCCATTCAATCGAGGTTGGAAGCAATAGAGCATGCCATACAGGATTGCATGGGCTTGTTAGATCAATCACTCTTCACCCTCACTTCACTGCAGGAAGACCCAATGCTACAATGTTTAGAGATAGAAGTGTGAGAGTTGCAGCAAGCCTACAATAATGTCTAGGGGACCGCGCAGACGGTCACCCTTACTCAGCGATTGGCCAAGATGAGGGAGGCCGAGGCTCTAAAGGAACAGGTAGATGCCACAGGTCAGAAAGAAGCAGTTCTTAAAGCATGCATCCAACCTTGGCTCGAGGAAGCATTCACGGTCACCGCCAAGATCGAGGGAAATTTGGCACAGATGTAGGGCATATATGCACTTAGGTAAGGAATTGCACCTAAAAACGATGCATCGGAGATACGTGCACAACTAATACAGCGGATAGCGGAAGAATGTGTTGCGGATGTAAGCGGAGCATAGAGGTTGCTGGACAGACTCCGCGCGAAGATCACCCCACTAGCAGAGTGACCCGGGACGAGTCACAATGATTGTGTTGGGGGCCTGTTGGGCAGCGGACCCCCCCATAGCATGTTTTTGGGGCTTGAAGCTCAAGGTTTTGGTCAATGTAATATAAAGACCCCGCAAAATGTGGGCGCGAAGCACGAGAGTCTAGGGTTGTCCACCCTAAAATAATGTTATTTAATATAGAATGTGTCAACCTTCCCATGGTCCGCGGACCATGGGATTGTATAAATAGAGTGAGGCTCTAAGTGTAAAGAAAGTCTTAGCTTTGAGAAATATATGGGTCTTTGGATGAGGAATTTGCTCTGAGTCTGTAAGTCCAAGTCTTGGCTGGTACTAGTAAGGAGAGGCTCTGCAGCTATGTGCACAAAGGCTTGGTAGAGTCTGTAGCTATGTGCGCGGACCCGTGCATCTGAGTGCGCAAGGCGGAGATGAGATTGTACTGAGACAGAGAATTAATAAAAGATAGGTTGATTTTGGAATATTCTGTGTCTATGCTTCTATTTTATTTATGCATCCCTTTACAGTTTATGATTGCGCACACTTGTTATGAACGTTGAATGATTAATGAGAATATTGGGCCCGCATAATTAAGTTCATATTTATAATAAAAGCATAGTAAGGAATAAGGATCTAGACAACACCTCTTCACACTCTTTACAGAGCTACGTGGAAGTAGTTGCACAAGTTGTTGTTAGGATATTCCGACACATAGGAAATAGTTAAGTACAACTTGGTCTAGGATAGAGTTAGGTATAGAGTTAGGTAAAGTGTGTTTCTTTACCGTTGTACATTTTGTAACTTACAATCCGACGGTCACGATATGTAGTGATCCGACGGTTCATTCTCTCCTCGGTATTACCGACACTTGATTCGTGGCTTGACACCTGATTGGTCCATGATTTCTATTTAAAGCACATGGAGGGTCATTTGTAGGGTAATCCGTGCATGAGAAAAGCATATGTAAATTTTCATTCTTTTATTAATAAATTGCCTGAAGTGGCCGCGTTGGCTCAGGCCGTGGACTGTTTCCCTCTTTGAGGGTTTTAACCACGTCAAAAATACTGGTGTATTGATCTGCGATCTGGTTGTGAGCGGTGTCCTTTGGTGTTCTGTCTGAGGAACTTACCCTGTAAATTCCTACATGGTATCAGAGCTATTTGAGGGCCGCGTCCATTGGTGATCCAAATCTGAAGCCGGTAGAACTGCATCCGACTGCCGTTTCCTAGATCTACTGTCTCTGATTGCGTTCGGGCTGAGAGGACTACTCTGTTGTGTTGGGAGCATCTGTTCCAGTGAGGAACCCCTTTCGTTTCACTCGAAAAGGTTTCCGGTAGCCCTAGCTGCGTCATTTTTAAGATCTGGAGGTATACATTGTTTATTTGCAGTTTACAGTTATTTTCTCTCTGTTTATTTCGGTTTTGGTTTATTTAGCCTTTTTTATTACCAGATCTATACCTTTCATTTCTACGTATGCTCTTTTCCCTGCGACTCTGTGTGATCTGGGCAAATCAGAAACAGAAAGGAAGGATTTTTCTCATGCGTATGCTCTTTTCCCTGCGCCTTAGTGTGATCTCGGAAAATCAGAAACATTGAGAAAAATATTTAGTTTTTCGGCTAAAGCTAACTTCAAGCCGTAAGGTTCATTTTCTTTGCATGTCCATGTTGGGTTTTGTGTTTTTTTGTTTTGTAGGGAAAAAGAGCTTTCTCAAAGCAAGAACGCAACCCAAAGCACCCCCCCTCTCTCTCTATCTCTCTCTCTCTAAATTTTTTTGTATAGCTCAATTGGTTCAAAGCTATTTTAAGAGAGTAGAGGTCTTGGGTTCAAGTCTCTATTTTGTCGGGGCGGACTTTTTCATTTCCGCACATTCTTGCACTTCGTTGGCAACTTCATCAACTTTTTTTCAAAAAGCCATAACTTCTTCATCCGGAAGCCGCTTTCAGAGCCGTTTTTTTTAAACCAGCCTAATTTTTCGAGATCTATCCATTGGAACACTTAGTTTCAACATATTTAGCTTCAGTTTCCATTGAAATGGAAAGTCAATACCAAGTTACCCTTGACAGCACCAACTACTTTCAATGGTTGGCCTACATTGAGGATTTACTTAGAAGCAAAGGTCTCTACAGAATAGCCTCAGGCCAAGAAAAGAAACCGAAGGATGAAGATAAGGCTGCTAAATGGGAAAATAGGCAAGATCAAGCACGTGGATTGATAGGGATGTCTATTTCTCCAGATCTTAGATTTCATATTGCAAAACTTGATACTCCTGATGAAGCAATGAAACAAATCAATAAAGTTTTTGGGATTAAAAATGAACTTAGAGCCCATCAACTTGAAAATGAGTTGCTTACATTGGACCCTAATAATTTTTCTTGCATTGAAGATTTCTTGTCCAAGTTCAAGACCCTTAGATATCTCTTGGAAGGTGTTAAAGTTAAGAAAGAAGATAGTAACCTTATCTATTCCATTCTTACTAAGTTGGGACCAACCTACTCTGTGTTTGTTTCCACCTTCCATTCTATAAGAGAAGCCTTCATTTCTCAAGGAACAGACTACAAGTCCCCTTCCTTTGACTCTTTTTGTGATTCTTTAATAAGAGAACAAGAAAAACTCTTACACCTTGGTCTTCTTAATCTTGGAAACTCTTCCAAGAAAGCGTTAGCCGCCCAGCAGAAACCAAATTCAAAGAATCCTAAGAAGTCATATCCAAAAAAGAATGGTCCTAAACCAAACAAGGGTCCTAAGCAATCACAGCCTCAAAATGAAAAATCATTTCAACAAAATGATAAGACAAATAAAAACAAATGGAAGAAGACTGATAGACATTGCAACTTTTGTAATCGAGATGGCCACTTAGAATCCAAATGCTTTAAGAAGATGGAAGCCTTGGAAGCAGCGATGAAGAAACATAACATCCATTTGGAGCAATCTTCAACTTCAACTTCATCTTCAGGAATGGCACTTTCTGCATGTGGTTGTCAAGCATCTCGGTCTGCCTATGCACTAAATGTATCTTCTTCTTCTCATTCTCATGAGTGGCTCATTGATTTTGGAGCTTCTTATCACATGGCCAAAAACAAAGCCATGTTTTCTTCTTTAAATGATTGTAACACCAAAAATATATATGTTGGTGATGATAGATCTCTTAGTGTTGTAGGGACTGGAACTGTTCATCTAGACAATGGTCAGTTTAATGATGTATTATGTGTTCCAACCTTATCCTCCAACCTTCTATCTGTATATCAGATAACTCATTCAGGTGAAGGTAAAATCGTTGAATTTTCACCTCATGATGTTGTAATCAAGGACCTAAGAGATCCTAAAAAGATTTTAGCTACTGACATTGTTGATGATTCTACAAGGTTGTATAAGTTTCACAACTTTGGGTCATCAAATCTTCCCTCAGTATTTGTTGCTCATAATGATGAAGTGAGCAAACTTTGGCATGAGCGATTTGGTCACTTAAACTATCGCTCCCTTCAGCATCTATGTAAAGAAAATATGGTGACAGGTCTTCCTATGGTATCTTGTAGAGATGGTGTTTGTTCCGGATGTGTACTCGGGAAACATCATCGGGACAGTTTTGAAAAACGTGCCTCTTGGCACGCCTCAGCCCCTTTACAGCTTGTGCATAGTGATTTATGTGGTCCACTTCCAGTTGTGTCATTCTCTGGCTGCAAGTATTTCTTAACTTTCATTGATGATTTCTCCAGACGCACTTGGGTATACTTCTTAAAACTCAAGAGTGAAGTATTTAACACATTTTTGGCCTTCAAGGCCTTTGTTGAAAAACAATCTGGACATCAAATTCTTAAGCTAAGATCTGATAATGGCGGAGAATATGTCAAAAACACATTCATCAACTTTTGCATTGAGAATGGAATTCAAATAAAACATACTGTTCCATATACTCCACAACAAAATGGTGTAGCTGAAAGGAAGAATCGCACCTTAAAGGAAATGGATAATTGTATGCTACAATCTAAAGAACTTGGTCTTAGTTTTTGGGCAGAAGCAATTAACTGTGCAAATTACATAATAAATCGCACCTACTAAGGCTTTAAAGAATATCACTCCAGAAGAAGCATGGAGCTCAATCAAACCAGATGTAAGTCACTTTCGTGTTTTTGGAAGTGAAGCGTGGGCCCATATTCCAGATGAAAAGAATAAAGCTTTAGAACCTAAGAGTGAAAAATGTACTTTTGTTGGATATTCTAAAGATGTCAAAGGCTATAGACTTATTCCATTTAAATCCAAAAATTTTATCATTAGAAGAGATGTAAAATTTGATGAAAATATATCAGCCTGCGAGCCTAATTTGGCAGATGTGCCATCTCTTCCTATCTCTTCTACTTTTGAAAACATTTCTTCTTCAGATGATGAAAGTGAGGATGACAATCCTCCCCCACCATCTCAGGATCCTCCTTCAGCTCCTCAGCTTCCAAAATGGGTTCGTGCTACTCGAGATGCAGCAGGTGATCTTGCCAGTGATCCTACAGATCAGTGACACACACGTTCTCAGTTTGACAGAGCCTCCTCTTTACTGGCTCAAGCTCCAGTAAATTATGATCCTAACACTTTTGCAGAAGCTTCAGGCCATCCAGATTGGGAAGCAACTATGAATGAAGAATATCATTCATTATTGGCAAATGATACATGGGATCTTGTTCCTCTACCAAAGGGACAAAAACTTGTTAGATGCAAATGGGTTTACAGAACCAAGTATGGACCAGATGGGAAAGTTGATAAACATAAAGCTCGTCTTGTTGCTAAAGGTTTTTCACAGGTTGAAGGCATTGACTACACTGAAACCTTCTCCCCTATTGCCAAAATGAACTCTATCCGCCTTGTTCTTTCCCTTGCTGCCTCGTTCAAATGGGAAGTCCATCAGATGGATGTTAAATCTGCCTTCTTGCATGGGGACTTGCATGAAGAAATCTACATGGAACAACCCATTGGCTTCATAAAAACAGACTCCAGCCTTGTATGTCGGCTTAAGAAATCCCTTTATGGTCTCAAGCAAGCTCCTCGAGCTTGGTATGCCAAAATGGATAGCTTTCTTTTAGACTCTGGCTTTTCTAGGTGTCATTCTGACAATACTGTCTACACCAAGCAAGTGGGCAAGTCTCTTATCATTCTTGTTCTTTATGTTGATGATCTTATCCTTACCAGTAGTGATCCCAACCTTATAAACCATGTGAAGTCTAGCCTTAAAAGGAAGTTTGAAATGACAGACTTAGGACACTTACATTATTTTCTCGGTCTTCAAGTCTTGCAATCCAAGGAAGGTATTTCCCTTTCTCAGTCCAAGTATGCCTGTGATATTCTACGCCACTTTCACATGGAAGACTGTAAGCCAGCCCCTTCTCCCTTTCAATCTAGAGTCAAACTTTCAGTCACTTGTACTTCTCCTGAAGTTGATGCTACCTTATACCGTCAACTTGTAGGAAAACTTTTGTATCTAACCCATACTCGTCCTGACCTTTCCTTTGCTGTTGGCCTTGTTGCTCGGTTTATGCAAAACCCACGTGAAAGTCATTGGAAAGCAGCTGAAAGAATGCTTCGTTATGTTCGAGGTACAGTTCAGTTTGGGATTCATTACAGTGCCGAAGCAGCTCCTCTATTGGTTGGTTTCATTGATTCTGGTTGGGCTGGTGACCCTGATGATCGAAAGTCTACTGCCGGTTATGTGTTCACTCTTGGTTCAGGACCTATTACATGGGCTTGCAAGAAACAAGCTGCCATTTCTCTTTCTTCAGCAGAAGCAGAATATCATGGTGCCGTAGAAGCTAGTAAGGAAGCCTTGTGGCTTTGTCATATCCTGTCAGAGTTTGGCTTTCAGCAGCAGCATCCGACTACACTTTGGTGTGATAATCAAAGTGCCATTCAACTATGCAAAGATCCAGTCCAACATTAGAACAGGAAACACATTGAACTGCACATGCACTTCATCAAAAAGCTCATTCACGACCATGTTCTTGAAGTGCAATATTGTTCAACAGATGATCAAGTTGCAGACATCTTCACAAAGGCTCTCACAGAGGCGAAGTTCACTAAACTTCGATTTATGGTTGGAGTTCAGGAAGTTGTCACTAAGGGGGGATAGGCTCTAGTGCCTCCTTCCTTCTCCTATTGTGTCATATTTGTAAATCCTTCAATCCTATCCCAAGTTGTTCTTAAGGGGGGATGTTAGGATATTCTGACACATAGGAAATAGTTAAGTACAACTTGGTGTAGGATAGAGTTAGGTAAAGTGTGTTTCTTTACCGTTGTACATTTTGTAACTTACAATCCGACGGTCACGATATGTAGTGATCCGACGGTTCATTCTCTCCTCGGTATTACCGACACTTGATCCGTGGCTTGACACCCGATTGGTCCATGATTTCTATTTAAAGCGCATGGAGGGTCATTTGTAGGGTAATCCGTGCATGAGAGAAGCATATGTAAATTTTCATTCTTTTATTAATAAATTGCCTAAAGTGGCCGCGTTGGCTCAGGCCGTGGACTGTTTCCCTCTTTGAGGGTTTTAACCACGTCAAAAATACTGGTGTATTGATCTGCGATCTGGTTGTGAGCGGTGTCCTTTGGTGTTCTGTCTGAGGAACTTACGCTGTAAATTCCTACAGTGTGAAGGACAGACGGCTGCGCTAAGCAGTGCAAGCATGCAGGTTCAGTTCGTGAACTTCCTAGACTTCAACAAGATATCCCTAGGGTGCGGAAACCTGGTTCCAGCACCCTCCAATACTACCTCGGGTGAGACCTCAGTCTACGCACCGCGAACTATTGCCGAAAGGGACAGTGGTTTCAGGATTTGTTTAGCTAAATCACTTTTGAACCTGGGTCAGGCCTCAACAATCCAACAAGGTGCCAGACTGAGAGTAGACCATATCTGGCTTGCTCTTCAGTGACACATCCACCCATAGCTATATCGCAAGCAATTGGGGCTATGAATGATTTGGTAAACCATTCAGTAAGAAACTAATCAGCAATCTTGAACTTAATTAGGTGACATCTACGCCTCCATTCATGGATATGATCAGAGATGTGCGTTGCAGTGTCTTGCTTAAGCAATGTGAGAAAATAGGTGCCAGTTTCATAACGAACTGGTAGCTGAAAATGTGTGAGGAAAGCCATGGCTAACGAACTGAAGTCATGGAAAGTACTTTGAGGTAGCTCGATGTACCATTTCATTGTGGCACCTATGAGGGTCCATTAGAAGAGACGAAGATGAATGGAATCGTCCATGTATGAGCTCGATGAGCACGAGAGGTGATATGTCATCACATGGGCCTAAGGATCTTCTTTAGCTTTTCCATAGAAATTTGGGCAATCACTTGGTATCTTGGACGGCACTGAAGGTCAATATGGCGAATGAAGGATCGGATCATTCGTAAGGTGCGATACATTGGAAACTCAAGTGTCGCCAAGAAAGGTAAGTGAGTGTTAAAAGGAATGGGAGGTCGATAAGCGGGCCCATAGGGAGGAGCCCATCCCTTTTGGTAAGGATTTTGGCCCCATAGTGGGGGATTTTTGCCATATGGAATCTGAGTTTGCCCCCATTGTGGATTACCTTGACCAAAGGGAGGATTCTGACCTTGCATAACTTGAAACTATCTAGGCACAAGTTGCTGATAGGCAACGTATGGGTTAAAAGGTTGTTGAGGCTGTTGACCATGGACATATATATGGGACCTGTTGTCCTGGAACATAGGTTTGTTGAGCCAGTTGTCCCTGAATAAGAGGGTTCTGGACCCGCAATCCATGGGTATAAGGTTGATACACTTGTTGCCCTTAGATATAGGGGTTTTGTACCTGGTGCCCTTGGCCAGTAGGATTCTGAACCTGTTGACCTAGGACAAGAGGATTTTGTACCTGCTGCTGTAGGACTTGACCTTAACCTTCTCCTTGCAAGGGATGGCCTTGTTGATATGTATACAAGGGTTGTTACTGCCTTGGTTGGTGTTACACAATAATTTGTCACTGTCCTCATCTCAGTCCCTCTACTGTGTCATGTGTCAATTAAACATGTCCATATCTTCCCATCAATGTAAGAAGATTAAGTAAATTCTCTATGATGCTGCAAATTGACCCTCATTCCCTAAGTTTCTGCCTCGTCATGAGTAAAACCTTAATATATGCAGTGGTCCTCTGTCATAAACGGTCTCATCGTGACCCCATCGCAGGTGTACATCTGTTTCCCGCAACGGTCGAATTTAAAGTCCCGGTGCAAGGCTATTACCTATTTATCGCGACAATCAATCTGCAGGCATTGCCTCTTAGCAATGCCATCACGAAGACTTAGTTCACGGCTAGTGACAATCCAAATTGGTGTTAGGATATTCCGACACATAGGAAATAGTTAAGTACAACTTGGTCTAGTATAGAGTTAGGTATAGAGTTAGGTAAAGTGTGTTTCTTTACCTTGTACATTTTGTAACTTACAATCCGACGGTCACGATATGTAGTGATCCGACGGTTCATTCTCTCCTCGGTATTACCGACACTTGATCCGTGGCTTGACACCCGATTGGTCCATGATTTCTATTTAAAGCGCATGGAGGGTCATTTGTAGGGTAATCCGTCTATGAGAGAAGCATATGTAAATTTTTCATTCTTTTATTAATAAATTGCCTAAAGTGGCCGCGTTGGCTCAGGCCGTGGACTGTTTCCCTCTTTGAGGGTTTTAACCACGTCAAAAATACTGTTGTATTGATCTACGATCTGGTTGTGAGCGGTGTCCTTTGGTGTTCTGTCTAAGGAACTTACCCTATAAATTCCTACATGGTATCGGAGCTATTTGAGGGCCGCGTCAGTTGGTGATCCAAATCTGAAGCCGGTAGAACTGCATCCGAATGCCGTTTCCTAGATCTGCTGTTTCTAACTGCTTTCGGGCCGAGAGGACTGCTCTGTTGTGTTGGGAGCATCTGTTCCAGTGAGGAACCCCTTTCGTTTCATGAGAAAAGGTTTCCGGTAGTCCTAGCTGCGTCATTTTTAAGATCTGGAGGTATATAGTGTTTATTTGCAGTTTACAGTTATTTTCTCTCTGTTTATTTCGGTTTTGGTTTATTTAGCTTTTTTAATTACCAGATCTATACCTTTCATTTCTGCGTATGCTCTTTTCCCTGCGACTCTGTGCGATCTGGGCAAATCAGAAATAGAAAGGAAGGATTTTTCTCATGCGTATGCTCTTTTCCCTGCGCCTTAGGGTGATCTCGGAAAATCAAAAACATTGAGGAAAATATTTAGTTTCCGGCTAAAGCTAACTTTGAACCGCAAGGTTCATTTTTGAAAATATTTAGTTTTTCGGGTAAAGCTAACTTCGAGCCGTAAGGTTCGTTTTCTTTGCATGTCCGTGTTGGGTTTTGTGTTTTTTGTTTTGTAGGGAAAAAGAGCTTTCTCAAAGCAAGCACGCAACCCAAAGCATTACCCCCCCCGCTCTCTCTCTCTCTCTCTCCTCCATTTTTTGGGGGTGGATTTTTTCATTTCCGCACATTCCCGCACTTCGTCGGCGACTTCAACAACTTTTTTTCAAAAAGCCATAACTTCTTCATCCGGAAGCCGTTTTCAGAGCCGTTTTTTTTAAACCAGCCTAATTTTTCGAGATCTATCCATTGGAACACTTGGTTTTAGGATCTTTAACTTCAGTTTCTGTTGAAATGGAAAGTCAATACCAAGTTACCCTTGACAGCACCAACTACTTCCAATGGTTGTCCTACATTGAGGATTTACTTAGAAGTAAAGGTCTCTACAGAATAGCCTCAGGCCAAGAAAAGAAATCGAAGGATGAAGATAAGGCTGCTAAATGGGAAAATAGGCAAGATCAAGCACGTGGATTGATAGGGATGTCTATTTCTCCAGATCTTAGATTCCATATTGTAGAACTTGATACTCCTGATGAAGCAATGAAACAAATCAATAAAGTTTTTGGGATTAAAAATGAACTTAAAGCCCATCAACTTGAAAATGAGTTGCTTACATTGGACCCTAATAATTTTTCTTGCATTGAAGATTTCTTGTCCAAGTTCAAGACCCTTAGATATCTCTTGGAAGGTGTTAAGGTTAAGAAAGAAGATAGTAACCTTATCTACTCCATTCTTACTAAGTTGGGACCAGCCTACTCTGTGTTTGTTTCCACCTTCCATTCTATAAGAGAATCCTTCATTTCTCAAGGAACAGACTACAAGTCCCCTTCCTTTGACTCTTTTTGTGATTCTTTAATAAGAGAACAAGAAAAACTCTTACACCTTGGTCTTCTTAATCTTGGAAACTCTTCCAAGAAAGCGTTAGCCGCCCAGCAGCAACCAAATTCAAAGAATCCTAAGAAGTCATATCCTAAAAAGAATGGTCCTAAACCAAACAAGGGTCCTAAGCAATCTCAGCCTCAAAATGAAAAATCATTTCAACAAAATGATAAGACAAATAAAAACAAATGGAAGAAGACTGATAGACATTGCAACTTTTGTAATCGAGATGGCCACTTAGAATCCAAATGCTTTAAGAATATGGAAGCCTTGGAAACAACGATGAAGAAACATAACATCCATTTGGAGCATTCTTCACCTTCAACTTCATCTTCAGGAATGGCACTTTCTGCATGTGGTTGTCAATCATCTCAGTCTGGTTATGCATTAAATGTATCTTCTTCTTCTCATTCTCATGAGTGGCTCATTGATTCTGGAGCTTCTTATCACATGGCCAAAAACAAAGCCATGTTTTCTTCTTTAAATGATTGTAACACCAAAAATATATATGTTGGTGATGATAGATCTCTTAGTGTTGTAGGGACTGGAACTGTTCATCTAGACAATGGTCAGTTTAATGATGTATTATGTGTTCCAACCTTATCCTGCAACCTTCTATCTGTATATCAGATAACTCATTCAGGTGAAGGTAAAATCGTTGAATTTTCACCTCATGATGTTGTAGTCAAGGACTGAAGAGATCCTAAATAGATTTTGGCTACTGGCATTGCTGATGATTCTACAAGGTTGTATAAGTTTCACAACTTTGGGTCATCAAATATTCCCTCAGTATTTGTTGCTCATAACGATGAAGTGAGAAAACTTTGGCATGAGCGATTTGGTCACTTAAACTATCGCTCCCTTCAGCATCTATGTCAAGAAAATATGGTGACAGGTCTTCCTATGGTATCTTGCAGAGATGGTGTTTGTTCCGGATGTGTACTCGGAAAACATCATCGGGACAGTTTTGAAAAACGTGCCTCTTGGCACGCCTCAGCCCCTTTACAGCTTGTGCATAGTGATTTATGTGGTCCACTTCCTGTTGTTTCATTCTCTAGCTGCAAGTATTTCTTAACTTTCATTGATGATTTCTCTAGACGCACTTGGGTATACTTCTTAAAACTCAAGAGTGAAGTATTTAACACATTTTTGGCCTTCAAAGCCTTTGTTGAAAAACAATATGGACATCAAATTCTTAAGCTAAGATCTAATAATGGCGGAGAATATGTTAAAAACACATTCATCAACTTTTGCACTGAGAATGGAATTCAAATGCAACATACTGTTCCATATACTCCACAACATAATGGTGTAGCTGAAAGGAAGAATCGCACCTTAAAGGAAATGGATAATTGTATGCTACAATCTAAAGGACTTGGTCTTATTTTTGGGCAAAAGCAATTAACTATGCAAATTACATAATAAATCACACTCCTACTAAGGCTTTAAAGAATATCACTCCAGAAGAAGCATGGAGCTCAATCAAACCAGATGTAAGTCACTTTCGTGTTTTTGGAAGTGAAGCGTGGGCCCATATTCCAGATGAAAAGCATAAAGCTTTAGAACCTAAGAGTGAAAAATGTACTTTTGTTGGATATTCTGAAGATGTCAAAGGCTATAGACTTATTCCATTTAAGTCCAAAAATGTTATCATTAGAAGAGATGTAAAATTTGATGAAAATATATCGGCCTGCGAGCCTAGTCTGGTAGATGTGCCACCTCTCCCTATCTCTTCTACTTTTGAAAACATTTCTTCTTCAGATGATGAAAGTGAGGATGACAATCCTCCCCCACCATCTCAGGATCCTCCTTCAGCTCCTCAGCTTCCAAAATGGGTTCGTGCTACTCAAGATGCAGCAGGTGATCTTGCTGGTGATCCTACAGATCAGCGACGCACACGTTCTCAGTTTGACAGAGCCTCTTCTTTACTGGCTCAAGCTCCAGTAAATTATGATCCTGACACCTTTGCAGAAGCTTCAGGCCATCCAGATTGGGAAGCAGCCATGAATGAAGAATATCATTCATTATTGGCAAACGATACATGGGATCTTGTTCCTCTACCAAAGGGACGAAAACTTGTTAGATGCAAATGGGTTTACAGAACCAAGTATGAACCAGATGGGAAAGTTGATAAACATAAAGCTCGTCTTGTTGCTAAAGGTTTTTCACAGGTTGAAGGCATTGACTACACTGAAACCTTCTCCCCTGTTGCCAAAATGAACTCTATCCACCTTGTTCTTTCCCTTGCTGTCTCGTTCAAATGGGAAGTCCATCAAATGGATGTTAAATCTGCCTTCTTGCATGGGGACTTGCATGAAGAAATCTACATGGAACAACCCATTGGCTTCATAAAAACAGACTCCAGCCTTGTATGTCGGCTTAAGAAATCCCTTTATGGTCTCAAGCAAGCTCCTCGAGCTTGGTATGCCAAAATGGATAGCTTTCTTTTAGACTCTGGCTTTTCTAGGTGTCATTCTGACAATACTGTCTACACCAAGAAAGTGGGCAAGTCTCTTATCATTCTTGTTCTTTATGTTGATGATCTTATTCTTATCGGTAGTGATCCCAACCTTATAAACCATGTGAAGTCCAGCCTTAAAAAGAAATTTGAAATGACAGACTTAGGACACTTACATTATTTTCTCGGTCTTCAAGTCTTGCAATCCAAGGAAGGTATTTCCCTTTCCCAGTCCAAGTATGCCTGTGATATTCTACGCCATTTTCACATGGAAGACTGTAAGCCAGCCCCTTCTCCCTTCCAGTCTGGAGTCAAACTTTCAGTCACTTCTACTTCTCCTGAAGTTGATGCTACCTTATACCGTCAACTTGTAGGAAAACTTCTGTATCTAACCCATACTCGACCTGACCTTTCCTTTGCCGTTGGCCTTGTTGCTCGGTTTATGCAAAACCCACGTGAAAGTCATTGGAAAGCAGCTAAAAGAATACTTCATTATGTTCGAGGTACAATTCAGTTTGGGATTCATTACAGTGCCGAAGCATCTCCTCTATTGGTTGGTTTCACTGATTCCGATTGGGATGGTGACCCTGATGATTGGAAGTCTACTGCAGGTTATGTGTTCACTCTTGGTTCAGGACCTATTACATGGGCTTGCAAGAAATAAGGTGCCATTTCTCTTTCTTCAGTAGAAGCAGAATATCGTGGTGCCGTAGAAGCTAGTAAGGAAGCCTTGTGGCTTCGTCAGATCCTGTCAGAGTTTGGCTTTCAGCAGCATCATCCGACTACACTTTGGTGTGATAATCAAAGTGCCATTCAGCTATGCAAAGATCCAGTCCAACATCAGCGCAACAAACACATTGAACTGCACATGCACTTCATCAGAAAGCTCATTCATGAACATGTTCTTGAAGTGCAATATTGTTCAACAGATGATCAAGTTGCAGACATCTTTACAAAGGCTCTCACAGAGGCGAAGTTGACTAAACTTCGATTTATGGTTGGAGTTTAGGAAGTTGTCACTAAGGGGGGATAGGCTCTAGTGCCTCCTTCCTTCTCCTATTGTGTCATATTTGTAAATCCTTCAATCCTATCCCAATTTGTTCTTAAGGGGGGATGTTAGGATATTCCGACACATAGGAAATAGTTAAGTACAACTTGGTCTAGTATAGAGTTAGGTAAAGTGTGTTTCTTTACCTTGTACATTTTGTAACTTACAATCCGACGGTCACGATATGTAGTGATCCGACGGTTCATTCTCTCCTCGGTATTACCGACACTTGATCCGTGGCTTGACACCCGATTGGTCCATGATTTCTATTTAAAGCACATGGAGGGTCATTTGTAGGGTAATCCGTCTATGAGAGAAGCATATGTAAATTTTTCATTCTTTTATTAATAAATTTCCTGAAGTGGCCGCGTTGGCTCAGGCCGTGGACTGTTTCCCTCTTTGAGGGTTTTAACCACGTCAAAAATACTGGTGTATTGATCTGCGATCTGGTTGTGAGCGGTGTCCTTTGGTGTTCTGTCTGAGGAACTTACCCTATAAATTCCTACAATTGGGCGAATTTGTTCCAAAAGTCAGCCTTCTGGATGTCTTTAGACTTGGTTGTTGGGTCAGTTTGGGTCACTTTTCTCCCTCTGGGATGGTAGTTCCATCTTTTGTGCTACCTTCCTGGAGGATAAGCTCCCTCTCCCTCATTTCATGGAGACTCCTTCTCCTATAAAATCACTCACCATTGCTATGATCTGCTAGTTCTTTTGGTTGGATAGTTCTGCTAGTGCATTTGAGTTTGGTAGATAGCTTTGGTGTGAGTGTGACAAGTGTGGGATTGCTTAATAGTTTGCAAGAGGTTGTGGAGTGCCCTTAACCTTGTATTAAATCTTGTGAGTGAGAGAGAGATATTGTTTATTTGGGAGACCCATCCTTGAGAGTGAATGCTAGAAGAAACATACTGGCTGGACCCTCCGAGAAGGCTTGGGACGTCAAGACTTGGTCGTAAGCTTTGCTCTTGATTTATTATTAATACAATCAATGATGATTTCCTATGTCTTGTATATAATTTACTTGATAGCTCATGATTTCTTGACTTTATGAGTAAATAGATCATTGTTGTTCTCGGTTACGTGCTCTGCTGTTCCCTTATTGTGTTTTAGGTTGATTTCTCATTAAGGAGAAGGAAACAAAAGCTGGAGCAGCGCAACGGAACTTCATCAACCACCGGTTTGAGGTAGGCCTCTAACGATGACTATTTAAGGGAATCAATTGTTGTTTTGTCTTTGCTGTGACTAGACCCACTCTAGGGCTAAAGAGGTTGCCTCTGTCCGCAGAGGGAACACTTTCCTACTTCACAAGTTGGTGACATATCATTGGTGTCTAATGACATGTGTTTCTCCCAGAGCATGTTTCTTCCATCCCGTGAAGACCTCTTGGCAGCCATGTTCTCATATGGCCCATGAACAAGATTACAAGGATAGTTTGTTCCTGTGTCAACCTCATTAAAAAATGAAACAAGTAGTGACGAGCATAGTTCTCAATCTTGTGTCAAGCTCGTTAAAAAATGAAACAAGGGTTATGAGGATAGTTCTTTTATTGTGTCAACCTCATTAAAGAATGAAACAACTCCATTTTCCAAATCGAGTCTTTGATTAAGATCTTGTAAAATCTGAGTTGAGTCTTTCCAAGATCTCGAAAGTGAACCTTCATTACATCCACCTAGTTGAATGCAATGAAGCTTGGCATGCATGTACCTCGATTGAGTCATTATGCTGGGGGCATGCAAACTTATAACAAGCATAGTTTTTCGTTTCAAGCTTGTGTAAACATGAAATCGAATCCAAGCAGAGTTCTCCATGGTTCAAGCTTGTGTAAACATGAACCCATACCCGATTTACACCTCGTGATTGCTATTTTTATCCGCTAAATTCTGCTAGATGAGCCTTGGTTGTTTCGTTCCATCATCGCTGATCGTATGCTTTCACTTGGTTGTTTGTCCTTTCCTGAGGGACCACAATGATGAGTGGTTTTATTAGCCAACCTCCTGACTATTACATGTTTTGAGTAGTTCCACCACTGCCAGAACCAGTTGCTACCCTTTATACCACTCGTTCCTCTAGCACGAGTCATCTTTAAGCTCTTTTCTGACTCGTAAAAGATGAAAAGATTGCTGAGTATTTTTTACTTTTTTGACTCGTTAAAGAGAATAAAAATGACACTCTGCTTCTAGCTCTTTTCTGACTGTATAAACATGAAAAGATCGCCCGACTTTTGTTGTTTTGAGTTCGATACTAGTTATGAAACAACATGTCTTCGATCGCTTTTTTACTTTTTCAGATCGGGGCCACTAATTACGAAAAGTACTCCTTGATCGTAATGGTCAAGTGGTTCTCTCGAGTATTTTTTTCTACTTTTTCGGGCTCGAGGGACACAAATTTACAAAAATGGACCCCCCTGGAGTTTTCTTTTCCATGTCTTTATCAAACTCTCTAAACATGAAAATGACTCTGATTTTTTCCTATGTTGGACTCATTAAACCTTGACGACATTGGACTCATCACCATGATGGGACTCAAGCTTCTCCTCCCTAGGGCTCGTTAAACTATTACTAGGTTGGATTCATCCAAAGGATGAACTTATATTACGAGGATATGCTATCCCCTTCAAGCTTGTTTTGAAAATAACTAGGGTACTCGCCAGCAATGGTGGGGGAAAATTTGGAAATCATCATTGGTTACCTACAAAAGCTATTCACTCTTGAACATTGACACTTTTTCTTCTTGTCAGGTTGGGATATCCTTATATCGTTATTGGACCTTCTGGGGTTTTTGGGTTGCCATTTTGCCTCATTCCATCTGATCTATGTTTTCTCTATTAGACCTTTGATCCCTTGGTACCAAAATGTTGCCACATTCCATAGTCGTGTTGCCGATATGTTCAAGAGTATAATCCTTCTACAGTTCACACCCTTTCCTCCTCTAATGATCTATTTCACCATCTACCACTTGTTCCTTATCTCACGTCGTTGATGGGGGAAACATTATGGCCCTCCTACATTGGATTGTCTCCTGTCAACATCAACTTATTATCCAGGAGATTAGTCTAGCGATCCCTTTCAGTACCTTCGAGCTTGCATGCCTCAACGGAAAGTTCTTCGTACCTAACGACATACTTTCATCATTGGTCTTCGTTTGGGTGATTCCACGAGTGTTTGACTTCAGCCCATTTTTCACACTTAGTGGATTGTAGTGGCAGTACCTTGAGAGCCATTGGCATTATTGGTGGTTTCTCTCGCGCTTGTTAATTGTTTTCATCATTGACTGGTAATCAAGCCACTTTCTATATGCTCGACCTAAGCACATTTGTTCGCATGCTACAATCTGTACTATGATCAGTTGGGTTTCAAGACCCCAAACTAAGATCACATATGTTTGGGCAGCGTGGATTGGTTCGTGATTACATATATGACTCTTTGATTGGATGGCTGTGACCATACCAGAGTCTTCATGGATGGCTACGACCATACCTTTATCATTATATGTGGTCTTATCAACTGGATGGCTGCGTCCATACCACAGACCAAGTTTCATATGTCTTTTGGATGGTTGTGCCCATGCCTAGACAACATGTATTTCTCTATCAGAGATATCAGTTGTAATTGTGCCTACAAGTTCTTCCTGGTGGTATTCCAGTTCAGACAATTTCGTAAAGCATTCACCCCTCCCACTCTCTCAGGTTTCATGCTTTAGGGGGTATCTGTTATACAGTAATTTGTCACTGTCCTCATCTCAGTCCCTCTACTGTGTCATGTGTCAAATAAACATGTCCATATCTTCCCAGCAATGTAAGAAGATTAAGCAAATACTCTCTAATGCTGCAAATTGACCCTCATTCCCTAAGTTTTTGCCTCGTTGCAAGTAAGACCATAATATATGCAATGGTCCTCTATCATAAATGGTCTCATCGTGACCCCGTCGCAAGTGTACATCTGTTTCCCATGACGATCGAATTTCAAGTCCTGGCACGATGCTATTAATTATTTATCACGACGATCGGTCTACAGGCATTTCCTCTTAGCGATGTCATCGCGAAGACTTAGTTCACAGTTAGCGATGATCCAGATTGGGTGAATTTGTTCCAACATTCAGCCTTCTGGATGTATCTAGACCTGGTTGTTGGGTCAGTTTGGGTCGCTTTCCCCCTCTGGGATAGTAGTTCCATCTTTTGTGCTACCTTCCTTGACAATAAGCTCCCTCTCCTTCATTTCATGGAGACTCCTTCTCCTATAAAATCACTCACCATTGCTATGATCTGCTAGTTCTTTAGGTTGGATAGTGCTACTAGTGCATTTGAGTTTGGTAGATAGCTTTGGTGTGAGTGTGACAAGTGTGGGATTGCTTAATAGTTTGCAAGAGGTTGTGGAGTGCCCTTAACCTTGTATTAAATCATCATTGATTGTATTAATAATAAATCAAGAGCAAAGCTTATTTATTAGGGCTAGAGGGGTTGCCTCTGTCCGCAGAGGGAACACTTTCCTACTTCATAGTTGGTTTTGTTGCTGCAAGGGCTAGCCTTGTGGTTGCAAATTTCTCCTTGGGTTTGAAGAGATTGGACCTGCGAGGCTATAGGTTGAGAGGTATGTGGAGCATATTGCATTTGCTACCGTGCAGTCTACTGCAACTATTGGAAGGATTGACCTTGCAGTTGTTGTAGGTGACCTTACTGCAGGATAATCTACCCTTGCTGTTGTGCGGAAAACTCTTGTTGCAACAAAGGTTTCCCTTGCGATAACAAAGGCTCCCCTAGTTGTTGTAAAGGTTATCCTTGTTATTGCAAGGGTACTTGAACAGTACCCGAGAAATTATCGAACTGAATCTGGCCATAGCCAGGCTGGATGTACTACCCAAATTGTAGGGTGTAAGGTTGATTAACCAATCCTTTGGGACTATATGGAACATAATGATTTTGGTATTGGACCTAAGCCCCATAGGGCTACTGATACTAAACATTACTCGATCCAGATGGACCAACAGGATTCTAAACCTGTTGTTACTGGACATTGCTTGATCCAGTAGGGTCAGTAGGGTTATAAATAATACCCTAAGAGGGCTACTTTATACCAAGCATGCAAACTTGTGAGCTGCTCACATTAGTGGCACTTGACACCATAGAGACATTTAGGTTCTGCCCCCCAGGTGGTGGCACAATTTGGCCATTGACAAATGGGACAGAAGAAATAGCAAAGACAACCTTTGAAACTGTTGGTTGTGACTGACCTGTAGCTGAGATTGATGATACAAGAGTATTCGGGACAGTTGGTTGCACTGGGACTGAAGTAACAGCTGGTTGGGAAGTCATGTTCATCACGAACGGACCTAACGTAAGCCTGATGCCTGATTCCCAAACAGGATTATGGTAGAGTGATTAGGCACTAGGTGTGCCTGAAACTAAGTGCCCCAAAGACGCATAGCCAGGTGGCAAGATGGTGGGAATACCTTCAGAATAAGGGAAACCCTTGGGAGGAAACTTCAATTTCAATTCTTCCCCCTCAACAGTGTGTGGAGTAGAAACTTCGGACTCATTCAAAGAAGTGACTAGAGCATCGACTTCGGGTTCCATGCTTGAAAGCAAAGGATGACGAATGGCCGAACTTGTAGTGGGGCATAGTTCCAAAGGAACAATCGGATGTTTGTACGGACTGTAAGGACATGTTGATGCCCCGAACGTCATTGTATCAACATTGGGGGATAACCACCCGGTCCAGACCTTAATACAACTCCTTTTCCGTTTGGGATGGTGGCTCCGACTGGATATAATGGGACCAGTTTCCCAATAATGAATAAAAGGGGATGGATAAGTGATTGGTTTTATAATAAATGATAATGAGTGGATGACTTAATCTAACAGCGAAAACATAAATGACTATTCTATCCCGGGATGCTTCTATTCTTTTAAGTGCAATGCTTGATGATCTCTGTTCATCGATAGGCATATAGATGACTCTACACAATAAACATAGACATTCATTCACTTAATGATTGCTTTGTTCAAATAGTTGAAAAAAGTGATTAACAAAACATTGTTACACTTATCCTTTTATATTACCGATACATGTATGATAAAAGAAAAGCATGCTGTAAACATCCAGTAGTGGAAATTATAAAGAATGCTATTAAAAACACACGCATATATCCGATAATAGCAAGAGCGATCAAACAACAATTCACATAAAAAGAATGAACTCAGACATAGATAGTAGTACCATATGAGCTGCAAATCATTCCCAACATCAATCGCTATTTGAATTCCTTCTTCCGACTCAGAAATACTTTTAAATAAAGGCAGTAGTGCACATCCACATAAAAGCTTCGTTATCAAAATTGGAATAATTGGCCCAGTCTTTATAAAAAAATATGCCTGAAGTACAGTAGTGTAACTTCAGGTTTAAGTCATATACAAAAACTTATGACCCTTTCCAATGCATTGAAAGGGTCTATAAATACTTGATTAAAACTAACTAACTATAAAATTAAAATGCTACTTAATTGGTACAACTTGATTTGGAGTATCTTCCTCATAGCAATCTGGTAGTCGGCAGCATGATTCATCACTCTGGTTGTTTGCCTTTCGACCTGAGTTGGCATATTGCTAGCATTGGTTCCACTTCTGGAGGGCGGCTGAGATGAGAATTGAGTTGAGCAACATAGGTGGCATCTTGTATATCGGGAATGATACACCCGATTGCATCTGTTAGGCACTTGAGGGCGGCTCTCTAGCTGTATGGTTTTATTAGGAACAACCAATAGGTGTCCCAAGTCAAACTGTTAATACCTGCGATCAATCTCCCATTCTTTTCCAGCTCTTGATAACATGATTGCTCCAATGTTTTAGCCGATAGTAATTTACCTGGGGTACATTGAGAGATCATATTAGATAAGTAGAGAGTATCATTAATCAATTCAACCAAATTACTTGTGGTTAATTTGCATCTGGAAATTGCTCTCTCTGCCTTCATTAACTGGGACTACCATTCCATAAATAGGATCTCTTTATGGGATTCTAAGATTTTTGGCAAATTAGATGCCTGTCCCTCATCAGTGTCCTGCCAATCAAGAAAATTGGTCAAGGTCTCATCGGCCTGCTCCAAGTCTGTTCTAGCATCAACTGATTTATCGATTATTGACGCTGTTATGTCACATAGGGGTTCTGCTTGAGCAATTTTCTGACATAATAGTCTTATTTGTGTTACCAATGCTTTGTTAATCTGTAGTGCTTCTGCTCTGAACTCAGCAGGCTGCGGAAGATTCTTGGACTTTTCTATTTGGCTTGATAATTGAGCAATTTGCTCATCTTTCGACTTCACCATCTGTTCATTCACTGCTTTCAATTTTTCCAATGCTTCTGGCAGCTCTTTCTGCTTTTTAATTCTACTTGAATCAATCCTTTGTTTCTCTTCCTGCAATTTTTTATTCAGTTGATTATTAATTTGTTGCTGCGTAGACAACTGCTGTTCGAGTTGCTTTGCTTTCTGATGTACCTCCGATAACTGTGCTTGTAGCGAAGCGATTGCTTGGTCCTTTTCTCTTAACAAAGTACTCACTTCTGATGCCTTGTCCATGGTGGCCGCTGAATAGGCTCCAGCATATTGGGACAATTTTGTTAGGTCATCAGAAGGATCAAACTCCTCTTTCCAAACCACATTGGCTGTCACTATTTGTTCAAGGAATAGGGAAGGTTGATCAATCCTTCTCCTTTTCCACTGTTGCTTTACTATAGACCTGTGCTTTGGGCTGTAAAAGACATCCGATGGAGGTATATCCTCCACTTGCAAAATGATCTGATCCGAAGGATCTTTGGGAATTATCTCTATTTTTGTAGAAGGGGGTAGGTCGCTGGTTCCACTTGGAACCTCTTTTGATGCTGTATCCTGTGTATCAACCGCTTTGGATGTATAGGCTTCCTTTGAGCTTTCAAGGTTTCTTATGATTGAATCGAATTGCTGTCATTCCTGGAGCAACTTCGGGTCAATCTGGGCATTGACATTCACATCCGTGCTGCTCTGCTCCTACTCTTTCCTCTGTACTTCCTCCTACTCTTTCCTCTGCACTTCCTACTGCTCTTTCCTCTGCACTTCCTCCCGCTCTTTCCTCTGCACTTCCTCCTGCTCTTTTGTTTTGATTTCTCCTACAATTTCTGATGTAGCAGGAGGTTCATTGGTAAGTCGATGTTCAGGCTCGCTTGACTGTGTCATCGGGGCCGTTGCTAACAGATCTAGAGGCAGAGTTTGCAACCTCTGCTCTCTAAGTCTGTTAAATTCAACTAACCCATCGTCGTGATATCTCATTCTGGCTAGCGTTTGAACCTGAAATAACGACTCGGCCGAGGAGAACAGGTCATCAAACTCATCATCTTTATGTTCAAATTTAGTGAGTTTTGCCTGTTCAAGTGCATTGTAGGCGACTTTGTTTGGATCAAATCGCCTGTTAGGAAGAGTGGTGAGATTCAGTGTATTAATCTTATCTACTTCTTTCTCTGCATGTTTATAGTCATGCAGAGCATAAATGCCACACCTTAGAGGAAAAGGAGGCCAAACCTGCTTCTTTTTATTCCTTAGAGTCTGTGTAACTCCTTCGGATGTAAGCTGATATGCTATCTCTCGGGCCAACAGTTTGTCGGGTGTATATAAGGGGAGGACATGAGGCTTGGCATGACTGCCGAAAACTCTTACATAGGTGAATTTTTCTTCTCCGAACCATCTCCCTATGGCTGTCAAGTCAATCTCTGCTTGTGAGGAAATCTTAGGAGCAGGTTTGTCAAAAATGGCATAGTGAATGGGTAACATAAATCCATTGCAAACTTGATATAGGTGGTGTTTATAGTGGGCTTTCCACAACTTCTGGTGGTATATATGAATGTGAATGGGGTATTGTGGAGTCTATCTCCACCCCAGCACAGGAAATTCGGAATTCAAACAGAGGGTATCCAAGATGTAGGCACTATAGTAAAATGGGGGAATGAACCTTTAGTAACGCGGGATTTATTTCTGAATTCAAGAACAACTGTTGCTAACTTATCAAACAATATATTACCCCAATCCATTATTTCACTATTGCATGCTGCTTCCATTAAAGGTACCATCTCTATAGTGAGGTTTGAGGAATCATGTAACCCCCAAATCCTACACATCATTACTCCGACATAACAATAAGGAGAACACAAGGAATCGACAGAGTACTTACCCAAAGACTCATGCTTGTGTTTCGCTGGGTTTTGCCTCCAATCCCGTATAGGTTCTGATTCAATGTCATTTTCATTTCTGAACTTCTCCAGAAATGCTTTGTTGTACTTCTTCTCTGGTGCAAGCAAATGGTACATTTACCTCAAATCATCGGGTTGAAACGAGCCGAACACTCTCCCGTCGATGGTGCAAAATGTTTTATTTGTGATTGGGATTTCTTCAATTGCCCATCTTACCACAACTGTATATGGGAGAATTTGCTCTCGGGCTGCTATCCGGTGAAGGTAAGAGTCGGATAAATCCTTTAGAGTAGAATCAGACTTCCGAGTCGGGTCTGCTGTGGCTTGCACTGTTGTTACCTGAGGCTCTTCGGCCTCAATCAGATTGTAGATGCTCAACCAAGTAGTTTTACCGAGTCCTAGACATGTGGTTTATGAGATCAGTCCCTTTTTGCTTGGTCCTGGATCGGCAATGTGTTGTCTTGTTACTGCGGAAGTGGAAGCTGTTCCAGTTTTCTTAGATTTCTTCCCCATTTGGCTTGAATTTGCTGCTTCGGAGGAGCTCTGCACAGGAGAGAAAATGAACGTAATGCGGAGAATTGGTGGCACAAACCAAATATGAATGAGATATATTAATCAATGAATAATGGAGGATTAACTTAAGGTGGCCACAGATACAATCTCTGAAGAGATTTTGGCCTTACTGCTCCATTAAATGGCCTTTTAAACCTGTCAATCCTTTAAATGCTCATCATATCGTTTATTGGCCGAATAATTCATTTAAGTGTGGATTTGATGTTTTGGCGGTTGAGTGTAAGTGAATCACTATCGGGAAGAGAAAGGATTTTAATACTAAATAACCATAATATATCCCGACCTTATCAATCCTTTTTGAAATCTGCGCCTAACTTTATCACAATCGGCGATCGGGGGAATGCTTAAGTTGTTATATTGGTGTCCTTTTGGAATCCCCGATCGCTGATAGCGATATCGCCAATTCGCATCGGGAGTTTTTAAACGAGGGCTTTAGATGCATGCATTCTACATTCCTCGATCGCCGATAGCGATAGCACATCGGAGCAAAGAGAGGGGCTTTTTGTTATGATCCCTTGCCTTCCCGATATCCGATAGTCATTTGTGCATTGTCGCATCGAGGAAAACCAATGGGTCTTTTGTCATGCATCCTTTGTTATTGCGATATGCGATCTTGCGATCGCTTTATCGCAATAATAAAGGATTATTCATTTTTTATTATAAGACCGATTATATGATTTATCAAAAAGGCTTATAATGTTTTATTTCTTTTCGGACCTTTTGAATAATGATAAGTTGATACCAATTTAATCTAAAAGGGACCCATTTCATTTTATAGTTTTGAAAATAAAAATTTTATGAAATGGGGGGGTGTTGTAGAGCACAACAGGACGCTATAGCAATATCTCAACAACATCAAATAGAGGGTTCGGAGGATAGATAACCATTCCAAGCAGACCGTCAGTGGTCGGCGAGTTCTCTGGAGTTTGAATGGGATTATTTGGAGATTTTGGGTCAAGATCAGTAGATGACCCTGAATTGAAAGTAGGTGGAGGATGAGATGACAAAGGTTGAATACTCAAAACAGTTGTGAGTTCAACATTTTGGTCCTCAAGTGACTTTGATAACTTAGGAAATGGTTCCTCAAACAATCTTTTAGATAGAGGAGAGGAAGAGATTTTGGGTGAACCATATGGTTTAGCCACGATGACCTTGCCTTAGTCGATAGAAAAAATAACTTCAAGGCTTTAAAATGTCCTTTTAAGGGAACTCATTATTTGGTCAAAAATACTAATAGGATGTTTTGGATCGTGGGAAATCAATTATTAAGATGCATAAAAGGCTGAAGTTCTTTCATTTTTTAAGAGCCAAGAAAGAAAGAAAGATGACTCTATCACTTTCGATTGGAAATGAGCTCGAAAGGACAAGTGCTCGAATGATCTTTTAAGTTTAATGAGTCAAAAAGATCAAATGACTACTCTGGATGATCTAGGTAAACATGATTACCAGGCAACCATGAACTGTAGAATACCTCCTGGCGAACCAAGAAGTATGAGCAGGCAATCTCCCTGAATGTTGTGTTCGGTGTATCATGTTCACAAGGTGGCCGACTTGGCTTCCTAAGGATAAAAGGATTGCAGCCTAGTGGGGTCTCCCGTTATATACTCGACAGTACGGGGAGCACAAATCTATGCTATCACTGTCTAATGCCGAAGCTAATGACAACTGCTAGGTTTAAAGACGTCGAAACACGTCTCTAGCCTAGAAATTCTAGGTATGATCGTTAATGTCAAATGCACCTTAGATTAATTTAATTCATTTTAGAGTTGATCTTGAGTTAAGTTTCAGTTTTTAGGTCTTAGCGATGCTACTTGAAAAACATAAAATGCAACTAAATGGGGCAAGACCCTTTCAATTTGATTAAATTCCTACACTAGAGAGGGTAAAAACTACTCAATCAAATGCAAACAATCAAGCAACTGAAAATGAAATGATCTTTTACTACTTCAATTTTTCAAAAAATAAACTAATGAAAAATGCATTCCAATTCCTAATTCCTGACAAGCACTTATCTATCAGTCCTTTCAAAATGAAAAATTTATCTTCCTTTTCCAAATGCTGATGCAATTCTAGTTTTTAGGAGATGCAAATCATAATGATGCAACAAGCTAGAATTTCATACTTTCTCATGAAACAACGAAACAACCTTTTCACATACAATCTTTTAATGAAAACGTTTTTGAGACTATGAGCTCTTCAAGCAGATGAAAACATGAAAAGATAAGTTCATTCAGATCAATGAAACACCAACTTTACCAAACACAAGACCA
Organism: Pinus tabuliformis; assembly: GCA_031772625.1. Taxonomy (NCBI): domain Eukaryota; kingdom Viridiplantae; phylum Streptophyta; class Pinopsida; order Pinales; family Pinaceae; genus Pinus; species Pinus tabuliformis. Next base: position 46,140,077 of record CM062816.1, on the reverse strand, counting down.
ACAATGTAATCTATGCCCGAAAAAAAGACGTTCAAGCTAGTAAACAAAACATTTTTCAAACTTGTGCAAAAATAGGTCAAAGTCGTAAAAGGACCAAAAAAGAAATGCAAGGAGAAAACACACCCACACTCAGACTTGATGAGTCGACAAGCCACTAAATGGGTGGCTAACTAGATGCCCTAGTGTCACTGACCACTCAATGACTCAATCAATTAAATAGCAAGATGACAAGCCAACAAGAAAGAAAAACCAAATGCAAAGTAGCTGCCTAATCAGGGAGAAAATAGTAAAAAAGGCTCATGGGGTCAAAAACACAAGAGAAGAACACACTGGCCACAATGGGGTCAAGCCCTAACATCCACTTATAGGCATCGACATGACTGCCTAATTGACAAAAAGTGCCAGAGGCTGGTTGGTGCAACTGTTCCTCTACAATTCGCACTGGTTGGCGTGACTATCAATGAATTAAATGTGCTAGTCGAGGCAACTAAGGAAAAATAAAAAAATTTCCAAAACAGGGGCCAGATCTGCTACTATGAATTTTAGACTTAGGCCAGTAAGCAGGAGAAAAGAAATAGAACCAAAGGGAAAATGTGAAACTAGAAAAGTTCTCACAAAATCATGAAATCCAAAAGAAACAAAAGATGGGATCTCCCCAGTATGGTCACCAATTTGTGGTGAAGTAAAATTATAAGTGTGGACACGAACAAATTCCTCTATCCCAATAATGGGTCTAGCCACAACAGATACATTCTATGGAATATTTCCTTAGGTTAGAATCAATCAAAAGGGCCTACCTCTTGGTCGTTTATCCTGCTTGATGATGTCCTCACTTGCTCTCTCCAGCAATCTCTCACTTCCTTCTTCAAGCTCCTAAAATGAGTAAACAACAACAACACACAAACATAATAATAGACAAATTGCAATTCAACCTACTTAATGAGTCAAGAAGCATTAAGACATGAATATGTAATATTACAAAACATGTAGGAACTCAATCGATAGTTTCATATATTAATATCAAAGAGATATTACAACCATTCGTCTTGACACCGCAGTCTTCCTCTGACAAGACCGAATTCCCACACACTTTTGCTAGCACTCCATGATGGCTTCAAACAACAATAGCTTAAAGGCTCTTCCATTTAGGCTTCACTCCAAACCAAACACACTTCTCCCTCGCACAACTAGATGGCTGCAACTAGTAATAGCTTGTTGTCTAATCAAAATAGTATACTCACACTCAGCCAACACTCTAACTAGCTTACGCTTGGGAAGAAGAGAGGTTTATATAGGAAATATGGATGGGAGATGGATTCTCTTCTCATGGGAGAATGAATTATGCCTTGAGATAGTTCCATCATTATAGGGGAAAGGAGCCCAAACTATCATCCTCGACCCCATCCGGCCAAACCATTTACGACACTTCAGTTACAGAGCTTCTAGAGCTAGAAGATTCAGCTCTAATTTAAAAAAATTTCCATAACGGGACTGACATTACTGGAACACAGCTTAGTCGCATTGGTCAGTGTGGGGAATAGTGCTAATCTCTACACATCGGCATGATAGAGACAAAGGTCATTAGCACCGGGCTTGTAAACTGGGAAAATCATAAGTTTCAGGGGAAATGGTGCAAAAGGGAAATGATCTGCTCATGAAGAGGGACATAATGGGAGTTTCTCGATGAAGGAAAAGCATGCGGGGTTCACTGTAGATTTCCTCCAGGATCAAGGAATGGGGAGTACAAGGAAAGTGACAAAATTATGTGTCAGATTCGTGCAGAGAAAGAAGGAGGAGGCCAAGCTAAAGATGAATTAGTTGGCTGAAAAGAGGAAGAAGGAGGCTGCTGACTAGGCCCAAGTGGAGTGTGATGCCATGTAGCAGATATAGAAGCAGATAGGTGGGATAGAGAGAGGCTCTGACAAGGGTGCGAGGTTGCCTTCACCTGATACATAGGAGGAGACGGACGAGCAGACCGAATAGCATGGTGTGGATCCACAGGCGATGTCTGCCTGCATTAAGCATCCATGGGAGTAGGAGAAAGGAGGGTCCAGGAAGAAATCAAAGGCTACGAAGACATCACTAGACCCTATCGCTCTAATAGAGGGTGATCTACATGACATCAATGACATGGTGCTGGATGTCACTGCAAAGGCCCAACAATAATTTGAGCAGCATCAACAGACAATCTTGGGGGCTATCTAGATAGGTTTGCAGGAGCTGTAAAACCGCACATTGCAGGCTGCCATAGTGTCCACCAGCCTTTCTATCGACACTTCAGAGGCCGCCAAGATGCTGCACGTGAAGGCCTCCAGTGTGATAGTGCTGCCTGATGGAGTACTGACCACGAAGAACGAAGCTGACAAGCCCACTTTCAGTGCCCTAAAGGGAGTAGGGTTGAATCTGGTAGCGCTCCCTGGTGAAGCACTCCACCTCTTGTAGGATGGAGTGATTGCAAAGTTGAGGGCCCGTGAGCACCGCACCCTCCAAGTGATCAATGAACAGTGGATCAAAAACGAGCAGATGGCACTACAATGAGACTCTGCCATCACCATTATGACCAAGGCGACCAATCAGAACAAGCCCATTATGCAGGTCATCAAGGAGGCATACCAAATGGTCCCAGAGTTGGCCATTCCTGAGGAGGATCCAGTCAAGGTGCGCATCCACAAGTTGTCTACCGGGGTGTGTGACACTCATACTGAAATGGCGAAGTTTCAGTTTGAGTTTAACTTGTAGATAATAGAGTTATAGTTGAAGGCTCGACCTTCAACCATGCCAAAGGTAAAGGAGCATCAGGTGACTGCTCTCACAAAATCAATAGCAGCGGTGGATGGTGCAGTGGCAGACTACACACAACTTTTTGAGCAGTCTTTTAAAGTCTTGACAAGCTTGCAAGAGGACCCCAATGTATAGTGACTAGAGATGGAAGCGTGCAAGCTACAACAGTGCTATGATGAGGTCAAGGGTACAACACAAACCGTCACGCTAATACAAAGACTACCAAAGTTGTAGGAGGCTAAGAAGTCGAAAGAATAAGTGGATACAACACTACATAAGGAGGAAATGTTGAAGGCAAGACTAAAGCCCTGACTGGACAAGGCTTACACGGTAACAGGCTCTATTGAAGGAAATCTTGTGACTCTGCAAGAAACTCAGCAAAAGCTTTAGGCCAACAGTTCAGGAGGCGTGACCGAGTAGATGGTTGAAGACGTGAAGCAGGTAGCCGCACAGTGCACGGCTGAGGTTGCGGTCATACAAGTTGAGCTAGAAGGGCTTCGCGTAAAGATCTCTGCACCTGCCAAGTGACACGAGGGCGATTCACGATGTTTGTTTTGGGGGCCTATTGGGAATGGGATCCCCCAAGGACAATTTTGGGGCTAAAAGCCCATGTTTGGGTTGAATTCTATAATAAAATGGTAAAGTTTCCACATTTTGTGGTTGTGGAGCACGAAGGTGTCATGAGTCATAAAGGGTTTGTGATGTAGGAAATTGTTCCCTCTGTAGACAGAGGCAACCCCTCTAGCCCTAGAGTGGGTCTAGTCACAGTAAGGAAAAAAAAACAATTAATTCCCTTAAATAGTCATCTTTGGAGGCCTACCTCAAACAGTGGTTGATGAAGTTCTATTGCACTGCTCCAGCTTCCATTTCCTTCTCCTTAACGAGTGATCAACCTAAAACACCACAAAGAAACACCAGAGCATGTAACCGAGAAACAACAATGATCTATTTACTCACAAAGTCAAGAAGTCATGAGCTATCAAGTAAATTGCATACAAGACATAGGAAAATATCATTGATTGTATTAATAATAAATCGAGAGCAAAGCTTACAACCAAGTCTTGATGTCGCAAGCCTTTTCAGAGGGTCCAACCATTGTGTTTCTTCAAGCATTCAACCTCAAAGATGGGTCTCCCAAATAGAAATATATATCTCTCTCTCATTCACAAGCTTTAACACAAGGTTAAGGGCACTCCACACCTTCTTGCAAACTATAAAGCAATCCCACACTTGTCACACTCACACCAAAACTATCTACCAAACTCAAAGGTAGTAGCAGCACTGTACAACCAAAAGAACTAAAAGAACTAGCAGATGATATCAATTGTGAGTGACTTTATAGGAGAAGGAGTCTCCATGAAATGAGAGAGAGGGAGCTTATCCTTAGGGCAAGCAGCACAAAACATGGAACTACCATGCCAGAGGAGGAAGGGCGACCCAAATTGACCCAACAACCAGGTCCAAAGACATCCAGAAGGTCGACTGTTGGAACGAATTCACCCAATCTGGATCGTCGCTCGTTGTTAACTAAGCTCTAGCACCGACATCGCTAGGAAGAAATGTATGCAGACCGATTGTCACTAAATATGGCGAATAGCCTCACACTGGGGCATGAAATCCAACTGTCACTAAAAATAGGTGTATTCCCGTGACAGGGTCATGAGAGGACTACTTATGATAGGGGTCCGTCACGTATATTAAGTTTATTCTCGCGACGAGGCAGAAAACTTAGGAAAAGAAGGTCAATTAGCAACATAAGAGAGCATTTGTTCAATATGAGCATGTTTTACTGGACACATGACACAGTAGAAGGACTGGGATGAGGGCAGTGAAAAATTACTGTGTAACAAATGCCCCCTAAAGTATGAAGCCCGAGAGAGTGGGAGGGTTGAAATGCTTTACGAAACTATCTGAACTAGAACACCACCTGGAAGAACCTGTAGGCGCAAGTACAACTGATATCTCTGATAGTGAAATACATGTAGTCTAGACATGGGCACAACCATCCAAAAGACATATGAATTAGGTCTGTGGTATGGACGCAGCCATCCAGCTAGTAAGACCATGATAATGATAAAGGTATGGTCGCAACCATCCATGAAGACTCAGGTATGGTCACAACCATCCATCAAAGAGTACTATATGTGATCACGAACCAATCCATGCAACTCAAACATATGTAATCTTAATTCAGGGTCTTGAAACCCAACCGATCATAGGACAAATTCTAACATGCGAACAGATGTGCTGAGGTCGAGCATGATAGAAAGTCGCCTGATTACCGGTCAATGATGAAAACCATTAACAAGCACACGAGAAACCACCAATAATGCCAATGGCTCTCAAGGTACTGTCTAGTACAATCCACAAAGTGTGAAAAATGAGCTGAAGTCAAACACTCATGGAATCACTCAATCGATGACCAATGATGAAAGGCGACCGTCAGGCACGAAGAACTTGCCATTGAGGCATGCAAGCTCCAAGGTACCAAAGAGGATCTCTAGATCACTCTCCTGGATAATGATCTGGCGTCGACAAGAGATGATCCATTACAGGAGGGCCATAATGCTTCCCCCATCAATGACATGAGATGAGGAACAAGTGGTAGATGTTGAAGCAGAGTATCAGAGGAGGAGGTATGGACATGAACTGCAGAAGGATTATACTCTTGAACATGTCGGCGACATGACTTCGGAGGGTGGTAGCATTCAGGTACCAAGGGATCAGAGGCTTGATGGAGATAGCATGGATCAGATGGAATGAGACTAAATGGAAACCCAAAACCCCGGAAGGCCAAATGACGATGTATGGATGTCCCAACCCGACAAGAAGCAAAAGTGTTGATGTTCAAGAGTGACTAGCTGCCGTAGGTAACTAATGACAACTTCCAAATTTTCCCCCACCATTGCTGGCGAGTACCCCAATTATTTTTGAAAACAAGCTTGAAGGGGATAGCATATGCTTGTAATATAAGTTTGACCTTCAGTCAAATCCAACCTAGTGATAGTTTAACGAGCCCTAGGGAGGAGAAGCTTGAGCCTTGTCATGGTGATGAGTCCGATGTCGTAAGGGTTAACAAGTCCAACATAGGTAAAACTCGGAGTCTTTTTCATGTTTAGAGAGTTTGAAAAAGACATAGAAAAGAAAACTCTAGGGGGGTCCTTTTTCATAGATTTGTGTATCTCGAGCCTGAAAAAGTATAAAACAATACTCGAGAGAACCACTTGTCCATTACGATCAAGGAGTAATTTTCGTCATCAGTTACCTTGATCTGAAAGAGTAGAAAAGCAATCGAAGACACGTCGTTTCGTAACCAATATCGAACCCGAAACAACAAAAGTCTAGCAATATTTTCATGTTTATATAGTCGGAAAAGAGCTCAAAGTGAACCACCTCTTATTCCATTTAATGAGTCAAAAGGGTAAACTCGGCAATCTTTTCATCTTTTAAGTCAGAAAAGAGCATTAAGAAGACTTTTGAAAATACAGACCAAGTGTATAAAAAGTATGACATAATCCCGCCACCTGTAGTTCTGCACAAAACACGTCAAACATAAGACCCATTCAACATAAATAGATTATATATGTGGAAATATGGTCAAAAACCCAAAAAACCCTAATTAAAAATGTGATATAAATGAAAAAAACCCACACCCTAAAGTGTAATTCCTAATTTTTCAAAAAATTACTATAAAAAGGGGTGTGGTAATTCATTTTTTACCATTTACATTGTGCATTTTTACCCTTTGGGCATTTTGGAGCACCAACCTGAGCGGACTTCTCAAGTCGATTTTGGCATCAACTGTCCACGGTTCCTCCTGAAGCTCGTTCCAGGTAAGTACATTCCTCCTTGTGCTGCATTTGAGTGGTTTTTTTATGCAATTTGGTATTAGGTAGGTGGTTTTAGGCGGATTTTCAAATCCGAGTCCGCCTCTCGGTCATCGCGGAAAAGCCGCTCGGGTTAGCGACGACCGAGCTTTGTGACATGCACCACCTCCATGATCGTCACAAGAGATAGATGTACTCTCGCGATGATCATGGGAAAAATGAACTATTGAGCTTGAGCCATCACCATTGTTTGGAAAACAGCCGCGATGACGCCGTGAAGTTGAAATTTTTTATAATTTATGGATTTAAACTTATGAAAAGAGTTCTAATTCATTTTTCTTTCAATGCAGAGAAACATGGAATTTGTATGGACAGAATGAACTCATGATATCAACGATGAAGAGCTGTTCAATGATGCTGGGTGCCAAAATGCTTTACGTGCTTTTGGATTACTAAAATTTTTTCTCACACCACATCTTCGGGCCCAACCCAAGTTGTTAGAGTTGCTAATTCGTGCTTGGAACCCAACAGACGGAAAGTTCGTTATCTGGGGCAAAAAAATTGAGTTCGATGCCATGGATATATATTTCCTAACTGGATTGTCCCATCGCAGTGAGAGGCCAATTCTAGAGGGCCAACGAACTGGCAGCGAATCACTGGACATGTTGATAGCATGGGTGTGCCCAGGGGCACGTAAATCAAACTCTAGCGAGAAATTGGCAATTCCAACGGTGGAAGACCTACTTCTTCACTTAGTTCTATTTATGGTGACGAGGGTAGCGGGCTCCCAAGCCCAACACAAGGCAACAAAGACCCACTTTCGGTTGGCTCTTTATTGCGTTAACCCGACCATGTACAACTGGGCTGAGGCCATGACCATTAACATGAAGAGGCAGCTCACCAAATGTCATTGCGGGGTGGCAAAGCAGTTTGGTTATGGGTCTATTTTGATCCCGCTCATGTTGTAGTGAGTTTTGTCACTTCAGTTACAGGACATGGACTTAGAATCACTCACTGGGCGCATGTCGTGCCACAAGGGGGTGGCGGACGACCAATGTCTTGGGGGACACTATTCCGTGAGTGCCTGGATCGCCAGATGATCTTCGTCGAGGATTGGCCATAAGCAAGTATGGGTTTTCGTGGAGACCCCAACATGCAACTACCTACTGGTGGCAGTGGGATGATGGAGGTAAGACACTTGATCACACTATTTTTGTCTTTTGTCTTTTATGATGTTTTTTTTTTGGATTTTTTCATGCATATGTCTTAATGATGTATCTTATGTTACTTGCAGATGTGGGACTAGCTCTAGAGGCACAAAGGGATCCACAAAGCATCAGAGAGCTGGCCTTGGTTCCCCTAGCTGGTAGTTCAGTGGAGACAGTGGCCCATAATCTTGAGGGCCTAACAGAGGGGATCCCCAATTACATGGGGATCGAAGAGGTCCCCATAGAGTATTAGATACATACAGTAGGGGTGATACCTAGGGTGCATAGATTCTTGAGACGAGTCGCATGAGCAGTGGTGTGCTACAGAGAGCATAACCCACTGCAGTAGATGCCTAGGCTTTATTTTCTGCTGATTTTTTGAGAGACATGTGTCTCGGATGTATGGAGAGCACAAACTCTATTTTGATATATACACTTATTTTTTGAGTGCCTTGGTGCGCCACACAAGATATATATATATATATATATATATATATATTTCTATGGTTCATAATTGTGTTTTGAATGCTTTTATATACTTTTTTGATTACATGTTGCGTAAGTGTTTGTCTAATACATGATTTGCTAATGCATCAGTTAATGTGTTTAATCTTCTTGGAATGTGTTGATATGTGATAAAATCAAAATTTCTTTCCAAAAATTTAACACGTAAATACAACCTTAAAATGCGATGATCTCTGATAGAATAATGCTCGTTAAGCTGGTGGACAACAAGTTGAGAATCCAAATTCACAACCAATGCATGAATATCAAAGTTGATAGCCTTGGTCAGTAATTCAATAAAAACACTATATTCAGCGACATTGTTTGTGGTGCAACCCAAACAAACACTTTGAAGGTCTACTAACTCACCGTGAGGATCGTAGATCACCCACACCGCAGAAGAAAGGTTCTGGGTACTGCGGCAGGCACCATCAGTGAAACCAACATAAGGTGTACCAGACATCTGCAAAAGAAGCAAAAAGACACAATAAGTGGTGTTACACAGTAATTTGTCACTGTCTTCACCCCAGTGCTTCTACTGTGTCACGTGTTTAGTAAAACATGCTCATATTGAATAAGTGCTCTCTTATGTTGCCAATTGACCCACTTTTCCTAAGTTTTCTGCCTCGTCACAAGAATTCACTTAATATACATGATGGACCTCTATCATAAACAGTTCAGTCGCACTTCCATCATAGGAGTACATCTGTTGCTTGCGACTGTCGGATTTCATGCCCCGACACGAGGCTATTTGCTATCTTTACCGATGGTTTGACTGAATACATTGCCTACTAGCAATGTTAGCGCTAAAGCTTAGTTATGAACAAACGATGATCCAGATTGGGCGAATTCGTTCCAACAGTCGGCCTTCTGGATGTCTCTGGACCTGGTTGTTGGGTCAGTTTGGGTCGCCCTCCTCCCTATGGCATGGCAGTTCCGTCTTTTGTGCTACTTGCCCTGAGAATAATCTCCCTCTCCCTCATTTCATGGAGACTCCTTCTCCTATAAAATCACTCACCATTGCTATCATCTGCTAGTTCTTTTGGTTGTACAGTGTTGCTACTACTTTTGAGTTTGATAGATAGTTGGTGTGAGTGTGACAAGTGTGGGATTTCTTTGTTGTTTGCAAGAAGGTGTGGAGTGCCCTTAACTTTGTGTAAAGCTTGTGAATAAGAGAGAGAGATATATTTCTATTTGGGAGACCCATCTTTGAGAGTGAATGCTTGAAGAAACACATTGGTTGCACCCTCTGAGAAGGCTTGCGACGTCAAGACCTGGTTGTAAGCTTTTCTCTTGATTTATTATTAATACAATCAATGATGATTTCCTATGTCTTGTATGTAATTTACTTGATAGCTCATGACTTCTTGACTTTATGAGTAAATAGATCATTGTTGTTTCTCGGTTACGTGCTCTATTGTTTCTTTGTGGTGTTTCAGATTGATCGCTCGTTAAGGAGAAGGAAACGGAAGTTGGAGCAGTGCAACGGAACTTCATCGACCACTAGTTTGAGGTAGGCCTCCAACGATGACTGTTTAAGGGAATTAATTGTTGTTTTGTCCTTGCTGTGACTAGACCCACTCTAGGGCTAGAGGGGTTGCCTCTGTCTGCAGAGGGAACACTTTCCTACATCACAAGTTGGCGACTCCACTGGGGAGTCCTTTGCATTTTTCTTCTCTTGTTTGCTCTTGTTTTGATTTTTATTTGGTGTCTCTTGGATTTTGGGGATTAACTATCAATATTTTGGGTTACCTAGGTTGATCTAGGAAATCCCTCTATTGTCTGGAGGATTGACTGGTTTTTGTTTGGGAGTTTCTTGTTTGTTTGTCATTGTTTTTAAGATCATCGTGGAAAATAGTTTAACAGTTGTGCTGACGTCACTTTTTCTCTGTTGTGAAATTTTGTGCATCGCTGAATCCTATCGTACAGTCACGACAACTCCTGAAATCGGCCCATCACGGAAGAGACGTGTACTCTCGCGATGATGTCACTCTGTTGCTACAGCTAGTGGCTGATCGTCCGTAGTTGTTTGTGTAACACTCGCAATGATTCCTATAGAATTGTTTTTTCAATTCTACCTCCTAAATTTACCAGTCTTGTTGATCCCTTTCTTTCTTTCTCTTGCTCAGTAGCTTTTTTTTGACTATTTATGGTTAAGGCACTCTTTATTTGGCTTTATTGAATGAATCTTGCATTTTTGGCTGTGTGACTTAGTTTTTTCTTTCAAGTTCTTGAATTAATTGGCTTGGTTGCTAGTTTTCCCAAGGTTCATTTGTGTCTTTCTTGTTGATTTGTTTGAGCCTTCTCCATTGCTTGTTTCTGGTTGATTTTTAGTGACGATTATTGAACCAATCTTCAATATTGATTCGATTTCTTTTCACTACCGAACATAGATCACAATTGTTTGGATCGACTAGTTTTTTTCATGCTTGATTTTTTGTTTCTTTTAAATTTAAAATAATCAAAATCAAAAGACTGCATTCATTTAGCATATGAAAGTGAAAGTACATTTGCATTACGAATTTTTATGTTTGAGAAATTGAAAAGCAAAATTTAAATCTTTCGTTAGTAGTATCAATGCATCATGAGATTAGTGTATTGATGCACTGTGTTTCTTAGTGTTTGCATTCACTTGTCTTGGTTTGGAAATGAACTCTCTACCTTTCTGTAAGTAGGTGTTCATCGAAATGAAAGATGCTTTACTCATTCCAGCTGCATCCTAGGTTTTTTGATATACATATGGTAAGGCTTGGAAACTGAAACATAATTCAAGATCAACTCTAAAATGAACTGAATGAACTGAATGAACTTAACAATGCATTATAACATAACACACATTATTCAGAGGTCTAGGCTATAGATGTGCTCCAGCGTCGTTAAACCTAGTCACTATTGTTTTCACTCAAGGTTGGGTGATTCCTCCTTCTGTGACTCAATAGCGGTCTAGTACGGAATTGTGCTCCCAGCACCGTTGAGTATATGTTGGGAGACCCCACTAGGTTATCATCCTATATCCTTAGGAAGCCATGTCTGTTGCCTTGCAAACTGTAATGCACTGAACACAACATTCAAGAAGATTGGTTTTCGTACGGAAAGTCCTTGGTTTTCATATGATCGCCAAGGTGTATATGCAGTTTTACGGGTTGTTTGGTAAACCTTTTGCCTAGTTTCTTCAGAGTAGTCACTTTCATTCCTTTTCAGACTCCTTAAAAGAAAAGGTCCATCTGAGCACTTGTTCTTTTAGGCTCATCAAACCTCGAAAGAGATAGAGTCACCTTTTCATTCTTTTCTCAACTCTTGAAACATGAAAAGGTCAAGTTTTGTTCCTGTGTCATAAAATTTACTGCCCACGAAATATTCCTGGTAACAGTTAGAGTTCTTCATTACAGTTCAATTATTTTTTAGGCTCGTTCCCAATGGCAACATTCCCTGAGTCTACCAGCCAAGGTCTTCCCCCAGATGGGAACCCTGGTCCGTTTCCTTCTTTTGGAAATGTCGGTGCTCCGTATATGGAAACATTGTCCTTGCCCGGGTTAACCATTGGTCTGCCCATTTGGTTTTTTTCGACCTCGGTGGTCCTGAGCGTCATGAATCCTGTTCCAATGTCTCCTTCGTTTGAATCACGACACGTTGATTTCAAGGTTGAGCCTGTGCCTTCTTCCCCTGTTTCTTCAGCTTCATCTCCTCCTTTGCCTAGTGAAAGTTTCACATCTAGTAACTAGGAGACTAAGAAGAAGAAGAAGAAGAGGATGATGAAGAAAAAGTCCGATAAACATGAGGCCACCTGTGCAGCTATTGCTCCGAGTACATCTCAGGTCAGATCACTTTCTGCTCCTCCGCAGAAGGTTAAGTTTCCTTGTAAATTGTGCAAGGGTGACCATCTTCTTCATGATTTTCTTGGTATTCCTAGCATCTTAGACGTATAGTCTCACGATCTGGCTTGTCCCTCATCATCCTCTGAAGCTCATGGCAATGCTACCCTATCAACTGGCAACGGTAAGAAGAAATGGAAGATTCAATTCCACTATAGGCTATGTGAAGGAAACCATCCCCTTCACCTTTGTCCACTCATGGATAAAGCTTCTGCCATTTTGGAAAGTCTTACAGCTTCTTCACCCTGACTTCCCGTTGGTTACCAGAGGCTCTCTTCAGACCCTCTCCCCGTTGAGAAAGAGATTGACTTACATTCATCTCTTTTCCATCCTCCTCTTTCTGAACCTAGCTATGCTAAGCTTGTTCCAGACCAACCATTGGTCGAAGAGAGTGTCGACTTAGATTCACCACTCGTTGATCACTCTGTTCTAGAGGAGCATCATGATTCTACTACCCATGTTCTTCTCATCTCGTCAAGTTCTCCAGAGTTCGAGAATGACCCTCCTATCCTAGCTACTTCATAGGGTCCTTCTTCGGTTCCTGTAGAGCATGGGGACAATCATATGATACCCCCACCAAGTATTTTAGTCATTTCCTTCGACTGGAGTCATTTGACTACATTCTGCCTTCCATCCTATATGCCTTTCTAGATTACAATACATGCCTATGATAAGGCAGTACCTGGCACTGTCTTGGATGAGGGTGCGTCAGTTAGCCTCATGCCTTTCACTACTTGGCAAGCTTTGGGCTCCCCAAAGCTTGTGTCAATCACACAGAATCTATTGGCGTTTGATGGAGGAACTAGTCAACCTTTAGGGATCCTTCCGAAGTTCCCTATTACTTTAGGAGGCAAAACTGTCTATATAGACATCATGGTTGTCCAAGGTGCTTTAGATTTCAGTCTTCTCCTTGGCCGTGACTACGTTTATCCCATGGGAGATCTTGTTTCTTCACTTTTCCATGTGGTTTGTTTTCCGCATGATGGAATAATGGTGACTATTGATCAATTGTCATTATTTAGTCACCCGGTGACTTCTGTACCACCATCATCCCCCATTGGTTCTTATCCACAAGCGGTACCTTCCTTTCCACAGGTCAATTATATGGCTACCTGTTCTGTCTCCGCATCTGTTGATGATCATGCAGATGGTCTTGTACATCATGTACTGGGGGCATTAGAACCCGATTTGTCATTCGTGCCTCATGACATGTATTCCTCCCAGAGTGTGTTTCTTCCCTCTCGTGAAGACCTCTTGGGATCCATGTTCTTGTATGGCCAATGAATCAAGCAGTTACGAGGATAGTTTGTTCTTGTGTCAACCTCATTAAAAAATGAAACAAGGGTTATGAGGACAGTTCTTTTACTGTGTCAACCTCATTAAAAAATGAAACAACTCCCTTTCCCAATCGAGTCTTTGATTAATATCTCGTAAAATCCAAGTCGAGTCTTTCCAAGATCTTGAAAGTGAACCTTCATTCCATCCACCTCATTGAATGTAATGAAGCTTGGGGGGCATGTACCTCGATTTGCATTATTATGTTGGGGGCATGTGAATTTATAACAAGCATAGTTTTTCATTTCAACCTTGTGTAAACAGGAAACTGAATCCAAGAAGAGTTCTCCATGGTTCAAGCTTGTGTAAAAATGAACCCATACCTGATTTACATCTCATGATTGTCGTTTATCTGCTAAATTCTACTAGATGAGCCTTGGTTGTTTCATTTCATCGCCACCATCTCTTTGGCTGATCATATGCTTTCACTTGGTTGTTCTTCCTTTCCTAAGGGACCGCAGTGATGAGTGGTTTTATTAGCCAGCCTCTTAACCATTACATGTTTTGAGCAGTTCCACCATTTCTGGAACTAGTTATACCACTCGTTCCTCCAGGACGAGTTTCCTTTGAGCTCTTTTTTGACTCATAAAAGATGAAAAGATTGTTGAGTATTTTTCCCCTTTTGACTCGTTAAAGAGAATAAAAATGGAGGTCTGCTTTTAGCTCTTTTCTGACCATTTAAAGACGAAAAGGTTGTTGAGTTTTCATTTTTGACTCGTTAAACGGAATTAAAAAGGCGGTCCACTTTCAACTCTTTTCCGACCATATAAATCTAAAAATATCACCGAAATTTTGTCGTTTCAAGTTCGATACTAGTCACGAAATGATGTGTCTTCGATCACTTTTTTACTTTTTCAGATTGAGGCCACTAATTATGAAAAGTACTCCTTGATATCAATGGTCAAGCGGTTCTCTCAAGTATTGTTTTATACTTTTTCGGGCTCGAGAGACACAAATCTACGAAAAGGACCCCCCCTGAATTTTCTTTTCTGTGTCTTTTTCAGACTCTATAAACATGAAAAAGACTCCAAGTTTTACCTATGTCGGACTCGTTAAACCTTGATAACATTGGACTCGTCACCGTGACGAGACTCGAGCTTCTCCTCCCTAGGGCTCGTTAAACTATTACTAGGTTGGATTTGACTGAAGGTCGAACTTATATTACAAGCATATGCTACCCCCTTCAAGCTTGTTTTCAAAAATAATTGGGGTACTCACCAACAATGGTGGGGGAAAATTTGGAAGTTGTCATTGGTTACCTGCGACAACTAGTCACTCTCGAACATTGACACTTTTGCTTCTTATCAGGTTAGGATATCCATACATCGTCATTGGCCTTCCGGGGTTTTGGGTTGCCATTTTGCCTCATTCCATCTGATCCATGTTGTCTCCGTCGAGCCTTCGATCCCTTGGTATCTGAATGCTGCCACCTCCCCGAGTCGTGTCGCCGACCTGTTCAAGAGTATAATCCTTTTGCAGTTCACATTCTTACCTCCTCCTCTGATACTCTGTTTCACCATCTACCACTTGTTCCTTATCTCGTGTCGTTGATGGGGGAAACATTATGGCCCTCCTACGACAGATCGTCTCTTATCGACGTCAACTCATTATCTAGGAGACTGATCTAGAGATCCCCTTTGGTACATTGGAGCTTGCATGCCTCAATGGCAAGTTCTTCATGCCTGATGATCGACTTTCATCATTGGTCATCGATTGGGTGATTCCACGAGTGTTCGACTTCAGCTCATTCTTCACACTTCGTGGATTGTACTTGATAGTACCTTGAGATCCATTGGTATTATTGGTGGTTTCTCTCGCGCTTGTTAATGGTTTTCATCATTGACAGGTACTCAAGCGACTTTCTATCGTGCTCGACTTTTAGCACATCTGTTCGCATGCTAGAATTTGTACTTTTATCGGTTGGGTTTCAAGACCCTGAACTAAGACCACACATGTTCGGGCTGCGTGAATTGGTCCGTGATTAGATGACTTGTTGATGGATGGCTATGACCATACCTTTATCATTATCATGGTCTTACTAGCTGGATGGCTATGTCCATACCATAGACCTAGTTTTATATGTCTTTTGGATGGCTACGCCCATGCCTAGACTACATGTATTTCACTATCATAGATATCAGTTGTACTTGCACCTACAGGTTTTTCTAGTTGGTGTTCCAGTTCAGACAGTTTCGTAAAGCATTTCACCCCTCCCACTCTCTTGGGCTTCATACTTTAGGGGGCATCTATTACACAGTAATTTGTCACTGCCTTCACCCCAGTCCTTCTACTATGTCATGTGTCTAGTAAAACATGCTCATATTGAACAAGTGCTATCTTATGTTGCCAATTGACCTACTTTTCCTAAGTTTTCTGCCTTGTCACGAGAATTCACTTAATATACTCGACGGAACTCTATCATAGATAGTCCAGTCGCGCTTCCATCGCAAGAGTACATCTGTTTCCCACGACGGTCAGATTTCATGCCCCAACATGAGGCTATTTGCTATCTTTAGTGACGGTTTCACTGAATACATTGCCTACTAGCGCTGTCAGCACTAAAGCTTAGTTATGAACTAGCAACGATTCAAATTGGATGAATTTGTTCCAATAGTTGGCCTTCTCGATGTATTTGGACCTAGTTGTTGGGTCAGTTTGGGTCGCCCTCCTCCCTCTGGCATGGTAGTTCCGTGTTTTGTGCTGCTTGCCCCGAGGATAAGTTCCCTCTCCCTCATTTCATGGAGACTCCTTCTCCTATAAAATCTCTCACCATTGCTATCATCTGCTAGTTCTTTTGGTTGTACATTGCTTCTAGTACTTTTGAGTTTGATAAATAATTGGTGTGAGTGTGACAAGTGTGGGATTGCTTTGTTGTTTGCAAGAAGGTGTGGAGTGCCCTTAACTTTGTGTAAAGCTTGTGAATGAGAGAGAGATATTTTGCTATTTGGGAGACCCATCTTTGAGAGTGAATGCTTGAAGAAACACACTGCTTGGTCCCTCTGAGAAGGCTTGCGATGTCAAAACTTGGTTGTAAGCTTTGCTCTTGATTTATTATTAATACAATCAATGATGATTTCCTATGTCTTGTATGTAATTTACTTGATAGCTCATGACTTCTTGACTTTATGAGTAAATAAGTCATTGTTGTTTCTTGGTTACATGCTCTGTTGTTTCTTTGTGGTGTTTCAGGTTGATCGCTCATTAAGGAGAAGGAAACAGAAGCTGGAGCAGTGCAACGGAACTTCATCGACCACTGGTTTGAGGTAGGCCTCCAACGATGAATGTTTAAGGGAATTAACTGTTGTTTTGTCCTTGATATGACTAGACCCACTCTAGGGCTAGAGGGGTTGCCTCTGTCCACAGAGGGAACACTTTCTTACATCACAGGCGGCAATTATGCCTACACACCAAGCCAAACATGAAAACACACACTGACAACACACTTGCTGAAAACACATGTATGTACAAATTAAATGCACGAGATTCATGCATAATATTTTTTCAGATAAAGCCCATTTCGAGGCTTATCTAGAGGATTCCCTTCATAATCGATCAGATCATAGGCCCCTTTTTGCAAAACGCGTTTCACAATGTAACGCCCATGCCACATAGGCTCGAATTTTCCTTCCCCCAGCTTATCATTTGCTTGATCATAGAGTAGGACTAAGTCTCCTTCAAGGAAAGAATGAGGGTTGACAGCCTGATCGAAGTGAGTATTCACTCTCTTCTTCTATGCTTCAATGGCTAGAGAGGCTAGTCAATGAGTCTTGTCTAACTGTTCTAGGTAAAGAAGACGTTCTTCTACCGAGTAGTGTTGGGGAGTAATTCGACGGCTAATTTAAGAGAAGGGATCTCACACTCAATCGGAAGGGTAGCCTCCAAACCGTAAGCTAATTGGAATGGGGTGAACCCAATGGCATCCTTCACTGAATTTTGGTAGGCCCATAAGGCAGAAAACAACATCAAATGCCAGTTGGACTTGTGCATGCCGATGGTGTGTTGAAGCATCGTGACCAAAACTTTGTTGACAACTTCCACTTGGCCATTGGCCTGAGGATAGTATGGTGTTGACCTATCATGCCTCAAGTCTAGCTGGGTTGTTAACTCAGTCATCATAGGATTATGGAAATGTTTGCCCTGATCAGTGACGATAGCTTGAGGGACTCTAAGTCGTGAAATGACATGATTGAATAAAAATCACACCGTTGTCTGACCGTCATCGGATAGTGTAGGCATCACCTCGGACCATTTCATGAAATAATCAATGGCAACGATGATATACCCACGCCCCCCGGTCGAGTGAGGGTTACAGGTCATATTATCAATTCCCCATTTAGCAAAAGGGCCGATGGTAACGACAGGGTGTAAACGAGTAGGAGGCGCGCACATCTTCCATTGGTAGATTTGGCACTCATGACAAGAGCGGGCGGCAAGAATGCAATCCTTAAAAATAGAAGGCCAAAAATAACCAACACGGAGGATCTTCTGAGCAGTAGCATACTCGGACATATGACCACCACAGGTGCTGGAATGGCAGTCATTTAGAACTTGTTCGGTTTCCTCAAATGTCAAACATTGGCGGAGAACAGAGTCGGCACCGAGATAGTACATGGTGTCCCCAATAATGCGATAAGGTTGAGAATGATGGCAAATCCATTTCCAAGCATCCTTAGACAAATCTGGATGAAAAGAGGACGTCTGAAGATAGACAATAATATCCCCGTACCACGGATCGAGGGTACTAATCAAGAACAAAGATTCATCCGGAATATGGTCCTCTAACCAAGAGGGCGCGGTAACAAATGGTAGGGAGCAAAGCAACTCAGTGAAGACGAGGGACTTCTTAGACTTGGCTGTAGTGAACTCCAAGTTGAACTCTTGAAGGATGAAAATCCACTTTGAGTATTTGCCCCCCAGTAACTGACGTGACAAAATGTACGTCTTCGGGTTGCAATCAGAAATCACCGTCGTGGTGCGCAATAATATATAGTGGTAGAAACGTTGGACAGTGAAAATGGCGGCCAATGCCAACTTCTCGATGTAGGCATACTGAGTTTCCATATCACGTAAATTGTGGCTGAGGTAGTAAACGACATGCTCAATACCATCATCGTCGTCTTGGACTAGAACCATGCCGATGGTGGTATCAGTAGCTGCTAAATAAAGAGTGTAGTCACAGTGATAATCAGGTGGATGTAACAATGGAGTAGAAACAAGGAGGGCCGTGAGGTGCTCGAATGACTCTTGTGCAGCAGTATCCCAAAGAAAAGGGATATCCTACTTTAATAACCACGTATGGCCTTTGGCCACTTCAGCATAATTTGGAATGAATAATCGTAAAAAATTTTCTTTACCCTGCAAACTCTACAATTGCTACAAAGAAGTAGGGGGAGGGATATTTAGGATGGCTTTGAATTTAAGGGGATCTAGATGGATACCCTCCTGAGAGACGATGAACCCAAGAATTCTGCCGGATTCCACGCAGAAGACACACTTATGCGGATTAAGATGGATACGATAGTGTCGACAGTGGAGAAAAATTTCACGAAGGTGGGTTGCATGGTCTTGGTGCTTCGCTGAATGAGCCGGAAGGTCATCCAAGTAAGGCTGCACAATGTGTTGAATATCATGAAATGTGTAAAACATTGCATGCTGGAGGGTAGCATCAACATTTTTTAAATCGAAGGGGAGCTTTTTATAAGCGAAAGTGTCCCACGGACAGATAAAAGTGGTCTTGTGTTGATTGGCAGGCGAGATGTTAATCTGGTTATAACTAGAAAAGTTGTCCATAAATGAATATATCTCACCCCCGACACACTCATCAATGAGCTGGTCAATGAAAGGCATAGGGTAGTTGTCTTTGGGACATACATGATTTATGTTGCGATAATCAAAACATACCCTAATAGTTCCATGTTCTTTAATCACAGGGACAATATTAGAAACCCAATCTGTGAGCGGGATAGGGTAAATTAAGCCAGCCTTAAGAATCTTTTCAACTTCTGCTTTAATATCTATAGCCTTTTGGGGGTGCACGGGGCGTAGACGCTGTCGGATAGGCTTGGCACCCAGATATGTAGGTATTTCATGCACCACGATACTAGGATTGATGCCAGGCATATTTTCGTAAGACCAAGTGAACACATCATGAAATTCGCGAAAAAGATTAATATAAAGCTGAATCTCCTCTGGAGTACAAGTTACTCCAACATGAATGTGATCGACAATCTTTGGTTTAATAGAGATGTCGATTGGCTGATTCTATGTAATGTTACTCATATTCCTTAAGAAGAGACTTGATGAATTTGGATGGGTGTTTGAAGGGGTTGGGAGGGGAGACAAGGAGCAAACCGCTCGAAGGAAGTAAGAATTTCCCGATGGGTAGGGGGAAACAAGTAACAATGGTGATGATCAGACCAAGGGGGTTCCTCAAAAAACATAGTCTCACTATTCGCTTCATCATAAGGAAAAATTTCCTTTAAAGGGTCTAAAGAAGTGCCATCTCCAAGCCAAGGCGATTGAACATACAAGTCAAGAGCTCTGCTCGAAGGAGCAGGTTCAGGGGATAAAGTTGATACAGAAACAATTTCGACATAGTTGAGCCCGGCAGGACTCAACAGCATCTCATCGCCTCAGGATTCTATATGATCCACAGGAGGAAGAACCCAAGGATCAGAGTGAACAGAAATCATATTAATGGGAGCGATGTTGGGAGGTGGGAGTGAAAAATCACCCATAAGGGCAGGATCTTTAAAGAGTCCAACTCCCACACTCTCACATGGAATCGAGGTATGCTCCACAAAAGGCACATTGCCATCAGAGGAGGAAGAAGTGAAGAAGAACAATTGGCATACCGTGACGATTTTCCCTTGATGAGGAAAATGAATAACATGAAATAGAGATGAAGCCACGGCTCGCATGGCATATGTCTAGCTTCGTCCTAAAAGGAGGTTGTAAGTTAAATTGGCATCAACAACATCGACCTCCACTTCGACCGTCTTCCCATCTAGAGTAATAGGTGTCAAGCGGATAAATCGTTCTTGCGGACAAGACCGATCTCCCTAGTATCTATGGATATCTAGCGACAAGAAAACCAAACAAATTCTATCTTTCTCTAAACATGAAATTTATAAATAAAAGCCAAGAGATGTTTCAGATCCTACCTCAAGTCCAGTGCTAGTTTGTGGAAGCCATGCTCTGTTCATCCAAATGAGCTCCCTTTTAAAGAACCTGCAAACACAAACATTCACACATCAAATAACACCTGCATAGCCAATATAATAAACCATATTTATCATGATGATCAAGGAATTCATGAAATAAAACATAGAAGACAATTTATTGAGAAAAATGAATCTGATTGTATTAACTTTAAACAAAGAAAAACTTTACAACCTTAGTGCCTTGATGCTGTACAAGCTCCTCCCAGGGTCCAGCAAGAATCTCCTCTACTTTGACAAGTTTCACTCTCTTCCCAAAGAAGCCAAAAGATATGTAATCTCTCCTCTCAAGCTCAAATAGGAAGTCTAAATTCCAACAACATTTACCCTAAAAAATGTTCAACTTTCAACCTCTCTAGCAACCAGCCCAATGCCTCAATTTATAGTGCAGAAGAGGGAAGTTACCAGGTCCACCTTCAAAGGGATAGAGTCCTACTTCAAAGGGATAAGCTCCTCTCATCAAGGGGTTATCTCCTTTAGTTATGGGATGCATGAACCACCTAGGAGCGAACTAACCATGTCAAGATTCCTTATAGAAGCATCCAAAATTAACCCAAAGTGAGTTTTTAAGAATAAACTTGCACCTTTTTTACTTTTACAGGGGTCTGCACCCACTCCTTTAGAGACATAGTGGGCAGGTCCATAGGTAACATGACCAAGGGGTGCGGGACCGCAGGTAATGATAAGAGAAAGTGCGGAACCAGAGTTTTAAAGCTTTTCAAGGACTTTCTCTCATTTTTAAGGCTTGACATGAAGAGCTGAGGTTTGAGACTTGCAAAGGAGGACAGTATGAGTGGTGATAGATTCACACTGACTGTAGAAAGTCATGGTGACAATATTTTGTGTAACAGATTTCCCCCTAAAGTGCGAAGTCTGTAGTAGTTGAGGATTTCATTTATCATCTAAGAAGAGTGAAGTACTTTATCATTTTGAGGATCATCTTGTGGAGAGCTTGGTTGGAACGTGTAAACACATTCAGCACAAAATATATATGAGATCATATCATCACTGAGGTAGGCATTCCCATGCTCATATCAAAACTGACTAGAAAACTAACTAAACTACTCTGATATAGGAATGATCTTGCAATACATCACAAGTATGGAGACATGTAGACACAGTATGGGCGAAGCCATCTATTTGTGAATAGTCCACTGTATAATGAATACAAAATTCCTCACAGCCTGGATGGTGGAAACTAGATCCAGGGTCTTGATTTCTACTTCCCGAAATAGTATGATTCTATCCATGTGAATGAATGTGTCGAAGTCGAACATGGTAGAAACCACTTGATTATCAGTCAATGATGTAAACTGTTAACAAGTGTGAGAGAAACCACCAGTAATGTCAATGGCTCTCAAAGTACTCAGTACAATCCATGAAATGTGAATAGATGAGTTGATGTCGAACATGTCATGGAATCCTTTGATCGAAGGTCAATGATGTAACCTATCGTCGAAGGCGAGAAACCTGCCATTGAGGCATGTAGATCCCAAGCTACTGACGATCTCTAGATCATCTTTCTAGATA
Source organism: Pinus tabuliformis (assembly GCA_031772625.1). Lineage (NCBI taxonomy): Eukaryota > Viridiplantae > Streptophyta > Pinopsida > Pinales > Pinaceae > Pinus > Pinus tabuliformis. Next base: position 46,117,800 of record CM062816.1, on the reverse strand, counting down.
TTGAGCTGAATTCGATAGAAAGCGATCTGTCGTAGGCAAGCCCACAACACGAAATCATAGATCAAGTTTGAAGAAATATAGTTGCAAGGACTGACTCAGGGATGGTCAAGATGGATGACAGATATTTTGTAGATGAATGGTTTATTTGCACTGACCTCTTGAACACATAACGACACTGCAGATGGTTTGGTGATAATTGACCCAAAGCTAATACCCAGAAACTAGCTGAAGACTTTCAATATGGTTTGATTAACTGTTAGGCAAAGGATTTACCAACCCAGGTGAACAAAAAGTGTCATGTTCAAGAGTGGTTAAATGTTTTTCTGAGACACAAAGTATGACAAAGAGGTTCATTTTTCTCTCTTTTCCCCCACCATTTCTGGCAAGTACCTCTTTATTTTTGACAAGCTTGAGGAGGATAACATTTGCTTGATTATAAGCTCATCCTTCGGATGAGTGTTACACAATAATTTGTCACCGTTTGTCACCGTCCCTGTTACCCCTCTCCCGCACACTGGAGGACTCATTCCAGGACCCGTGAGAAGTGACATGACCTGAAACCCCTTGCATCATATTCCTCTAAGTATGAGCTTCATATGCCCTGAAGACATCTCCTGCAGAATACCCATAAAAGGACCTCTTTTTGCATTGGCGCGGTTCAACAGTGTACTGCTCGTGCCAATGGGGGAAATCCTCTAAAGAGGGCGCGCCATTGGCGCTCTGTCTCAGAGTCGCACTCGCGCCAACCCAGTTGGGTAAAGTTTTTAACAAACAAACTTCCGAAGGTTCTCCCTAACCCATTCATCAACTGAATCTATGTTGAGCTAGGATGGTTTTTCTTCGAATCTCCATAGAAGGGAAGTGGTTTGCCACCTTTCATGGAAGCTTCTTAGTGATAAAGCCAATCCCATGAATATTGTGATTGATCTTATCTCCTTCTCCTCTATCTATAAAAGCTTGTTCTTTTGCCTTGAGCAAGCTAGTTCCATCATAGTGCTAGTGATAGAGAATTCCAGGAGTTCAAGAGTTTGAAGCTGCAAGAGCCTTCTTTGCACCCATAAGGCCAAATCTAAGTGAGGAGATTCTTGTCACCCAAGAGAGAGAGGCTTGTTTCCCATCCCAACAAGCTTTGCAAGACTTGTGTAGCTCACTACCCAGCCAAAGGAGGATTTGACGTCAGAACTATGGTTGTATTCTTCTTTGTTATTTATCAATAATAGATGACTATCATCATGGTTCCACTCTCATTGTCCTTTGTAATGATTGATGTTGAGTTATATCCTTTCTGACTGATATATAATTGCATCTATTGGATTTTATGCTTGTATTTGCGTTGTTCTTTGCATGTGTAGGTGTCTAATCACGGAGATCGTGGGGATCGTGACCGGCCGAAGCAAAGGAACGAGAGTGACGTCTCTTCTACGAATATTAGCGTTGGAATCCAAGTAGGTTTTCATCATCCACCTTTAATTTGCAATTAGGAACTTGCGTGATAGCATTGTTTGATTGTTTCTAGACCTGGTCTGGGCTAGTAGGGATCGTCTCTGTCCGTAGAGAGGATTTACCTCCACAACAATTTGGCGACTCCACTGGGGAGTTTGTCTTGTCTCTTTGGTTTTCTCTTGTTTGGATTGCTTAGATAGATTTCTGGGTTGGATTTTTTGTTGTCTCTTGCTTCCTGGTCTGCCTGGATATTGTTAACCAAGCCTTGGACTGCTTGTTTTTATTTTTGACCTAGCAAGCTTGATTAGCGCGCCTTTTCGCATGACAGTCGCGCCAATTGGTGCCACTTGCCAGTGTACAGCCCGTGCCAATCCTCAATTGGCGCTAGTTTTCCGCCTGACAGTCGCGCTAGGCATGTGAAATTTTCCAGTTTGCTTGTTTGCAGCCTTCCAAGCTTGGGTTTTGTGTCTAGCTACACCTTTTTCAATCACTTGAGTGTGTCAGAGTCTTGTTTGACTGGTTTTGAGTTTTTTTTTGGCAAATTATTAATTTGATTTCCTTTGATCATTACTTGGAGGTTTGTCTCAGTCTTTTCACAATTTTGCATCTTTTTGCTTTTGTTTTTGCAAAAAAATTCCCCCCCTCATTTGCCGGGGGGGCTAAATTGTGTTTGAGTGTTAATCGCCTTTGAGTGTTTTTATTTTATGATCTTTGGAACTCTCACCCGTTTTTCTTGATTTGCACTTGATTGATTCTTAGATTACAATCATCTTGTGTTTGAGAATTCTCTTGCATAGATCACACTTGCACAATTAGAATTCTCATTTTCAGGATATGAATGAAAAGTGTGCATAGATTACATTTGCATACTTTGGGTGTTTGCCATTTTCTATTGATTTCACGTTTTAGCCCTAGGACATCTAGTGGCTTTGCGTGTCGAATTTTTGGTCTTCTATCATTCCAGTCAACTTTTTGGTTACTCTCTTGCACTTGTTCAGTGGTTGTTAAGTATTTTATTGCGTTATTCGAGTGATTTACTTCTTTTTCACTTGGATTCCGCTGGACTTCGTTTTGGGCCTAGATCACATGGCTCATTGAAGTCTTTGGTGTTTTTCTTCGGTTTGAAGGACTGCCTTGGTGCTTTGGGGACTTGATTGCGTTCTCATTGAGTGAAGTTTGTCTCTTTTACTCGGTGTTATTATCTCTCAAAATTTGTTTAGTTCACTTTTCCATTGAAAAGAAAACGAACAATCTCTTTTGCGTTGAATTAGTTAATGGAAATTAGAGCTTTTCATTGATTAGTGACTTCAAAGAAAAGTTTCGTTTATTGCCATTAGCTGCATTAGAGTGATTCTTGATTATTTATGGTCATTTTGTTTGATTGAAAAGTTCTCAACTCTCTCGTAGTTAGTGTTCATTGAACGAAATGATACTTTTTGGCATATAGATTTCATTTAGGGAATTGTGAGAGATTACATACGGTAGGACCTGGAAATCGAAACCTAATCAAAGATCAACCGTAAAATGAACTGAATGAACTTAAAAACGCATTGGAACATAACGCTCACTGTTATAGCTCCAAATCTCACTCTTATGGTTTGTGATGCTGCACTCATGGCCTAGGGCAACCCCTCCTTCCAGACCTGGTCCTAAAATTTAAAAAACAGTGTTTTATTCCCTATACTTGACATTGCCCTGAGTTAAACGCGTGTACACGCGGGTCTGTGTATACCCAACCCGCGTGTATGTATTAAAACATTTAAAAAAATATATAATTCCTTATTTTCGGGCGGAGATCGCGGGTTTTACCTGCTGATCACCTGTTAGTGCCCGTGGCCCAACTGTTCCCAACCAACTCCTAACTAAAAAACTAGTTTGGAGATGGTATAAAAAGACATCAAAGGGAAGGCCAAAGGAAGAGAGAAAAGAGAGCAAGATTATTATGCTGAGATTTTTCCCTTAGACCAGGTCTGAAGTCCTTGGTGCTTTCTGCACTTCCCCCATATTGCATAGGAAACCCTTGTTTCCATGTGTATTGGTGATCATTCATCCTTTATATCACCATTGAGTAAGGCTTGGAAGGAGCTCTTGTTGGAGGCTTGAGGCTGGAACGAATCCGGGAGGAAGCTTTGATTGGAGCCTGCTGAAGGTGTTTCAGGTGAAATCTTTCCGTTATATGTACTTTACTTGCCTTTATATAAAGAAACACGTCTTGGTTCCCGAAACAATCTTTCTTTATGCTTATGAGATTCTTGTCTTGAATTCTTATGCAAGTAGTTACTTAAAGATTTTTATAACTAACTTTATAGCATGAAGATGGTTTGTGTATAAGTATTTGTCCATGTACTGCTGTGTTCTTTGATTTGTTTGTTTTACAGGTCAAAGGAGAAGAAGGGAACTCCAAGAAGGGTTTGGACCCTAAAGGCCTTCTCGAACGTAGGACCTTAGGTACGTACCCTAAACATTAGAATTTGCTTACAGTAAAGATAATGGCTGTGTGTGTTTCTTTGAATAAGCAATCTTCAGTCTGGTAGAGTCTTAACCCAAAGGACCCTCGGGGTACTTTCCCCTCAACCAGAATTGGCGACTCCGCTGGGGAACAACACTCTTGTTGTTCCTAGTTTGGGTAGTCTTCAAGCCAATCAAGGCTCAGCCCCTCTGTTTGTTGGCTCTGACTGTCTGATCTGTTCTTGAACTCTAAGTTTTTCCAGTTTTTTCAGTCTGTATTTTTTATTTTTCTTGAAAATCTTCAGATACGCTGTTTTCCTGGATTACAGAAGCGTATATACGCAAGTTGTACTAAGTGAACCCGCGTATACGTGAGTTTCCTCAGTTACAGTCGCGTGTACACGCATTCTGCACATCACTGCAGGCGCGTATATTATATAATTTTCAAGATTTATAAATTTTCTTTTTGCTGAATGTTTGTCTGGTGGTTTGGGTTAGTTTGAAGCAGTCATTTTCCAGTAACAGTCCTCTGTTTAACAAGGGGCATCTTGTTTTGAACTCTCTCTAGTTATAAGGAGTATCAGTCTTGTTTTCATTGATTGCAAGCGTCATTGTTTTTTGACACACAAGATTTCTGGTTAAGAGTCTTGACTGCTCTGTTTTGGCAGAGTAGGAAGATTGGATTCAATCTTTGTGTTCATTTTGTTTTGATGACTCTTCTGTTTGCTTGACGAAACCATTTTTGTGACTATTTGCTCCTTCGTTTCGGGAAAGTTGTTTGTTACCATTTTCTTGAAACTTGTCTTTTGATCTTTTGGACTTTCATTGCTTCTTTTGATTGTCATGAGCGATTTCAAACGCATTTATTTTTGTTGGGTTTTCATCATTTGAAAGGTGTCAATTCACAAAAGTGTTTGGTTTCCTATTCATCAATCATTGGTGTCAGTATTTTTGAGAGCATTCTTTGAAAAAGACTTTTTGGTTTGATTGAAAGAAAATCTTTTGAAAGTTTTGAGTTTCGCTTTCTTGAACTTGCTTTTCATTTGATTTCCTTTTTTGCGAAGTGAAAGTGCTTTGTATTTATCTTAGAACTTGTTTTTATTGTTTGGACGAAATGATTGGTAACACATCATCTTCTATCTAAGCATTTTAGTGGCAAGACAAATTTGATAAGTGAGCAACTTTCCTTCTTTGTTTTTAGAGTAGTCTTTAAATCTTGCATCCACATATAGTTCTTGCATTAGGATAGATTTGCATCTCTTTTTAGGCATATATAGTTTTGTTAGTTTTTGTGAGTGTGGAGTCTGAAAAGAAAAGTAAAATTTGTTTATATTAGAAGTACCTCCTGAACCTCATAGAAATTTCTCTTCATCGAAAACAAAAAGTGCATGTGCATATAGCTAAGTTTTATTAATTTCTTTTGCGTCCATAAAAACACCACAAGTTTCATCTCCATTACCTTGTGACTTAAAGAACAACCTAATAAAATCAAGCGCTAATTAAAATCCATTAGAACTTTTTGTTTTAGTCAGTTACACCAACAAGTTTAGGATTTTAGGGCCTTGGATTAGGCGAGTGGAGAGTTAACTCTCCAAGGCCACATAAAACGTCAAACATAAGAGTCTGATTAACGAGAGTAAATCCAATAGCGTTAGGAAGACCAGGAAAGCTCCGGATCTGGGAGTTAAGCACGAGGGTCTGTGAAGACAGGGAAGAGAGATACCCCCTCTCCTACTTGTCCGAACTTACCTCACGACTGTTCCGCCTGGCTTCTGCGACGAGTTGGTACCCATAGTTGCCTCTCCTAGGGATCTACACAGGTGGCTGCGGAGGGGAATCCCGTGGCACCTGAGGTTGACGTTGTATCACTCTCAACAGTACTACTGGAGGGCACCCTTGCGAAGCTTGGGGGCTTGCACCGGCGCAGGCTGTTGTTAGGAGGTCAGTGTAACTTCCTCTGATACCTTCGCTGATAGGACTGGGCCCTCATCATCCCAGACTATCTTCGGAAGGCCCCTTGATTCACTTTCTCGTATTTTGGTGTCCGGTCCTAATCACCCGGAGCGGAAATACTTGGAAGTTGTTTGACTGGCTGTATCTTTAGGGACTTTATAGTGTGTGCTCTGTGCTCCTAGTTGGCCTAGCTTTTAATTTTTTGAGTCTTTAGTTAGATCATAACAAAAAATTCAAAGTGGCTGACCGATCTCCAAGACGGTCTCGAAGACTTCGTGGTCTCTCGCCACCAAGTTTAGAGCCTTCTCCTAGAAGGCGCAGAGGCAATACTACCGGTGGGGTCCATCCCACGCTGGTTGACGCATCGGGGATTGATCCTCCTTTAGGGGACATTAGCGGCCAAGCAAGGCCTGGCATTTCTGAGCAAGAGAGGGACACTCCAGTCCTTTCTCGAGTTTGCTTTCAAGCGGAGAATAACGTAGAGGTAGAAGAATTTTCAGAGTCATTAGTGGCTTCAAATTCTCCACTACCATCTAGTCATCCAGACGTATTGCAATACGTTGTGACTCCGTCACATAGACCATCAAGTCCAGGTTACGCTACGTGCTTACCATTCATGACCACTACTGGAAGCATGGCTTCTACGAGTGCTACGACTATGCAAACCCCTACATCGGTGCAAGGGGGAGGAACCATTTCCATCCCCTCCGCTTCCTTGTTCGGATCTTTTGCTAGCACATCATTAGTGGGATCTACCTCTATTCCATCCACGAGTGGAAATGCCCAAACCAATGCTTTTGGTACTGGACTCTTCCCTTTTGGCACCCAATCTCAGGGTATTCCATCAGTTCCGTTTAGTGCCGCTACGTCCATGATGGGCGGATCGGCTTCATTCCAAGGTTTTCCTTTCGGAAGTGGTCATATACCACATTCCAACCCGACGGTAGGATCCATGCCTTTTTCTTCTATAGGAAAAAGCAGCAATCCTTTCCAAGGTTGGAATAACCCTGGGGTTAGTAGCGCAGGAACTGGGAATTCGTTTAGCGGCCAACAAGGGAATAGGTCGTACTCCATGGTTAGCATGTTTCAAAGTATTCCTCCCCTTGCTTCGGCTTGGAATCCATATCAGGGGTTATCAACTCCTTACCATTCTTTAGGAGGAAACTTTGCAGGTTATGGAGGTTATACGGCAGGAGTTGGTCAAACTCCGAATTTTGCTGGACCACAAGGCTTGCCTTTTGGTTCAGCCGGTTCTACTGGTCACTTCGGGCAGCATGGTGCCTCCCAAATTCCAGGACAATCTTTTCAGAGCTTAGGGAGTTCTGCCTAGTCTGGGTGGAATCCCCTAGGTCCTCCTAGGATTCCGTTTCTGGCAACGTTAAACTTGCCAGATCTCACTAAGTTAAAAAATGACCCAATCAGGTATAATCCGGCCTGGCCTCCGGTCCCAACCAAACTCCCTTCGGACATTCCAAAATTCGAAGGGAAAAGTGGTGAGGACCGGGCGACCATGTAACCACATTCCATCTGTTGTGCTCATCCAACTCCCTCATCGATGATTCGATTAGGTTGAGACTCTTTCAGCGCACCTTGACTGGTAATGCGGCCAAGTGGTATATAGAGTTGCCAGGGGGCAGCTTCACATCCTTCGCCGACTTAGCCAACATCTTCTTAAATCACTTTCAGTTGCTTGTCCGCTATGACGCCGGAACTGAACTTCTGGCCACCTTTCGTCAGGATAAGGCTACTCACATTTCTGATCACATTCAGGAATGGAGACGGAGAAAGAGGCTCATTAAAGCCGAAATTCCTCCGGAATACCGTCTCGAGTGGTTTTTGAAGTCTTTACAACCCGAGATCTCCAAGGATGTCTCCATGTCTGGGGTCTATTCTGAGGAGCAAGCCATTTTTAGGGCCCAGCAATTAGAATTGATCTACTCTCAGTCTGGGATCCTACAAAAGTACTTGCCAGATGCTCCTGGATCTAAGGTTGATTTAGCTAAGCCGAAGCCAGGTCCGCACGCGGATGGTATCGTTGGGTCAGTAGACACATCTACAGTGAACTTGTTGAATCAATTGCAGCAGTTGTCTTTGCAAACTGCTTCTAACAACCAAGTCACATTGTCTAATCCTCCCGCTTCCCAAACTTCTTCAATTAACGCCGTCCAATCCGATAACCCCAAAGGAAATCAAAGTTCCGATGGGAAAAAGAAAGGACGTGGTAAGAAGAAGAATTCGGATGGGAAGCCCGATGCAAATAAATCCGGTAACAACGCTGGTGGTGGTAAAGGTGAGTCGAGAAAGAAAGTTAAGTTTCCTTGCAAGTTATGCAAAGGAGACCATCTAACTCATCTCTGCCCTAGGATTGAAGACGCTCATCGCTTGTTAGGACAGCAAGGGACTTATAGTTCACAAGCTGTGTTAACTAACCCGTTTCCCCAAGGGCAGCAACTTCTTGCTGGCGCGAGTTCGAATCCTGGGACCTCCTCAGGGGGCAACCAGGAAGGGGAAAAAGCATCAAATGTTTTTATGATGGGTTCAAATGTCCATGTGACTACTCGGTCACGTGATTATGGTGAAGCCGAAACATCTAAGGATAAAACTGTTCCAGGAGGTACTGACCTTCATATTGAGCGACCCCCTGTTGAGACTATACCTCGGATACCGAAAGGTTTCGCCAAACGCGCGACGATTAACCCTAATGCTAGGGCCGCTCAGAATTACTCCATTGTGGAGGATCTGGCTCAAAGCCCGTGTGCTATGTCCGCTTTAGAGGTTCTCCAGTCGTGTCCGGCTCAGAGAAGTGCTTTACTCTCCGCAATTGGAGCAGTTGATCCGGCTAACTCTTTAGTGCTCACTTTTGACATGTTAAATGTCAAAAAGCGACTCCCTCATCATATGGCTTTTCAGATAAAGTCTACATACCGGAAAATCAATATTTTCCGCACCGTTATAGATGAAGGAGCTTCCACATGTGTCATGTCGATGTCATGTTGGAAGGCTATTGGTTCACCTTCGGCTGTTCCTTCACCAACCGTCTTGACTGTATTTGATGGTCATTCTCACAAGCTGCATGGGATTATCCCGGCCTTTCCTATATGTGTTGGAGGGAAGGTCGTTAATATCGAAGTTGAAGTCGTAGATGCTAACCTAGACTATAATCTCCTATTAGGAAGGAACTGGGTATACGAAATGGAAGCCGTCGTATCGACTCTGTTTCGTGTCATTTGCTTTCCTCATGAGGGGAAAATCATTAAGGTTGATCAATTGGACTATTCTCCAATCGATCCTCAAGCAAGCTCCGACTCTACTGTTCCTTTGGTGGATAACCCTCGCCCGCCGATTGAGAATTTAGGAGTAGGGATGTATTCCTCATTGATGGGTATGTTTGATCTTCCCTCTCCTTTTGCAAAAATCAATGCTATTTCATCATCCAAGGAGTCTCCTCGAGAAGAGTTCTTCCGAACTCATCATTTTTCCGACCCTTGAACCTTGCCTTCACCTACGACCACATTAGTTGAAGGACAAGTAAATGGAATGGCATTTCCTATATCTGCAACTGAGCTTAGATATCAGTCTATCGTAGACTCTGCAGATAACCACTCCACTCCTTTTTCTGAAGAAGAGTTGGATGGTCATGTGGCCCCAGCCTGGAGCCTAGATTCTATCTCTACCTTGGATTGCTTGGATTCAATTTTACCTTCTGAAGAAGCAATCCTTGAAGCAATGATGGGTATAGATCAACCTTGGGAAGACTTACACCATCGTTCATACTTTCTTCCTCCTTTGCAGGAAGTGGAATCTAGGTTTTCCGAGCTCTGTACTAGTGGTGTTGATATGGTGTCGAACCCTTTGGCTCTAGCACACATTCGCGCCGAAGGTAATATGTCGGTAATTTCAAAAACGATACCCATCAATATCTCTAGGGACCCTAACATCATTGAGAATATCTTCATCGGAATTGAGTGGTCCCCTGAAGAAATTCAAATCTACACCGACCTCTTTAAGGAATATCGTGACGTATTTGCTTGGTCTTATGAAGAAATTCCTGGCATTGATCCTTCTATAGTTCAACATGAGATCAAGACATATGAAAACGCGAAACCTGTTCGTCAAAGACTTCGTCCGGTTAACCCTAGGAAAGCAGCAACTATCAAAGCTGAAGTCCAGAAGCTACTAAAGGCGGGTTTTATATACCCTGTTCCTCTTACCGATTTGGTTTCTAATCCAGTCCCCGTAGATAAAAAGCAAGGAACAATCCGTGTATGCATCGATTTTAGGGATCTAAATAAGGCTTGTCCAAAAGACAATTACCCCACGCCATTTATTGATCAAATTATCGACGAGTGTGCGGGTAACGAGATTTTTTCCTTCATGGATGGTTTTTCAGGTTATAATCAAATCTCTATCTGTCCTGAGGATCAGCATAAGACAACCTTCATATGTCCCTGGGGTACCTTTGCATATCGAAAGATGCCTTTTGGTCTTAAAAATGCTGGAGCCACGTTTCAGCGGGCCATGTCATACGCTTTCCACGACATCAAACATGTCATCGAGGAATACTTAGATGATCTCGCTGCTCGTTCTCGAAAGAGAACAAATCACCCTAGTCATCTTCGATTAGTCTTTGAGAGATGTCGTTTTTATAAAATCCGGTTGAATCCCAACAAGTGTGTTTTCGCGGTTACGTCCGGTCGGCTGTTAGGGTTTATTGTATCCAATGAAGGGATTCGGGTTGATCCCTTCAAGGTTGAGGCAATAATTCAGTTGCCTCCCCCGTCTTCACTTCGACAACTTCAAAGTCTTCAAGGGAAGGCTAACTTCTTAAGACGGTTTATAGCAAATTACACCGAGATCACTAAAGGTTCATGCGTCTACTACGGAAAGGAGTTCCATTTATATGGGATGACTTTGCGCAGCGGTCGTTTGATGCTTTGAAAAAAGCATTAGTCTCTGCCTCGCTTTTGAGTCCACCGGATTATGGTAGAGACTTCCTTTTATGTCTCGCTGCAGCAGAATCAACCATTGGTATGGTTCTAGTTCAGGAGGACGATGCTCTCGCCGAGCACGTCATTTATTATTTGAGCCGAGGCTTAATAGGCCCTGAACTTCGCTATTCTCCGGTTGAGAAGTTGGCCTTGGCAGCTGTCCATGCTGTTCAACGGCTCCGTCATTATATTTTGCTACGTAAAACTTTTGTCTTAGCGGCAGTCAATCCATTTCAATTTGTCCTCAGTAGGTGAGTGATTGGGGGCAAATATAATAGATGGATAGTCATTTTGCAAGAATTCGATCTCGAGTTCTTGTCTGCCAAATCTAAGAAATCCATGGTTTTTTGCGGAACTTATCTCGGAGCTACCTTGTGGAGATGACATTGTTTATGAGGAAAGTTTACCCGACGAACATATATTCCTCATCTCTGCACAAGACCCTTGGTATGGAGATATCATTGTTTATCTCCAGACTTCGAAGTGACCCTCTACTTTCTCCAAGGATGAACGTCGCAAATTACGTCACCTGGCAAAAAACTATGCTATTGTTGGTGACACATTATATCGTCGAGGGGTTGACTCAATCCTCCGGCATTGTTTAACCTTAGAGGAAGCAGAGTCCGTGCTCAATGATTGCCACGGTGGAGCTTGTGGTGGTCATCTATCAGGGCTTGCTACAACCCAACGCATCTTACGTGTCGGCTATTTTTGGCCTTCACTTTTTAAGGACTGTGTGGAAGCAGTCAAACGCTGCCACCCATGTCAAATTTTTACTCGCAAGATGTGTGCGCATCCAACTCCTCTTTTCCCCTTTGTCACTGTTGGTCCCTTTACTAAGTGGGGCATTGACTTTACGACTTGTAATCCGCCTTCAACAGCGAATCACAAGTACATTATCGTGGCTGTAGACTACTTCACGAAGTGGGCTGAGGCCATGCCTACTTATAAGAACGATAGTGACACGACAGCTTTGTTTCTTTTCAATCAGATCATCTCAAGATTCGGTATCCCAAGGGAGATTGTCACTGACCATGGCAGTCATTTCCAAAATCAACTAATGTCCGAGTTGGCTCGTAAATTAGGCTTCCGTCAGGAGCATTCGTCCCCTTATTATCCTCAGGCCAATGGGCAGGTCGAGGCAGTTAATAAAACTCTTAAGACGATACTCCAACGGACAATCGATAAAAATCGGTCCAATTGGCACATTATGTTGTATCCGGCTCTATGGGCATACCGAACCTCCATCAAAACAGCTACTGGTTTTACACCTTTTCAGTTGGTTTATGGGATGGAATCCATCTTCCCGGTTGAATGTGAAATTCCATCTCTTAAGTTGGCTGTCGAACTCCTTCCAGAGACTTCGAGTCTCGAAGAGCGCCTAGTTCACTTGGAACATCTCGATGAGCAGCGTCGAGACGCCGCCATGGTGAATGAGGCTCATAAGAAAAGGGTTAAAACGCAGTATGATAAGTCTGTCCGTCCTCGAGTCTTTGCTGAAGGTGACCTTGTCTTGGTCTACGACCAAGATAAAGACACCTTGGGGGCAGGCAAATTTAGGCCTATGTGGTACGGTCCTTTCATTGTTAAACGAGTTTTAGAAAAAGGGTCGTATGAGTTAATCGACTTTGAAGGGAACAAGCTGGCGGAGCCCCGAAATGGGCTCTACCTAAAGAAGTACTTTGCTTAGTTCAGGCTGGGCAATGACTTCTTTGTACTTTATGTATATATTTATACATATATTGTCGAGCGTTTTCTGATATCAGTGCTTTTTGGTTTGTTGTGGCAGGTGCTGATGGATGATTTGGTCTATTTTGGGTTCGCCGATGGTGCTAGTCGACACACTCGGAATCTTGCTTCCGCAGCTTGGGTACTTTATTATCCAACTGGTCAATTGATGGTATTGAGAGGCGTGTGTATCGATCCTGCTTCAAACAATATGGCCGAGTATACAGCTGTTATCAATTTATTATCCGAGGCAATCTCTTATGGGATCGACTCGTTGGTAGTATATCTTGATTCTCAATTGATAGTGTCTCAATTAAATAACATTTATCGCGTTAGGGATCCATTATTATATCGCCAATATTTAAGGGTGAGGTTGTTGCAAAGATCATTCATTTACATTAATTATTTGCACATTCCAAGATCTCAAAATTGGTTAGCTGATTCTATCGCTAATCAAGCATTAGACTGGCATATCAATCATTCATCATCATAAAATCATGCATCAAAAAGTCAAACTGTATATATATATATATATATATATATAGATATATATCATAAAGCGCCTCGAGTGTACATATGTGTGTCCAAAAATATACAAAATTGGGACTCAAATGCCCATAATCATGTCAGGCATATCTAACGCCTCGGCTCAGGATGAGCATCTAAATATGTAACTATGGCATTGGCCACGCGCCGAAAGACGCGAACCCAGTCACGTGGCATGCCAACCACATGACGTTGCATATCCGGAGGAAGGTCCTCTATCTCAGCCATCGGTACTCGGCAGCTCAGTCTCGCCAAGTGTCACTGGACGTTGTTGAGGGTCCGTTCCGTATCGGCAGCCGCCTCTTTGGCTCCTCGGCCACGCCGTCCATGCCGCAGGAATCCATCTGGTCGTACGGGCCCAATGTCTGAAACATGATCATCATATTAGTCATTTGAGTCTCACCAAAAATATTTTTCAAAATTTATCATTATATTTGAAAAATCCAAAAAAATCATAAAATCATAAAAAATTCTTACCAATCTCGCCCCATGCTGCATCCGGTGGTAACACTAGATCAGGATCTCCTCGGAAATCCAGCCCAGCATAGGGGTAGTCATCTACGGCGATGATCTGCTGCTCCCACCAGGCAAAGAAGTCATCGTCGAATGCATTCCTTGGGACTTCCCCACCCCCCAGACGTTTCATCAAGTCAGCCCACCGGCCCATGCGTGGATCACGTGGACTACTGATGGCAACTGCTACCCTGGGGCGGAGTGCGGGAACCTTCTCAAAGAAGAAAGTGCACAAGATGGTTCCGAACCCAAAGTTCTTGGTCTGTCCCCTCCTGATAGAAGTGAGTTGTTCCTTCATGTTGGCAAGAAGAGGAGTACACCAGTCAAACACAGTAGTGAGACAGTCCACTGCCACGCTCATGGTTACCCGTGACGCCTGATGTAGTGAGGATGATCCGTTCACTCGAGCTATGGTGAACAAGATTATCCTGAGTGACAAACTCGCCACATGTGGGATAGAGATCTGGCTCCCAACCTTCCGATGACCCGGGCAGTAAATCTGTACATAGTCATCTACACTGAGGCTATTCCGTGTCCTGCCCCGGGAATGTACTACCTCTCCCCTTCGGGAAAGGCCCGTGATAAAATATATATCTTCCACTTCTATCCTGAGTGGCATCTGATCAATCACAAATGCTTCCTCCTCGACATCCCAATAATCAATGAGCCTCTCGAGCAGACGCGTGTTCGCTTTCATATTTGGCAATTTGAAGAATTTTAACAACCCGCATCCCCGTAGGGCCTCTAATGCCTCATCATTGCCCATAACTTCATTATCCACAGCTGAGTGCTCTCTTTCACACCATGTGAGAGTCATCCTGGAAGAAAAAATCATTTTCATCCGTTAGTTTTGTGTATAAAATTAGTTTGCTACGCACACGCGGGTTCCTTTTTATACAGTCGCGTGTAGGGCCGTCGTATACGCGAGTTCTATATTGCCAACCCGCATGTACGCCGCAAAGGAATTTTTTGCAAAAATCTAACGGTAAAACATCAACTAAAATTCCTAAAAACTATCACAATTAATTACAAGACAAGTTTGAGGCTTACCTGGAAGTTTTCGGCAAGTTTGAACGGTTGAATTGGTCACAGGGAAGTTTTCTCCTTTTGCTCCACAATTTTTGCTCTCCAAGTCAAATGGTGAAAATGGTGAGTCAAAAATGCCTTTTATAAGTTTTGAAAATGCAAATTTTTTTTCAAAATTTTATTTTGTTTGACCTCATGTGACTTTTAACTTGGGAGCTTGGAATGCCGAGTTTGGTTTGTTTTTCAGGACATTTTGGACATTTTTCGACAGTTCGAGATGGTTCCATGACCGCTGACCCGTCATGGCAGGTATCGTGTTTTCACTGGCATATAGGTTAGGGACACCATTTTTCCGTTGCATTATGCATACTGGCCTCCATATGACCGATACATCTGCCGTAGGGTCCACCCCATCGTGTTATGGTTCGTAAGCCATTTTCACTCGCCGATTCTTTAAATCATGACACGATGGTAGAGCCATCCCTTTACATGGGCATCATAGTTAGCACCTCACTGACATTTGTTGCCCATGCTGCTTCGTTTTGAGTAGGCTCGGGAGTCCTCTGTAGTCCCGCCATGACTTATGCGTTGAAGACTCATTCCTCTTTGCTTCTTTGCTTCATTCTGGCCTTATACCCTAGAGGCTCCTATGTGTGTCGAGTTGTACTTTTGCATTGCATGTTGACCATTTGCACCTTTTGGCCTAGAGCCGGCTTCACTTGGACTCGTGTTTAAGCCAACTTTTGACCATGACGTCTGCAAAATCAACCTTGCATACCTTTGACTTCTGCAGCTTGACATACCCAGATCCGTGGAAGGAACATACCTCTGAGTGTCACTGACCAGTTTTCACCTCCCTGCATTGAGCATAGGAACGTTCCTTTCCCAGGAACTAGATCATCTGTTTCACCGACACTCGTTCTTTCCACTGTACCATAGCATTCTTTTATTCTTTTTCCAGCTTAACAGAAAAAGACAAAAAAATTAAATATTCCAAAAAAGAGCGGGAACAAGGACATTATTTCCATTTATTGTTGGCAGCTAGAGTCAGTCGTGTCGCCCTTGAACAAAGCACTCAAAACAAAGTCTCCTCCGCATGGGTGGGATTTAGTTTGACTTAGGTATGCCATAACCTTGTTATTGAGTCAGTTCTCCCCCGATTGGTTATCTCTTCCAATCATATGGAGGGTTCGTTCGTGCCTCCTGCATGGTGAACTTATACAGAGTCATCATATGCTGCCACATAGTCACATTGAGTCGTGCTTTTGTTCAAGGGAAGTTAACCTGAGTCGGCCTCTCTGCGGTGTCTCTTGACTCATTTTTCAGTCGGCCATCCTTGGTTGTCAGTATCATGTCTATCATCACATCAGCTATATTGGTCCTTTACTCGTGCCGGTTTGAGAAGGTCCCAATTGACTTCTTGTTGGCGGGTCTTGTCCTTATCGACGACGACACCTTGCTCTGAGGACAGGCCTAGAGCCACACCCTAGCCCTATTTTCATTATTGATAGGTCAGCTTGTGCTCAGCATCGATCAGTATCATGGGTCTTTGACTGAGTGGTTTCCCTTGTGTTCGACATCAGCATACATTATCACACATTGGGATTCGTGCAGTACCTTGGTTTCCATTTGACCCTATTGGTGGATACCTCGCCTCTGTGTCAGCTTTCATTATTGGTTGGTTCAGAGGGTTTCTGCCGTGCGCTAGCTACATCTTGTGTACGCCAGAAACTTACTTCGGTTGGGTTACTACATCTTTTTTGTCTGATTCCTTCCACATTATTGGCCTATGGGTTACACTCGCGCTAGATTGATGGAGGATGCCTTAATGCCTTCCTTCTAGCGGATCTTTCCCTAACGACTCCGACTCATTGCTCTGGGGCAAAGATCTAGAGTCCATTTGGCAGTACCTTGGGGTTTGCAGTCATTAGTGGCAGATTCCTCGCTATCGACAGTGGGAAACCATCATTGTCTCCTGATCGATAGATTCTTACAGGTGTTTGACTTCAGCTCATCTATTCACACTTGTTAGATTGTACTGGGTACCTTGACGCTCATTATCATTATCGGTGAGTAGTCTCGTGGTTGTTAACGGTATACATCAATGACCGGTAATCAAACGATTTCTCACATGGTCGACTTCAGATCATTTATTCCCATGGTGTAGAAATGTACCACGGCGGTCGGTGAAGACCTCAGGTTGTATCAGCATTCATTGGTTCACTTGACAGTTGCTCCTGTTGCTGCTAGTTGATACCACTCCACCTTATATGTTGCAGTCAGTCATGGCGACATTCTATATGCTGGCACCTGAGTTTGCAGTGTAGTACCATCCTATTCCATCATGTTCAGTTGGTACCTTTTGGGATCAGTCTTTGATATCAGTGATCCGTTGCATCTTTCAGCATCATTGATAGTCTTATATGTGATATTCAGACATATACTTGCTCCTTATGATTAGATGATCCATTATGTATCTTCCAGTCATTTATACTTGTATACTTAGTGGATCCGCTTGTACTTGATATGCGGACATGCTTTACTTTTTCTGAGCATGGGTATGCCCGCCTCAGACAGTGTTTCTTTCTGATCTCCTTTTGGTGGCTTGGCAGGCTGAATTCTGGTGAAGTCCTCCTCGGTTTCTCGACAGAGTTCCTTTCCATGTACTTACATAATATATTTCGGCCATCATGTTCCCCTTCTGACCTCATAAATTAGGGGGCATCTGTTATAGCTCCAAATCTCACTCTTATGGTTTGTGATGCTGCACTCATGGCCTAGGGCAACCCCTCCTTCCAGACCTGGTCCTAAAATTTAAAAAACAATGTTTTATTCCCTATACGCGACATTGCCCTAAGTTAAACGCGTGTACACGCGGGTCTGTGTATACCCAACCCGCGTGTATGTATTAAAACATTTAAAAATATATATAATTCCTTATTTTCGGGCGGAGATCACGGGTTTTACCTGCTGATCACCTGTTAGTGCCCGTGGCCCAACTGTTCCCAACCAACTCCTAACTAAAAAACTACTTTGGAGATGGTATAAAAAGACATCAAAGGGAAGGCCAAAGGAAGAGAGAAAAGAGAGCAAGATTATTATGCTGAGATTTTTCCCTTAGACCAGGTCTGAAGTCCTTGGTGCTTTCTGCACTTCCCCCATATTGCATAGGAAACCCTTGTTTCCATGTGTATTGGTGATCATTCATTCTTTATATCACCATTGAGTAAGGCTTGGAAGGAGCTCTTGTTGGAGGCTTGAGGCTGGAACGAATCCGGGAGGAAGCTTTGATTGGAGCCTGCTGAAGGTGTTTCAGGTGAAATCTTTCCGTTATATGTACTTTACTTGCCTTTATATAAAGAAACACGTCTTGGTTCCCGAAACAATCTTTCTTTATGCTTATGAGATTCTTGTCTTGAATTCTTATGCAAGTAGTTACTTAAAGATTTTTATAACTAACTTTATAGCATGAAGATGGTTTGTTTATAAGTATTTGTCCATGTACTGCTGTGTTCTTTGATTTGTTTGTTTTACAGGTTAAAGGAGAAGAAGGGAACTCCAAGAAGGGTTTGGACCCTAAAGGCCTTCTCGAACGTAGGACCTTAGGTACGTACCCTAAACATTAGAATTTGCTTACAGTAAAGATAATGGCTGTGTGTGTTTCTTTGAATAAGAAATCTTCAGTCTGGTAGAGTCTTAACCCAAAGGACCCTCGGGGTACTTTCCCCTCAACCACTCACTGTTTAGAGGTCTAGGCTATAGACGTGCTCCGACGTTGTTAAACCTAGTCACTTTTGTTTCACTTAAGGTTGGGTGATTCCTCCTTCCGTGACGCAACAAGTGGTCTAGCACGGACTTGAGCTCCCACGTACCATCGAGTATATGGGGAGACCCCACTAGGTTATCATCCTTTATCCACAGGAAGCCGTGTCTACCACCTTACAAGCCGTAACACATCGAACACAACATTCGGGAAGATTGACTGCCATACGGGAAGTCCTTGGTTTTCATATGACTGTTGAGGTGTATATGCAGTTTTACGGATTTGTTTGGTAAACCTTTTTGCCTAGTTCTCCAGAGTAGTCACTTTTGATCCTTTTCAGACTCCTTAAACGAAAAGGCTCATCTGAGCATTTGTCACTTCGGGCTCACTAAACATTTGAAGGCGACTAGAGTCACCTTTTTGTCCTTTTCTCGACTCTTAAAACATGAAAAGGTCAAGTTCAGTTCCTTTGTCTTAAAATTTATTCAGCCGCGTTCACATTTACCTGGTTAGATCTTGTTTGCGCTAGCTTGAGTAGGCTTCTTTTCGTTCTCGATGGCAACTTTTTCGGAGTTCACCAACCCAGGGATCCCCTCTGACGGGAACCCTGGTCATTTCACTCCTTTTGGAAATGTTGGTGCTCCTTATATGGCAATGTTGTCCCTCCCAGGGTTAACTGTTGGGTTGCCGGTTTGGTTGTTCTCAACCTCTTTGGTCCCTGCCATCTCACCGTCTAGCCAATCCGTCCCTCCACCTGAACAACCTCATGTTGATTCTAAGGTGGATCTCTCCCCTTATACGCCCACTTCTACGTCCTCATCTTCTACTTCACCTGGTGAAAATCTAGATTCGAGTAGCCAGGTGGCTAAGAAGAAGAAGAAGACGACAAAGAAGAAGAAGGCTCCTAAGGGAGAGGTTACAAGTGCAGCTACCCCCTCAAGTACACCTGAATTCGGGCCCCCTTCTTCTCCTCCGCGGAAGGTCAAGTTTCCTTGTCGATTATGCAAGGAGGACCATATTCTTCGCGATTGTCCTGGCATTCCCAGGGTACTAGAAGTATGGTCTCGCGATCCGGCCCACCCCTCATCGTCCTCTGAAGCTCATGGCGATGCTACCTTATCAGTCGGGAATGGTAAGGGAAAAGGGAAGATTTGAATCCCCTGTAGACTTTGTGAAGGCAATCATCCCCTTCACCTTTGTCCACTCATGGTTAAAGCCTCCGTTGTCTTGGAAAGTCTTATAGCTCCTTCACCCCAACTTCCCGTTGGTTATCAACGTCTCCCTGTAGTCACAGATCGTTACCCTACTGACAAAGAGATTGATTCATATTCTTCTCTTGTCTAGCCTCCTCTTCCCGAACCTGGCTGTGCCCAGCCTGTTCCAGACCAACCATTGGTCAGAAAGAGTGTCGACTCGAGTTCACCACCCGTCGATCACTCTGTTTCGGAAGAGCATCACTCCCATGTTCTTCTCGTCTCCTCAGATTCTCCTGAGTCCGAAATGACTCTCCTATCCCAGCTGCTCCTGAGAGTCCTACTTCAGTTCCTTTAGAGCAGGGGGTCAATCATATGATTCCCCCACCAAGTAGTTCAGTCGTTTCCTTTGACTGGAGTCGTTTGACTACCTCCCCCCTTCCATCCCATGTGCCTTTCTAGGTCACGGTACATGCCTATAATAAGGTGCTACCTGGCACTATGTTGGATGAGGGAGCATCGGTTAGTCTTATGCCTACCACTACTTGGCAAGCCTTGGGTTCCCCACAGCTCGTTCCAGTCACACCGAATCTGACGGCTTTTGACGGAGGAACTAGTCAATCATTAGGGATCCTTCCACAGTTCCCTGTTACTTTGGGAGGCAAGACCATCTATATAGACGTATCGGTTACCCAAGGTGCTTTAGACTTTAGTCTTCTCCTTGGCCGTGCCTATGTTTATGCCATGGGGGCCTTGGTCTCTTCACTTTTCCGGGTGGTTTTCTTTCCACACGATGGAAGAATAGTGACGATAGATCAATTATCGTTCGTCCGTCCCCGGGTGCCTCCTGCGCAGTTGTCATCCCCTCCTGGTTTTCATCCACCAGTTGCATCTGCCCCATCACAGATCAACTACGTGGCCACCTATCCCGTGCCTGGATCCAGTGATGCCGCCGTCGTGCATAGTGTCCTGGAGGCATTGGGCCCTGACTTCCAAGATGTTGGCCTTCCATCAGGAGTGGCACTCTTGGGAGCCTCAACTTCCTATTCATTATGGTGAAGTTCCCTCGGAGCATAGTTCCTTTCCTATGTCAAGCTCCTTAAAAAATGAAACTAGGCTTGGCCAGAGCATAGTTCCTGATCTTGTGTCAAGCTTGTTAAAAAATGAAACAAGGGTTATGAGGATAGTTCTTTTACTGTGTCAACCTCATTAAAAAATGAAACAACTCCCTTTCCAAATCGAGTCTTTTGATTAAGATCTCGTAAACTACAAGTTGAGTCTTTCATCGATCTCGAGAGTGAACCTTCATTCCATCCACTTTGTTGAATGCAATGAAACTTGGGGGGCATGTACCTCGATTTGCGTCATTATGCTGGGGGCATGCGAGCTTATAACAAGCATAGTTTTTCGTTTCAAGCTTGTGTAAACATGAAACCGAATCCAAGCAGAGTTCCCCATGGTTCAAGCTTGTGTAAAAATGAACCCATACTCGATTTACATCTTGTGATTGTCGTTTATCCATTAAAATTAGATGAGCCTTCGTTGTTTCTTTCCATCGCCACCATCTCTTTGGTCGATCATATGCTTTCACTTGGTTGTTTATCCTTTCCTGAGGAACCGCAGCGATGAGTGGTTTTGTTAGCCAACCTCTTAACCATTACATGTTTTGAGTAGTTCCACCATTACTGGAACCAGTTGCTACCCTTTATATCACTCGTTCCTCCAGGACGAGTCACCTTTAAGCTCTTTTCTGACTTGTAAAATATGAAAAGATTGCCGAGTATTTTTCCCTTTTTGACTCGTTAAAGAGAATAAAAAGTGGAGGTCTACTTTCAGCTCTTTTCCGACCATTTAAAGACGAAAAGATCACCGAGTTACCCCTCTTGACTCGTTAAAACGTAAATAAGAGGCGATCACCTTTAAACTCTTTTTCGACCGTGTAAAAATGAAAAGATTGTCGGGTCCTTGTCGTTTCAGGCTCGTTAACGGTTACGAAACGACGTGATATCGATCGCTTTTTTACTTTTTCAGGTCGATGTCACTACATATGAAAAGTACTCCTCGATTGTAATGATCGGGCGGTTCTTTCGAGCATTGTTTTATACTTTTTCAGGCTCACGAGACACAACTTTATGAAAAAGGACACCCCTGGAGTTTTCTTTTCTGTTGTCTTTTCAAACTTTCTAAACATGAAAAGACGCCAAGTTCTTCCTTTGTCAAGCTCGTTAAAACCTGATGACATCGGATTCTGTTGTAATGACGCCTCACAAGCATATGCTATCCCCGTCAAGCTTGTTAAAAATAACTGGGGTACTCGCCAGAAATGGTGGGGAAAATGGACCCATAATTATTGTCGTGTCGGCAATATGTCGCTCTTGAACATGGCACTTGTCTGCTTTCGTGTCTAGGTGGGGACATCTCATCTCGCTTTTCACTTGCTTCCGTGGGTTTTGGGTGATCCTGTTTGACCTCTCATCTACTCATTGCCTTGTCACCATGACCTCTGCTCATTTGATGTCAAATACTGCCAAGTCCACTGTCATGCCGCCGATATGTTCAAGATAAGTTGATCTCTGCAGAATTACAACCCTCCTCTGATACCTCACATAATTTTGATTCACCACAACATTCTTCCTTTGTCTAGTGTCAATGATGTGGGAAACACTATGGCCCACCTTTGATCAAGGTCACTTCCTGTCGACTTCAGCTCATTATCCAGGAAGCTGATCTAGAAATTCCCTTCCGGTGCCTTGGAGCCTGCATGCCTCAATGGCAGGTTCTTCATGTTCGACGAGAGGTTTTCATCATTGGCCTCCGATCGAATGATTCTACGGGTGTTCGACGCCAACTCACTCATTCGCACGTCGTAGATTGTACCTATAGTACCTTGAAGGCCATTGTCATTATTGGTGGTACCTCTCGCGTCTGTTAACAATTTTCACTATTGGCTGGTAATCAGACGATGTTCATGCATGTTCGACTCCAACTCATGTATTCGCCTGCCTGAACTTGTACTCTGTTCGGGTCGAGATAGAGCGCAAGACCCTGGATTTTGTTTGTTGGAATCCAGGCTGCGATTTGTGGCTTATTATGATCATTACATAACTCATTCACTGGATGGCTGCGACCATGCCTGAGCCTATTCATCGATCCTCACCGGATGGCTGCGACCATACCTTGGATCTGGATTATTGTGTACTCTATTATGGATGGCTGCGCCCATACCACATATATCATGTACTTGAGATATCAGTTGTACTTCTTTACGCAGGTTCTCCGGAAGCAATTTTTTCAGTTACGCATGTTCTTGTAAAGCATTTCACCCCTCTCTCTCTCAGGCCTCATGCTTTAGGGGGCATCTGTTACACAGTAATTTGTCACCATTTGTCACCGTCCCTGTTACCCCTCTCCCGCACACTGGAGGACTCATTCCGAGACCTGTGAGATGTGACATGACCTGAAACCCCTTGCATCATATTCCTCTAAGTATGAGCTTCATATGCCCTGAAGACATCTCCTGCAGAATACCCATAAAAGACCTCTTTTTGCATTGGTGCGGTTCCACAGTGTACTGCTCGCGCCAATGGAGGAAATCCTCTAAAGAGGGCACGCCATTGGCGCTCTGTCTCAGAGTCGCACTCGCGCCAACCCAGTTGGGTAAAGTTTTTAACAAACAAACTTCTGAAGGTTCTCCCTAACCCATTCATCAACTGAATCTATGTTGAGCTAGGATGGTTTTGCTTCGAATATCCATAGAAGGGAAGTGGTTTGCCACCTTTCATGGATGCTTCTTAGTGATAAAGCCAATCCCATGAATATTGTGATTGATCTTATCTCCTTCTCCTCTATCTATAAAAGCTTGTTCTTTTGCCTTGAGCAAGCTAGTTCCAGCATAGTGCTAGTGATAGAGAATTCCATGAGTTCAAGAGTTTGAAGCTGCAAGAGCCTTCTTTGCACCCATACGGCCAAATCTATGTGAGGAGATTCTTGTCACCCAAGAGAGAGAGGCTTGTTTCCCATCCCAACAAGCTTTGCAAGACTTGTGTAGCTGACTACCCAGCCAAAGGAGGATTTGACATCAGAACTATGGTTGTATCCTTCTTTGTTATTTATCAATAATAGATGACTATCATTATGGTTCCACTCTCATTGTCCTTTGTAATGATTGATGTTGAGTTATATCCTTTCTGACTGATATATAATTGCATCTATTGGATTTTATGCTTGTATTTGTGTTGTTCTTTGCATGTGTAGGTGTCCAATCACGGAGATCGTGGGGATCGTGACCGGCCGAAGAAAAGGAATGAGAGCGATGTCTCTTCTACGAATATTAGCGTTGGAATCCAAGTAGGTTCTCATCATCCACATTTAATTTTCAATTAGGAACTTGCGTGATAGCATTGTTTGATTGTTGGTAGACCTGGTCTGGGCTAGTAGGGATCGTCTCTGTCCGCAGAGAGGATTTACCTCCACAACAATGAGTCCAACTTAGTTTAAATTCGAACCCTAAGAAGGAGTGGTCTGTTCTTGTTTGTGATTGAACAGGTCCTTTACTGTTAGATTTTAACGAGTCCAGTATAGGAGAAAATCAGTGTTTTTCAATTTTAGGGAGTCGGAAGAAAAACTTAAGAAAACTCCATGGTTGTCCTTTTTCATAAATTTGTGTCCCCCAATCCCAAAAAAGTATAAAATAATACTTGAGAGAACTACTTGACCATTACGATCAAGGAGTACTTTTCATAATTAGTGTCTCTGATCCGAAAAAGTAAAAAAGCGATCAATGACACGTTGTTTTATAACCAATATCGAATTTGAAACGACAAAAATCCGACAATCTTTTCATGTTTTTATGGTCAGAAAAGAGTTGTAAGTGGACCGTATTTTTAATTCCGTTTTAATGAGTTTAAAAAGAAAAACTCGGCAATATTTTCATATTTTAGGAGTCAGAAAAGAGCTTAAAGGTGACTCTAATGTTTTTGTCGAAAATGATCAATTTTTCCTGAAAAATCTGTTATCCTGCACAAAAACTCAAACATTACTCATACCTGTTTAAAATAAATAAAAATGCTTCAAAATTTACCTCTTTAAAGTGAAAAGTAAACAAATTAAAAATTCATTTATTCAAAAAAGCTTATAAAAAGGGCTTTTGTAAATTCATTTTTACCGTTTGACTTCAGAGTGAGAAAGAGAGCTTTTGGGTAAGAAACTTCCC
The DNA here is from genome assembly GCA_031772625.1 of Pinus tabuliformis. NCBI lineage: Eukaryota > Viridiplantae > Streptophyta > Pinopsida > Pinales > Pinaceae > Pinus > Pinus tabuliformis. The sequence goes on along the minus strand of CM062816.1, from coordinate 46,092,987 downwards.
ATGAAGATTGCGGAAAATATGTCCATTGGAATCGAATACCGTCACCTCCAGGTAATCCACATCACATAACTCTTGCATTTCAACTGTTTAAAATTTGTTTTTAGGGTTTTATTTTGATTTTTTAGGAAGAAATTTGTTTAAAAACCCGCTCGCGGGGGTCCGTAGGCGCAGCATGCGAAACCTGCGGACCCCGAATTTTTTGTATGCAGAAAAAGGTTAGGGGCTTGCACCCGCTGTATAGGTACAGTGAGGACCTACGCACTGTCTCTAACTTAGAGGGTGCGGTCCCCGCGACATATGTTCTAAAATTCCAAATTTTCCAAATTTTTCCCAAAAACTTCGATTTAAAATGTTCTAATCCACCTTTTCTTTCAATGTAGGGTATACCTCATGCTTAGCTGGCAGGAACGGGAGCAAGAGGATGTGGACCTTGCCGCAATCAATCATCAACCTTCAATTGATGCATTAAAGGCATGCGGTTTATTTAAATTCTGGGCCATACCTGGCATGAGGCCCCAAGTGGACTTTCTACAGTGTCTGGTGGACAGGTGGAATGTGTAGGACCAGTGTTTCATTATTGGTGGGCACCATCTTGAAATGGAGCTAGAAGACATTTAATTTTTGACTGGTTTGCCTAAGAGAGGTGAAAAATTGACTCTATTCGGGACTAGGCCAGGTGGCCAGTCTGTCGATAGTCTCCGGCTAGAGTTTTGTAAGGACCAAACTAAGGACAAAGGGATTGATATCAAAACCATCTCCTGTCCTGAACTCAAAGTGATTGCATTTACTGTCACCAGACTCTGTGGAAGCGTAGCACTACATATGGCCACTGGATCCCAAATGCGGATGGCAGTAGACTGCTTTCGAGGTATCGTCTTCAACTGGTGCGAAGCTATGTTGGCTAATGTAAAAGGCCAACTGACTAGAGCAAAGAATGAACAACTGAAAAACTTTGGATATGGTTTCTTAGTTGTGAGCTTTGGTCTAGAGAGGGTCCCAATGTTGGTCCCACAACATCTTTTCGTTGAAGCTGGACTTCCCCGAGAGCCCAAACTGATGCGTTGGGTTGTAGTTATGGCCCGTCATCCTAAGGAGGGTTCAGAGGTTGTTCGATTTACTCCTGAGTATTTTCATTGGTTGGAGAACTAAGTTTTTGCGATTCAGGATTTTCCTTATGCTGGGATGGATTATCATGGTGACCCAGACATGGCTCTTCCACCAGGAGAGCAATGGGATGACTCAGGTAAAATCATTTTCAACATTTTCTAATTTAATTTTTTTGTTTTTTTTAAATCGTCCCAAAATTGATAGTAAAAAGTTTCAAATGCAGTTGTAGGTCCACGACGACCAGCCACTCTCCAGTCCTATGAGAGGAAAAAACTAGCTGCAGCAGCACCAGCCCCACGGGACGAATCTACAGAGACGCTGGCCGAATTGGAAAACCATCTAGAGCGTTTGACAGCAGACATTCTAGAGACTAGCATAGATGACATTCCTCTTAGGCTACAACTCTATGTGATTGGGGTCCCAAGACCTTTCAGGAGGTTCCTTTGTAGGGTGGCCCGTACAGTGGTTTCTTATCGTGATCATCACCAGTGATAGGATGATCGCCTGTTGTAGACTCGTATGACATTTTTGCTTTTTGTACTATCATTTTTGCCAATCATAAGGTGTTTTTAAACCTATGATCGAAGACTATGTATATTTGACACACTTCTATGCTATGCTATATCACTATTACTGGCTATCTTGTAAAAAATGTTATGAAATGTTTTTAAATTTACTATTCGATTATTGCAAATGTCTACTTAATATTCGAGAAGCAATTGCATCTGCTAATGTATTTAAATATCTTGGAATATGCTGATATTCAATATAGTCAAATTCACATTCCAAGAGACGAACTCTCAAAAATAATCTCAATAACACTGGATTTCTAATGGCATAAACTCTATTAAGCTGCAATACAACGAGTTCAGAATCTAACCTCACAATCAAACTCCGAATCCCAAATGAGATGGATTCAGATGATAACTCAATCACTGCACTATACTCTGCAATGTTGTTCGTTGTTTGACCGAGGCTTACCCCATGCATAGATACCAACTCATCAGAGGGCGAATAGATAACCCAAGCTACGGAAGAAATGTTTCGTGTATTACGACAAGCACCATCAGTGAAACCAATGTATGTTTGGAGAGACGTCGATATCTGCAATATCAAGAGTAAAATCAAGATAAGCATGAATAATGACCAGAAAAAACTCTCTAAACTAAGCACACTTTTCTAATCTAAAACACATCGGCTAGAGAGAAAACTAACCTAACTAAAATCTCCACACCCAGATTTAAGCATAATATCTCTTTAGGTAAAGACCATTTCTGGGCTTACCTAAAGAGACTCTGTCAAAGTCTACCAATTCATAGGCTCCTTTTGCTAGCTTTCGCTTAACAACATAAGGACCATGCCACATGGGTACGAATTTTCCAGCGCCCAACTTATCATTTTCTTGATTGTACAGTAAGACTGGGTCTCCTTCCGAAAAATTACGAGGTGTAAAATTTCGATCATACTGAGCTTTAATACGTTTGGCATGAGCTTCGATTGCTAGTGTAGCATCACGTCGATTCTCATCTAGCTGATCCAAGTACAAAAAACATTTTTCCTCTTCGGAAGTGGCTGGAAGTAATTCTATGGCCATTTGCAATGACGGGATTTTGCATTCAATGGGTAACACAGCTTCCAAACCGTAAACTAGTTGGAAAGGAGTGAAACCAGTTGATGTTTTTACTGAGGTTTGATACGCCCAAAGCACTGAAAATAACATGTTATGCCAATTCGACCTATGAGTCCCAATGATTCGTCGGATCATAATGAATAGAACTTTGTTGATGGCTTTGACCAGACCATTAGCCTGTGGATAATATGGAGTTGAACTATCGTGACACTGGCCAAGTTGGTCTATTAGTTCAGTCATCATAATATTTCAAAAATGATGCCCATGATCAGTGATAATCACTTGTGGAACACCGAACCTAGCAATTATATGATTGAAAACGAAAATCGCAGCAGTTTTACCGTCTGCCGAAAATGTAGGCATCGCCTCGGCCCACTTGGTAAAATAATCTATTGCAAGTATGATATACGCATGCCCCCCATCCGAGTGAGGGTTACATGTAATAAAATCGATACCCCATTTCGCAAAAGGACCGACGGAAATTATAGGGTGGAGAGGAGCAGGTGGAGTGCGCATCTTTAGATAAAAAATTTGGCAGTTATGGAATTTTCGGATCGTGTCAATACAATATTTAAATAAAGACGACCAGAAATAGCTAGCACGCAATATCTTTTGGGCTGTGGAAAACCCAGACATATGACTGCCACACGCTCCAAAGTGACAGTCATTTAGAACCCTTTCATCTTCCTCATGAATTAACAACGTCGGTAAACAGAGTCCGCCCCGCGACGATAAAGTGTATCTCCAATGATTTTATATTGTTGGGACTGGAATCGTATTTTCCGACGCTGAGATTTTGAAATTTCAGGCCAAAAGGATTGGGTTTGGAGATAAACTATGATATCTCCATACCATGGATCAAGAGTGCTGATTAGAAACAAGGATTCGTCCGCAATGGTCTCTTCCGCCACAGTTTCAGTATCAACACGCGGGAAATCACACATCAACTCTGCAAAAACTAAAGATTTCTTTGACTTAGATTTTTCAAAATCCAAGTCAAATTCCTGCAGGATTACAATCCATTTGGAATACTTGCCCCTTAGCAATTTTTTTGTCAAAATATAGATCATAGGGTTACAGTCGGAAATTACAGTAGTTTTGTGAAGTAAAAAGCTGCCAAGGCCAATTTCTCCACATGTGAATATTTTAGCTCAGTTGGATTCAAAGTGCAACTAAGGTAATAAATCACATGTTCACTACCGAATTCATCTTCTTGAACTAACACAATCCCAATGGTGGAATGAGAGGCGGTGAGATATAAGAAGTAGTCCTGGTTGTAGTTGGGAGGATACAATAATGGTGCATGGGTCAACACGTGTTTTAGTGCATCAAAAGATTTGTCAGCTATCTCATCCCAAAATAATGGAGTATTCTATTTCAACAACCTGGTAAAACCCTTTGTTATCTCAGTGTAGTTAGGAATGAATCGACGTAAAAAGTTTGATTTCCCTTGCAAACTTTGGAGTGGCGAAGAGTCGAAGGAGGAGGCAATTTGACAATAGCTTCAACCTTTGAGGGATCGACACGAATGCTGGATTTTGAAACAACAAATCCCAGTAACCGACCCGTTTCTATACAGAAAACACACTTGTGTGGATTCAACCTAATTCGATAATGCCTACATCTCATAAAGATTGCTCGTAAATGAATGAGATGATCGTCTCTACGTAATGAATGAGCAGGTAAATCGTCGAGATAGGGTTGCACAATCTGCTTGATGTCATGAAACGCGTAAGACATGGCCCTTTGAAAAGTTGCACCGACGTTCTTAAGCCAAAAAGGTCATTTTCAATAAGCAAATGTCTCCCATGGACAAATTAAAGCCGTTTTTGGTTGATCAGCAGGTAGAATATTGATTTGATTATAACCGGAAAAAACCATCCATAAAGGAGAATATTTCACTGCCAGAACAATCATCAATTATTTGATCGATATAGGGAGTTGGATAATTGTCTTTTGGACAGGCTCGATTAATATCCCTATAATCGATACATATTCTTATTGTTCCTTTCTTTTTATTAGCAGGAACAATATTCGATACATAATCCGTTAAGGGAATTGGATAAATGAAACCTACTTTAAGTAATTTTTCAACTTCTGCTTTAATAGCAGCAACTTTTCGCGAGTGAATCTGACACAAATGTTGCCAGACAGGTTTAGCATCTGGGTAATTTTTGATTTCATGAACAACAATTGTTGGGTCAATTCCTGGCATTTCTTCATATGACAAGGCAAACACGTCTCGAAATTCTTGAAATAGGGCCTTATATGTTTGAAATTCATCTTCCATACAAGAGGCACCTATATGAATGTTTTCAACAATTCCAGGTTTAACCGAAACATCAATGGGAACTGTTCGAGAAATATTTCCCAAATTCAACTTAGGATCAGAATTTTGCAATGGATTCTGAGGTTCCTTGACATAATCAGCCGTAAAAATAGATGAAAAATCATTTTCAAAATGATCAATCTCAGGTAAGAACGAAGATATATTATGAAGATCTTCCCATGGTAAATCATCAACAGAAAATATTTCACGGATCTGCTCATTAGTATGAACAAGTTCAGAAAAAGTTGTTGAGTCTGAGTTTGATGTTGAAAGTGATTCTTCATGGACCACATTCATTAAGTCAATTTCAGTTGAAGAAGGGCCGGAAAATGACTATACTGCTTGATATGCAATTTCATAAGGACTCAAAGGCATAACATCACCAAATGAATCCATCTCAGATTCAGAAGGTACGATCCAGGGATCATCATAAACAATGGTGTCTGATGAAATCATATGAATGGTTGCAGTAGAAGGTGATACGTTAGGAGGAGGAAAGGAAAAAGTTCCTAGTAAACCAGAATCTTTAACTAGTCCTACTCCAACATCCTTATAAGGGATAGTTGTTTTGCCGACATGCTGGATACTTTCAAAAGAGGATGGGTTGGATGAAAAGTAAGTTAGCTGGTCTATAGTTACGATCTTTCCATTATGAGGAAACTTTATAAGCCGAAATACCGATGAAACAACAACAGTCATAGCGTAAGACCAACTACGACCCAAGAGAAGGTTGTAATCTAGAGGGCCATCAACCACCTCCACATCTAGATTAACAGTTTTGCCTTCAACCCCTATAGGTAAATCCTATAGAATGAAAAAAGGATGGAACCCATGGCCATCAAAAGCCTTTAGAATCATCGGGGATTGATTAAGTGTAGGAGAACCAAGCGATCTCCAACACTGGATCGAAATAATACACGTTGAATCTCCCTCATCAATTACAGTCCTATAGCAAGGTCTGTTTTTGACTAACACTGGAATCTGGAAAGCCATTTGATGAGGTAAGTGAGGTGTACTATTTTCTAAATAAAAAATTATAAGGTTTGAGTCCTGAATATCAACAGCTCCTATGGATGACAATAGTAATTTACACTGTGCTAGACATGATTGCAACACCTCCAAAGCTGACATTGCTGAAGGTGAAATAGCTAGATCTTCAACAATGTTATAGTTCTGAGTAGCTCTCGCATGTGGATTGAAAGCTGACTTTCGAAGTATACCCTTGGCGGGAAGTTTGATTACTAAGTCTGGGTTAGGTTTCTCGATCTATAGTGGATCGGAACCTGGAGTTGAAGTTGATGGGTTCGAATTAGAAGATTCTGCTTCCTTACCACCAATAAGACTTTTACTTCCATAATCTTGCGATCATGTCGCAATCCTAACATGGGACATCATTGTTACACAGTAATTTGTCACTGCTGTTACACAAAAATATCGTCACCATGATTATTTGCAGTCAGTATGGGTCTATCATCACTTGTACTGTCCTCCTAAGCAAGTCTCAGAACTCAGCTCTTCAAATCAAGCTTTGGAAATGAGAGAAAGACATTAAAAATCAATGTAACTCTGGTTCCGCACTTTCTCTCATGGTCACCTACGGTCCCACACCTTCTGTGTACAAAAACTGCGGACCTGCCCGCTCTGTCCCTAACGGTGTAGGTGCGGACCCCTGTGAAAGTCAAAAGGCACAAGTTTTATCTTAAAAAACTTACTTTGGGTTAATTCTAGAGGTTTCTAGAAGGAATTTTGACATGGATTGTTCGCTCTGAGGTGGTTCATGCATCCCAAAAGAGAAGGAGCTAATCCCTTGATGAGAGGAGCTATCCCTTTGAAGGAGGGCTTTATCCCTTTGAAGGAGGACCTAGTAACCTCCCTCCATTGCACTATAGATACAGGCATTGGGCTGGTTGCTAAAGAGGTTAGAAGCTGAACATTTTTGAGGGTAAATGCTGGTGAAATCAAGACTTCCTAGTTGAGCTTAAGAGGAGAGATCACACATCTTTTTGGCTTCATTGGGGAGTGAGTGAAACTTTTCAAAGTAGAGGAGACTTCTTGCTGGACCCTGGGAGGAGTTTGTACAGCGTTAAGGCAAAGGTTGTAAAGTTATTCTTCTTTTGAATTAATACAATCAAACTCATTTTTCTTAACAAGTATCTCATGTTATTTGTTTCATGGACTCCTTGACTTTCATGTTAAATATTTTTTATGCAATTGGCTTTTCAGGTGCTATTTAATTTGTTTTCCTTGTTTGTGTTTGCAGATTCGCGAAAAGGAGTTCATTTGGATCAAAGGAGCGAGGGCATCCACAAGCTTGCGTTGGACCTAAGGTAGGCCCTAAAAACACTTGTTTGCTATTATTTATCAAAGCATATTTAGAGAAAGATAGTGTCTGGTTGGTTTGCTTGTCATTAGGTCTTCTTTAGATTCTAGGAAGGTCTATCTTGTCCACAAGATCGACTCTTTCCGTGTGACAGAATGGTGACTCCACTGGGGACTTGATTGTTTCCCTTGTCTTTACTTTGACCTGAGAAACTCTATTTTTGTTTCTGTTTTTGGCTTGTTGTGTGTAAAATTGGGTAGAGTTTGTAGATCCAGGGTTATTTTTCGTTTTTCATAGCTTTGGGAGAGGACCGCACCCTAGCCATTTGACACAGTGCGTACCTACCCGCAGCTTGGCTTTTAGCACAGAGCGGGACCACACCTGTGCCAACTGTGGGCCTGCGGACCCTGTCAAAATTTTGAAAACCCTAAGATTTCCTTTGTTAGTCAACTTAGTTTGTGTTTAGAAATTGTTATCCACTGCCCAGACCTGCATATAACTTGTCAGAAGCTTTCCTTGGATTGATTTCGTTAGTGTTAGGGTTTTAGGTGAAATTCCTAGGAGTTTTGCTTGTTGGTTTGTTTTTCATTTTGGTTGTGTAGTGGCTCTGAGCTTAGAAGCTGTAGGGACTTTAGATCACCTTAGTGTCTACCAGCCTTCTTATGAGTCTGACCATTGATGAAATCTCCCCTTGTTTGAGGAATCCGCTTTGAGTTTTCTCTTTACAAAACTTCGAAAAGCTTGTGTTTGAAAGTTTGGATTTTCATTTTCAAAAAGAAAACAAAATTGGTTGTTCTTGACTTATTTGTGATTCTGCATAAATTAGTCCTTAGCTTACATCTAGCTAAGGAAAACATCCTTAAAAAAGACTTTTAGTAGGCTTTGACTTCAAATAGGTTTTTATAGTTTGTAGCTCTCAAAGTTAGTCATTTTCATTAGTTTTGAGTGTTTTATTTAAAAATATAAAAATCTCTTTTGAAAAAAGTTTGTTTTTTGTAGTGATTGAGTGCTTTGAAACGAAAAAGGGAAATTTTTGTGAAATAACTAGTTGTCTCGTTTTGAGTGCTTTGAAAAGGAAAAGCTCTTCTTTTAATTTGTTTAATTGAGAAAGATTTGTGTCTACAAAGTATTTGCATTCTCAAACTCTTTCTTAGTTTAGAAGTTCATCGAAGAGAAAAAGATTGTTTAGATCATATTAGGTGCATTTTTAGTGATTTTGAGTCGAGTCTTCATACCACTAGTTTCATCTCCGCACCTTTGGACTTAAATAAAAACCACTAAAATTAACGCTTAAAGTAAAATTCACCTAGTAACATTTTTATTTCTAGGGCTCTGATACACCAACTTAGCTTAGGCTAGTGTCTTGGAATAGGAGAGTAATTAACTCTCCAAGACAATAAAAACAAACAAGTAGTTGTATCTTGTGGTAGGGAAGAAATCCAATTGTTGCATTTATGCTCTGGGAAAGCTCCTCTTAAAGGAGAAGCACGAGATCGTGTCCGAACCAGTGTGGGAATCAATCCTTCCTCATTGGGAACGACGCCAGATATTCACGTATTAAAAACAGTAAACCTCGGATTAACCATTGTCGAGGAGCCTGGGGTCACTTGTTGGTAAACCTTGGATTATGTCAAGGAGCCTTCAAGGGGATTGAGCTTGCTACTCTGCCCTTGTGTGCGTATCATATCGTAGACTGTTCCCCCAGGTGTATTTGTCTCAGTTGGTAACCTTAGTGGCCATATTCTTTAGGACTCTTCCTGAGGTGACAGTGGTGGGAAGATCCCACTGTACTTGGAGCAAACGTCGGCTAGACTCACTTGGATTTTCTGGGGGGTTCACTTCACTCGAGACGGTTAAGTGGAGGAACTTGTGCCAGTCTATTCATTAAGCAAGTTGCCGGGGTAACTGTTCCAACCGCCATTTCTGTATTGAACTCTGCGACGTTGGATTTCATCACCAACTAGTGTTTTTGGTACGGAAAGTTACTGTTTGTGTGTGTTTGATCTCCTAGATTCTTTAGGCGTGTGATTCAAATTTGTTTGGTTCTTTAGAGACTTTAGTTGCTTTTTATTGAGATTTTACTTTGCTTGCGTGTGAAGTAGTTAAAAGTCTTTAACTGTGGCTGAATTACCAAGACAGTCCCGTAGACTTCGGGGCTAGTCTCCTGAGTTAGAAAACGTGGCTGAGTTATTGAGGAGGTCTCGTAGACTTCGGGGCCAACCTCCTGAGGAAGTACCGAGCTAGCTCGAAGGCTTGAAAGTCCTCGTAACTCCTAGAGAGAGTAGAGTTGGGTCACCTGAGGAAGGAGAATCTTCTTTGATAGTACATCCTGATTTTCAATCGTTAGTAGCAGATTATAATCCACAGTTAGTGTCTGTCTCCGAAATCGCTGGTAGCTTTTCATCTACTAGTGATATAGGTGAAGAACCCGAAATATCCGAGCTTGAAAGTGAATTTGCTGCTACTCCGACATCGAGGTTTGTTTCTCCAACTTCTAGTGGTCCTGGTTCACCTAGGGTAGAAAGAGTAATCACCCAAGATCTTCCTTCTGGACTTATTGCTATTGAAGAACTTGCTCCGGAAGAAGAAGTAGGCATCCCTATCCCTGAAAATCAACCGGTTATTGAGCTAAGGGAGCGTGAATCAATTTTTTACAGTCCACCTAGGAGTAGTTCTTGGTATCTATCTTTGACTAATTTTCTAGAAAACTCAGGGTTAAGTTTTTCACCACCTCGTGCTCCTTATCACCCAACACCTAGAGGTTTTTATACTCCCGTCAATATGGCAGGACAGTCATCCATGTTTACTCAATCGCCCGAATCTTTTTTGTACGACGGTCCTTCTGTTCCCTTCGGGTATCAGTCACTTTCTGGAACTTTTTCGGGAGCATCTCCTCAACCCATTGAGCAAGGGTTATTAACTGGAAACAATGGTACTAAGCCGTTGAGCGTAGAAGACATTCTTATGATGTTAGGTTCTATTCTCAATCCTCAACCTCAAGGTGGCCAGTTACTGCCTGGGGGGCAGCCTCAATTAACGCCTGGGGGGCAACCTCAAGGTACACAATTTGCATCTGGGGGGCAACCTCAAGGACAGTACATACCTATGGGACAGTATGTTCCTCAAGGTCAACCCCAGACTCAATATGTACCCCAAGGTCAACCCCAGTATCAATTTATACCTCAAGGTCAACCCCAGTATCAGTATGTGCCTCAAGGGTATCAACCCCAAGGTCAATACTTGAACCAAGGTTTCCAACCACCCCAAGGTCAAACGTTTGTTCAAGGAATGGGAAGTGTACCTTTCAATTATCAATCCTACCCTCAACCCGGTTATGGTCCTCAGTATTCTCAACCAGTTATGGGTCAGTACCCTGGAATGAATATAGTGTGGGATCCATCGCAAACCCAACAGGTGTTGCAGCCAAGTGTACAGTTGTCATCTCAAACTGGACAACCCTTAGTTTCTGGTTCACCCCAGCAACCAGTCCAGTCTAACATTCAAACCTCTGTACCTTCGGTAGTTTCTCAGCCTGGGCCTAGTACACCTCGTACTCTGCCTCAAACGACTGCTACAACTGCCACAACATCTGTTCAATCTACCCCACCTACTTCTGGAGTATCGACAGCTCCAGTTTCTACTGTTCCTGTATCTACTCCTCAGACATCTTTACCACCAATTGGATCTACAATTCAAACTTCGGTTCAGATGCCTGTAGGACAACCTGGTTTAAGTACGGTTGTCACAAGTCAACCACAATTCACCTCTCAATCGTACCAGGGATAGTACCAATTCGGTCCTGCTGTCCAACAACCAGTCTATCAGTATCAACCGTATCCTGGGTACACTTATCAACAACCTCAACAACCCCAGTACGGTCCGGTTAATCCTAGTTTTCCGGGAGGATACAATATCCCGAACGCCATTCCTATTCCGAGTTATTCTAGATATCCTCCTCCTGGGGCTGGTCTCATGAACCAGATTTTTAGGGATCCTAATCGGTAGTTGCCGTTTATTGCAACTTTGGACTTACCTGACTTGTCGCGCCTAATGAACGATCCCATTAACTATCTTCCGTTTTGGCCGCCAATGCCAAGTAAGTTGCCCAGCGACATTCCCAAGTTCGAAGGTAAATCAGGAGAGGACCCGTCGAACCATGTGATGACTTACCACCTATGGTGTGCGTCTAACTCCATTACAGATGATTCAATCCGTCTTAGACTTTTCCAGCGCACTCTAATTGGTCTCGCAGCCAAGTGGTACATTGAGTTACCGCGAGGCACTTTTTATAATTTTAGTCAGTTAGCTACCTTGTTTTTAACTCATTTTCAGCTGCCAGTCCGATATGACAATGGCACGGAATTGTTAACTTCGCTAAAACAATCGACATCCACTTACATTTCAGATCATATTCATGAGTGGAGACGTCGATGACGTTTAGTGAAGGTATTTATTCCGGATCAGATCTTGGCTGAGTGGTTTGTAAAATCTTTGTTGCCAAAGATCACTGAAGATGTTGCTAAAGCCGGAGTTGTTACTGAGGAGCAAGTAATTGCTCAAGCACAGTGCCTTGACTTGATCTATACTCAGTCAGGTACGTTACACGAAAAAATCCCTGATCTTCCCAAGCAAAATCAAATCGCTGTAGCTCCTTCAGGATCTCATGCCGCTGATGGTATGATTGGTACGATTAACACTAAAAGTAAGAATAAGTCTTCAAGAATTCTTCCCCTATCATAACCTTGCCTGATTCCCCAACAGGAGATTCTTCTGCAGAAATTTCCACCGATATTCACGTTGTAGAGTCATCTACAGCCAAATCAAAATCCGGTGGGAAGAAGAAAGGAAAGAAGAAGAATAAAACGGACAAAAATTCAAAGGAGAAACCTGAAAAGACGGAATCCAATGATGAAAAGTGAAAACCTTGTTATCCTTGTCTCATTTGTGACGATGAACATTTTACAAGAGACTGCCCTCATCGTGCAGAGGTTGCGAAGATTGTCAAGGGTTGCCAAACTCCTGCTGTTTTGAAGGATCCTTTTCTGGCTCAAGACAGTAAGATGATAGGTTCATCCTCGAGTGCCAATGAAGAACCCATACTGATGATGTCCCATGTTAGGATTGCGACTCGATCGCAAGATTATGGTAGTAAAAGTCCCGTTGATGGTAAAGAAGCAGAATCTTCTCATTCTAATCCATCAACCTCAGCTCCCGGCTCAGATCCACTACAGATCGAGAAACCTAATCCAGACTTGGTAATCAAACTACCCGCCAAGGGTATACTTCGAAAGTCAGCTTTCAATCCACATGCGAGAGCGGCTCAGAATTATAACATTGTTGAGGATTTAGCTGTTTCACCCTCAGCAATGTCGGCTTTGGAAGTGATGCAATCATGCCTAGCACAACGTAAATTACTTTTGTCGGCTATTGGAGCTGTTGATGTTCAGGACCCGAACCTAATAATCTTCGATCTAGAAAATAGCACACCGCATTTTCCTCATCAAATGGCTTTCCAGATTCCAGTGATAGTAAAAAACATGCCTATTCATCGAACTGTAACTGATGAGGGAGCCTCAATGTGTATTATGTCGATACAGTGTTGAGATCGCTTGGTTATCCTTCGCTAAATTAATCCCTGACGATTCTAAAGGCCTTTGATGGCCGTGGGTTTCATCCTTTTGGCATTCTATAGGATTTGCCTATAGGGGTTGAAGGAAAAACAATTAGTCTAGATGTGGAGGTGGTTGATGCCCCTCTAGATTACAACCTTCTCTTGGGTCGAAGTTGGTCTTACGCTATGACAGCAGTTGTTTCATCGGTCTTTCGAGTAATAAAGTTTCCACACAATGGAAAGATCGTAACAATAGACCAGCTGGCTTACTTTTCATCCGACCCAGCCTCTTCAGAGAGTATTCAGCATGTTGGTAAAACCACTATACCATATAAGGATGTTGGAGTAGGATTAGTTAAAGATGTCGGTTTACTGGGAACTTTTCCTTTTCCTCCAATCAACGCGTCGTCTTCATTCGCAACCATTCATATGATTACATCAGACACCATTGTTTATGATGATCCTTGGATCATTCCTTCTGAATCTGAGATAGACTCATTTGGTAATTCCATGCCTTTGAGTCCATATGAAATTGCCTATGAAGTCGTGCAGTCGTTTGCCGACCCGTGTTCAACCAAAAATGACTTAATGAATGTGGTCCATGAGGAATCACTTTTCACATCAACCTCGGATTTAATCACGTTTTCTGAACTTGTTCACTCTGATGAGCAAATTCGTGAAATCCTATGTGTAGATGATTTACCATGGGAAGATCTCCATCACAGATCTTCATTTTTACCTGAGGATGATCATTTTGAAAATGATTTCTCATCAATTTTTACAACTGAATATGTCAAGGAACCTCAGAATCCAATGAAACATCCTGATTCAGAGTTAAATTTGGGAAACATCTCTCGAACTATTCCTATTGACATTTCGGTTAAGCCCGGAATTGTTGAGAACATTCATATAGGTGCCTCGTGTACAGATGACGAAATTCAATTATATAAGGCCCTATTTCAAGAATTTTGTGACGTTTTTGCCTGGTCCTATGAGGAAATGCCAGGAATTGATCCGCGAATGTTGTTCATGAGATCAAGACTTACCCAGACGCTAAACCCGTCCGGCAACGTTTGTGTCAGATTCACCCACGAAAAGCTGCTACAATTAAAGCAGAAGTTGAAAAATTATTGAAATCAGGTTTCATTTATCCGATTCCGTTAACGGATTTGGTATCGAATATTGTTCCGGTTAACAAAAAGCAGGGAACAATAAGAATATGCATCGACTATAGGGACATTAATCAAGCCTGTCCTAAGGACAATTACCCAACCCCCTATATCGATCAAATCATTGACGATTATGCCGGCAGCGAAATATTTTCCTTCATAGACGGTTTTTCCAGATACAATCAAATCAACATTCTACCTGCCGATCAACCAAAAACGGCTTTTGTTTGTCCATGGGGGACATTTTCTTATTGCAAATTACCTTTTGGGCTTAAGAATGCCGGAGCAACTTTTCAAACGGTGATGTCTTATGCGTTTCATGACATCAAACACATTGTGCAGCCGTATCTCGATGATTTGCCTGCTCATTCCTTACATCGAGCTGATCACCTCGTCCATTTACGAGCAATCTTTATGAGGTGTAGGCATTATCGTATTTGGTTGAACCCACACAAATGTGTCTTCTGTATAGAAATGGGTCGATTTCTGGGGTTTGTAGTTTCGAAAGCCGACATTCGCATTGATCCCTCGAAAGTCGAAGCTACCATCCAATTGACTCCTCCTTCGAGTCTTCGCCAACTCCAAAGTTTGCAGGGGAAAGCAAACTTTTTACGACGATTCATTCCTAACTACGCTGAGGTTACAAAGGGTTTTACCCTGTTGTTGAAACAAAATACTCCATTCTATTGGGATGAGGTAGCTCAGAAATCTTTTGATGCACTCAAACACACGTTGACCCATGCACCGTTGTTGCATCCTCCCAACTACAACCAGGATTACTTCTTGTATCTCGCCGCCTCTCATTCCACCATTGGAATGGTCTTAGTTCAGGAAGATGAATCAGGAACTGAACATGTGATATATTACCTTAGTCGAAATTTAAATCCAACTGAGCTAAAATACTCACATGTGGAGAAATTGGCATTGGCAGCCGTTCAAGCTGTCCAACGTTTTCGTCACTCCATTCTACTACGCAAAACTATGGTAATTTCGGATTGCAACCCTATGATCTACATTTTGACCAAGCAATTGCTAGGGGGAAAGTACTCTAAATGGATCATTATCATGCAGGAGTTCGACTTGGAATTTGAGAAATC
Source organism: Pinus tabuliformis (assembly GCA_031772625.1). Taxonomy (NCBI): domain Eukaryota; kingdom Viridiplantae; phylum Streptophyta; class Pinopsida; order Pinales; family Pinaceae; genus Pinus; species Pinus tabuliformis. The sequence goes on along the minus strand of CM062816.1, from coordinate 46,077,724 downwards.
TAAGTCTAAGAAATCTTTAGTTTTTGTGGAGTTAATGTGTGACTTCCCGCGTGCTGACACAGAAACTGTGGCGGAGGAACCCATTGCGGACGAATCCTTGTTTCTAATCAGCACTTTAGATCCGTGGTATGGGGATATCATCATTTATCTCCAGACCCAATCCTTTCGGCCAGAAATTTCACGGTCAAAACATCGAAAGATTCGTTTCTAGTCCCAACAATTCAGGATTATTGGAGATACTCTTTATCGCCGTGGGGCGGACTCTGTTTTTCGACGTTGCTTAACTCACGAGGAAGCTGAAAGGGTTCTAAATGACTGTCACTCTGGAGCATGTGGCAGTCATATGTCTGGGTATGCCACAACACAAAAGATATTGCGCGCTAGTTACTTCTGGCCGTCTTTATTTAAAGATTGTATTACGACGGTCCGAAAATGCCACAACTGCCAGATTTTTGATCGTAAGATGCGCGCTCCACCTGCTCCTCTCCACCCTATAATTGTCGTTGGTCCTTTTTCCAAATGGGGTATCGATGTTATTACATGTAACCCTCACTCGGCCGGGGGGCATGCGTATATCATCCTTGTGGTAGATTATTTTACTAAGTGGGCCGAGGCGATGCCTACATTTGAGGCAGATGGCAAGACAGCTGCAATTTTTGTATTCAATCATATAATTGCTAGGTTTGGTGTCCCACAAGCGATAATCACTGATCATGGGCATCATTTTTGAAATGTTATGATGACCGAACTTACAGGCCAGCTTGGTTTACGTCACGATAGTTCAACCCCTTATTACCCACAAGCGAATAGTCTGGTTGAATCCATCAAAAAAGTTTTAGTCATCATGATCGGTCGAATTGGCACAACATGCTATTTTCAGCGCTTTGGGCATATCGAACTTCAGTAAAAACATCAACAGGGTTCACTCCTTTCCAACTAGTCTATGGTTTGGAAGCTGTGTTACCCATTGAATGCGAAATCCCGTCATTGAAAATGGCCATCGAGTTATTTCCAGCCACTTCTGAAGAGGAAAAGCATTTTTCATACTTGGCTCAATTACATGAGAATCGACGTGATGCTGCATTGGCGATCGAGACTCACGCAAAACGAATGAAAGCTCAGTATGATCGAAATGTGACCCCTCGAAATTTTTTGGAAGGAGATCTAGTCTTAGTTTATGATCAAGCTAATGATAAATTAGGCGCTGGAAAATTCGTTCCTATGTGGCATGGTCCCTATGTTGTCAAGTGAAAGCTAGCCAAAGGGGCTTATGAATTGGTAAACTTTGATGGGGACTCTTTGGGTAAACCCAGAAATGGCCTTTACTTGAAGAGGTATTATGCTTAAAAGAATGGGTATGGAGATTTAGTTAGGATAGTTTTTTGTTTCTAGCTGGTGTGTTTTAGTTTAAACAGTGTGCTTAGCTTAGAGAGTGTTTTTCGTCATTATTCCTGCTTATCTTGGTTTTACTCTTGATATTGCAGATGTCGATGCCTCTCCAAACATACATTGGTTTCGCTGATGGTGCTTGTCGTAATACACGGAACATCTCTTCCGCAGCTTGGATTATCTATTCACCCTCTGACGAGTTAGTATCTATGCATGGGGTAAGCCTCGGTCAAACAACGAATAACATTGCCGAGTATAGTGCAGTGATTGAGTTATTGTTTGAATCTATTTCATTTGGGATTCAGAGTTTGATAGTGAGGTTAGATTCTGAACTCGTTGTATTACAGCTTAATAGAGTGTATGCCATTAGAAATCTAGTGTTATTAAGATTATTTTTGAGAGTGCGTCTCTTGGAACGTGAATTTGATTATATTGAATATCAGCATATTCCAAGGTCTTTAAATACATTAGCAGATGCAATTGCTTCTCAAATGTTAAATAGACATTTGCAATAATCATACATGTGAATTTAAAACCATTTCATAACATGATTTACAAGATAAGCCGGTAATAGTGATATATATATATATATATATAGGAGTGTGTCAAAAAATACATCGTCCTCGATCATAGGTTGAAAAATACCTTATGATCGGTAAAAATGATAATTACAAAAAACAAAAAGGTCACATGTGCCCACAATAGGCGATCATCCTATCACTAGTGATGATCTCTATAAGAAACCACTGCACGGGCCACCTTGCAAAGGAACCTCCTAAAAGGTCCCGGGACTCCAATCACATAGCACTGAAGTCGATGAGGAATGTCGTCTATAGTGGTCTCAGGAATATCTCCTGTCAAGCGCTCAAGATGACCCTCCAACTCGGCCAAAACCTCTGCTGATTCGTCCTGTGGGGCTGGTACGGGTGCAACTGGTTGCTTCCTCTTGAAAGGCCGGAGAGCGGCTGGTCGCTGTGGACCCACATTTGCATTTGAAACTTTTGCTATCAGTTTTGAGACGATGGAAAAATAACAAAAAAATTTAAAATAGGAAAAATGTTCAAAAGGATTTTACCTGACTCGTCCCACTGCTCTCCTGGTGGAAGAACCATGTCTGGGTCACCACGAAAATCTATCCCAGCGTAAGGGAAGTCCTGAATAGAAAAGACCTGGTTTTCCAGCCATTGGAAATACTCAGGTTTGAATCGAGCAACCTCTCTCCTTTGGTCCGGGTGACGGGCCATGACTGCGACCCATCGCATCAGTTTGGGCTCTCGAGGAAGCCCAGCTCCAACAGTAAGGTGTTGTGGGATCAACATAGGAACCCTCTCCAAGCCAAAACTCACGACCAAAGCCCCATAACCAAAGGTCTTTAGTCGTCCGTTCTTGGCCCTGGTCAGTTGGCCTTTCACATTGGCCAACACAGCATCGCACCAGTTGAAGATGGTGCCTTGAAAGCAATCAACTGCCATATGCATCTGGGATCCAGTGGAAATATGTAATGCGGTAGCTCCGCAAAGTCTAGTGACAGTAAATGCAATCACCATGAGCTCAGGACGGGATATCGTCTTTATGTCTATCCCTTTATCTCTAGCCTGGCTGTTGTAGTACTCTAGCCGGAGGCTATCGACAGACTGGCCACCTGGCCTAGTCCCGTGCAGAGTCAAGTCTTCGCCTCTCTTAGGCAAACCAGTCAAGAAATATATGTCTGCCAGCTCGATTTTGAGTTGGTGGCTGCCAATGAAGAAGCACTGGTCCTGTATGCTCCATCTGTCAACCAACCACTGTAAGAAATCCACCTGAGCCCTCATGCCAGGAATGGTCCAGAATTTGTACAATCTGCACGCCCTCAAAGCATCAAGTGAAGGCTGATGATTCCATGCGGCAGCATCCACGTCCTCATGCTCTCGTTCACGCCAATCTAACATGACGTACTCTTTGCATCAAGTATAAAGACAAATTAAAATGCTAGAAAATATTTTGTGTGGTCCATTTTTGAGAATTTTTGGGTTAAAAACCCTTGCGGCGGGGACCGCACCCTCCAAGTTAGACACGGTGCGTGGGACCGCACTTTGTCTACATGGAAGGTGCGGACCCCGAGCTTTTTCCCAATGTAGAAAAAGTCGGGGTCCGCAGGCCCGCAATGGTAAACCTGCAGGCCCCCGCGCGCGGGTTTTGCGCCTAAAAGCCCTCCCAAAAATGAAATAAAGGACTAAAACAAAAAATTAAATGGTTAAAAATGAAGAGTGGGATGATGTGGATTACCTGGAGAAGACGGCGTTCGATTCCGATGGTTGGATTTCCGCAATCTTCATGGGAAGTTTTCTAAGCAAAAGCACTATTTTCTCACCCAAACACAAACGGTAAAAATGAATTGACAAAGGCCCTTTTTATAAGTTTTTTGAGTAAATAAATTGCAAATTTGTTTATGTTTCACTTTGAAAAGGTATTTTGCGACATTTTTATCCATTTCAAACAGGTATGAGTAATGTTTGCGTTTTTGTGCAGAATAAAGGATTATTCAGGCAAAATCTATCATTTTTGACGAAAAAACATGTAGAGTCATCTTCAAGCTCTTTTCTGACTCCTAAAACATGAAAAGATGGCCGAGTGTTTCTTTTAAACTCGTTAAAATGGAATTAAAAGACGGTCCACTTACAACTCTTTTTCGACCGTAAAAACATGAAAAGATTGCCGGATTTTTGTCGTTTCTAATTCGATATCGATCATAAAACGACGTGTCCTTGATCACTTTTTTTCTTTTTCGGGTCAAAGGAACTAATGACGAAAAATACTCCTTGGTCGTAAAAGATCAAGCAGTTCTCTCAAGTATTATTTTATACTTTTTCGGGCTTGGGAGACACAAATTTACGAAAAAGGTCAACCCTGGAGTCTTCTTAAGTTTTTTCAGACTCTCTAAAATTGAAAAACGCCGAGTTTCTCCTATATTGGACTCGTTAAAATTTCACAGTAAAGGACCTGTTCAATTACAAATGGGAACGAACCACTCCTTCTTAGGGTTCGAATTTAAACTAAGTTGGACTCATCAGAAGGATGAGCTTATAATCAAGCAAATGTTATCCTCCTCAAGCTTGTCAAAAATAAAGAGGTACTTGCCAGAAATGGTGGGGGAAAAGAGAGAAAAATGAGCCTGTTTGTCATACTTTGTAACCATTCTTGAACACGACACTTTCGTTCACCTGGGTTGGGAAATCCTTTGCCTAACAGTTGATCAAACCACATTGAAAGTCTTTAGCCGGTTTCTGGGTATTAACTTTGGTTCAATTGTCACCAAGCCATCTGTCGTGTCGTTATGTGTTCAAGAGGTCACTGCCAATAAGCCATTCATTTGCAAAATATCTGTCATCCATCTTGACCATCCCTGAGTCAGTCCTTGAAACTAAATTTCTTCAACTTGATCTATGATTTCGTGTTGTGGGCTTGCCTATGACGGATCGCTTTCTATCGACATCAGCTCATTATCTAGAAATATAATCTAGGAATCGTCAGTACCTTGAGATCTGCATGCCTTAATGGCAGGTTTCTCACCTTTGACGACAGTTTACATCATTGACTTTCGATCAGAGGATTCCATGACATGTTCGACATCAACACATTTATTCACATCTCATGGATTGTATTGGGTACTTTGAGAGCCATTGATATCACTGGTGGTTTCTCTCACACTTGTTAACAGTTTACAACATTGACTGGTAATCAAGTGGTTTCTACCATGTTCGACATCAACACATTCATTCGCATGGATAGAATCGTACTGTTTCGGGAAGTAGAAATGAAGACCCTGGATCTAGTTTCCACAATCCAGGCTCCGAGGAATTTTGTATTCATTATATAATGGACTATTCATAAACAGATGGCTGCGTCCATATTGTGTCCTCATGAGTCTTTACTTGTGATGTTTTACAAGATCATTCCTATACCAGAGCAGTAGTTAGTTTTTCTAGTCAATTTTGATATGAGTATGGGAATGCCTACCTCAGCGATGATATGATCTCATATATATATCTTGCATTGAATGTTTTTATAGGTTCCAACCAGGCTCTCCACAAGATGATCCTCGAAATGGTAAAGCACTTCACTCTTCCTAAGTGATAAGAAATCCTCATCTACTACAGACTTCACACTTTAGGGGGCAATCTGTTACACAAAAATATCGTCACCATGATTATTTGCAGTCAGTATGGGTCTATCATCACTTGTACTGTCCTCCTAAGCAAGTCTCAGAACTCAGCTCTTCAAATCAAGCTTTGGAAATGAGAGAAAGACATTAAAAATCAATGTAACTCTAGTTCCGCACTTTCTCTCATGGTCACCTGCGGTCCCGCATCTTCTGTGTACAAAAATTGCGGACCTGCCCGCTCTGTCCCTAACGGTGTAGGTACGGACCCCTGTGAAAGTCAAAAGGCACAAGTTTTATCTTAAAAAACTTACTTTGGGTTAATTCTAGAGGTTTCTAGAAGGAATTTTGACGTGGATTGTTTGCTCTGAGGTGGTTCATGCATCCCAAAAGAGAAGGAGCTAATCCCTTGATGAGAGGAGCTATCCCTTTGAAGGAGGGCTTTATCCCTTTGAAGGAGGACCTAGTAACCTCCCTCCATTGCACTATAAATAAAGACATTGGGCTGGTTGCTAAAGAGGTTAGAAGCTAAACATTTTTTAGGGTAAATGCTGGTGAAATCAAGACTTCCTAGTTGAGCTTAAGAGGAGAGATCACACATCTTTTTGGCTTCATTGGGGAGTGAGTGAAACTTGTCAAAGTAGAGGAGACTTCTTGCTGGACCCTGAGAGGAGTTTGTACAGTGTCAAGGCAAAGGTTGTAAAGTTCTTCTTCTTTTGAATTAATACAATCAAACTCATTTTTCTCAACAAGTATCTCATGTTATTTGTTTCATGGACTCCTTGACTTTCATGTTAAATATGTTTTATGCAATTGGCTTTTCAGGTGTTATTTAATTTGTTTTCCTTGTTTGTGTTTGCAGATTCGCGAAAAGGAGCTCATTTGGATCAAAGGAGCGAGGGCATCCACAAGCTTGCGTCGGACCTAAGGTAGGTCCTAAAAACACTTGTTTGCTATTGTTGAGAAGGTAAATCCCCTCTACGGATAGAGGCGATCCCTACTAGCCCAATAGGGGTCTAGCAACAATCACACAATGCTGCCACGCATGTTCCTAGTTACAATTAAACAAGAAGTAAAGAGCACCTACTTGGATTCCTGCGCTGTCGTTTGTCGAGGAGATGTTTCCTTTGCTCCTTCGCTTCAGCTGGTCACAGTCCTCCGCGATCCCCGCGAACGGACACCTGCACACACGAAGAGAAAGCAAACGCAAGCGTGAAATCTAGTAAAAGTAACTATATGTCAGTCAGAAAAGACATAATTCACATTTATCCATTGCATAAACAAACGAGAATGGAACAATAATAGCAGTCATCTATCATTAATCAGAATAGAGAAGAGTACAACCAAATGTTCTGACGTCGGTAAACTTCTCAGGAGGGATCAGTCAGCATGTATCTCAAGCATTCACCTTTGAGGATGGTTCTCCCAAGACAAACAACTCTCTCTCTCTCACACAAATGTCACAAACAAACTTCCCAAAGCAATCAATCACTTCCACTCCTAACACACCACACCTATAGCAGCAATCTGAGCACTACAAGCTCTGTACAATCCAAGCTAAGTCTAGCTATTTTCTAACCAGCTGCTCATGGTAATGGTGGAAGTTTATATAGGAGAAGGAGTCTCCTAAAAAGGTGGAAGGATGAGCTTATCTTCAAGGGGAGTAGTTGCAAAAGGTCGAACAGACATGCCATAGAAGGGAGTCGACATTCACAAAGCTAACAACCAAGCCTGGAGAGATCTGGAAGGCTGGTTGTTTGAACAAATTCGCCCAAACTGGATCAGCGCGGATTATATAGAGACTGCCGCGCTGTCAGCACATGACAACAACTGAACAAGCCATGTCAGCGCGGAAGGACACGTGAAAGCCGCGCTGTGCGTCATCGCGGAAAAGTGATGTTCTTCCGCGATGGCAGCGCACGAAATAGACTGTGGGGCGCTGGTCATCGCGGTTATTTTAGGAACAGACGCGCTGATGCACAAAACTTTGGAAAAATGGGTTTTTTAGCCAGTTCAGGGAGCAAACATTTAGTTATTGTGACTTCTTGGACACAGCAGGGTGACTGACAGGAAGGCAGTGATAAATTACTGTGTAACAGATGCCCCCTAAAGCATGAAGACCGAGAGAGTGGGAGGGGTGAAATGCTTTACAACACACGCCGAACTGGAACACCACCAGGAAGTATCGAAAAATCTCTGACAATCATGTACACGCAGTCTAGGTATGGGCGCAGCCATCCAAAAGACATGCAAGACTGGTCTATGGTATGGACGTAGCCACCCAGCTAAAGAGACCATAATAAAGACAAGGTATGGTCGCAGCCATCCATGAAGACTCAGGTATGGGCGCAGCCATCCATCGATGAGTCATGTAATGATTATCCACAAAATCGCAGCCTGGACCACAGTGAGCAAGGATCCAGGGTCTTGCGCTCCATCTCGACCCGAATAGAGTACAGGTCCACACATGTGAATACAGGGGTTGGAGTCGAACATGTATGAACATCGCCTGATTACCGGTCAATGATGAGAACCGTTAACAGACGTGAGAGGTACCACCAATAATGACAATGGCCCTCAAGGTACTATAGGTACAATCCGTAGCGTGTGAATCAATGAGTTGGTGTCGAACACCCACGGAATCATTCGATCGTAGGTCAATGATGTAAACCTTGCGTCGAACACGAGGAACCTGCCATTGAGGCATGCAGGCTCCAAGGCACCTGGAAGGAGTCTCTAAGTCACTTTCTCGGATAATGAGTTGAAGTCGACGAGAAGTGGCCTTGATCGAAGGTGGGCCATAATGTTTCCCACATCATCGACGCGAGACAGAGGAAAAATGATTTGTGTGAGATAGCAGATGAGGTTGTATTATTTCAGAGGTCAACTTCTCTTGAACATATCGGCGGCACTGTAACGGATTTGGCAGTATTTGACATCAAATGAGCAGAGGTCATGGTGACAGGGTAATGAGCAGATGAGAGGTCAAAACAGGATAACCCAAACCCACGGAGGCTAGTGAAAAACAAAATGAGATGATCCCACCCAGACACGAAGCAGAAGAGTGCCATGTTCAAGAGCGACATACTGCCGAGACGACTGTAATCAAAGTTCCATTTTCCCCACCTTTGCAGGCAGGTACCCCGATTATTTTTGGATGACAAGCTTGACGGGGATAGCATATGCTTGGTGTGTGTCATGTTGACAATACCCGATGTCATTTAAGTTTTAACGAGTCTGACAAAGGAAGAACTCGGCGTCTTTTCCTGTTTAGAGAGTCTGAAAAGAATGCGGAAAAGGAGACTCCAGGGGGGTCCTTTTTCGTACAGTTGTGTTTCTCGAGCCCGAAAAAGTATAAAACTGTGCTCGAAAGAACCGCCCGGTCATTACAACCGAGGAGTACTTTTCATAAATAGTGTCGCCGACCGGAAAAAGTAAAAAAGTGGTCGAAGACACGTCGTTTTAGAGCCAATATCGAGTGCGAAACGACAAACACCCGGCGATCTTTTTGGTTTCACGGTCGGAAAAAGAGCTTAAAAGGCGACCGCCTCTCATTTCTTTAACGAGTCGAGAGGGGTACTCGGCAATCTTTTTATCTTTAAACGGTCAGAAAAGAGCTTAAAGCAGACCTCCATTTTTATTCTCTTTAACGAGTCAAAAAGGGAAAAATACTCGGCAATCTTTTCACATTTTACGAGTCAGAAAAGAGCTTAAAGGTGACTCGTCCTAGAGGAACGAGTGGTATAAAGGGTAGCAACTGGTTCCGGTAATGGTGGAACTGCTCAAAACATGTAATGGTCAAGAGGCTGGCTAACAAAACCACTCATAACTGCGGTCCCTCAGGAAAGGATAAACAACCAAGTGAAAGCATATGATCGGCCAAAGAGATGGTGGCGATGGAATGAAAACAACCAAGGCTCCCAGCATAATAATGAAAATCGAGGTACATAAAATTGTTGAGAAGGTAAATCCCCTCTACGGATAGAGGCGATCCCTACTAGCCCAATAGGGGTCTAGCAACAATCACACAATGCTGCCACGCATGTTCCTAGTTACAATTAAACAAGAAGTAAAGAGCACCTACTTGGATTCCTGCGCTGTCGTTTGTCGAGGAGATGTTTCCTTTGCTCCTTCGCTTCAGCTGGTCACAGTCCTCCGCGATCCCCGCGAACGGACACCTGCACACACGAAGAGAAAGCAAACGCAAGCGTGAAATCTAGTAAAAGTAACTATATGTCAGTCAGAAAAGACATAATTCACATTTATCCATTGCATAAACAAACGAGAATGGAACAATAATAGCAGTCATCTATCATTAATCAGAATAGAGAAGAGTACAACCAAATGTTCTGACGTTGGTAAACTTCTCAGGAGGGATCAGTCAGCATGTATCTCAAGCATTCACCTTTGAGGATGGTTCTCCCAAGACAAACAACTCTCTCTCTCTCACACAAATGTCACAAACAAACTTCCCAAAGCAATCAATCACTTCCACTCCTAACACACCACACCTATAGCAGCAATCTGAGCACTACAAGCTCTGTACAATCCAAGCTAAGTCTAGCTATTTTCTAACCAGCTGCTCATGGTAATGGTGGAAGTTTATATAGGAGAAGGAGTCTCCTAAAAAGGTGGAAGGATGAGCTTATCTTCAAGGGGAGTAGTTGCAAAAGGTCGAACAGACATGCCATAGAAGGGAGTCGACATTCACAAAGCTAACAACCAAGCCTGGAGAGATCTGGAAGGCTGGTTGTTTGAACAAATTCGCCCAAACTGGATCAGCGCGGATTATATAGAGACTGCCGCGCTGTCAGCACATGACAACAACTGAACAAGCCATGTCAGCGCGGAAGGACACGTGAAAGCCGCGCTGTGCGTCATCGCGGAAAAGTGATGTTCTTCCGCGATGGCAGCGCACGAAATAGACTGTGGGGCGCTGGTCATTGCGGTTATTTTAGGAACAGACGCGCTGATGCACAAAACTTTGGAAAAATGGGTTTTTTAGCCAGTTCAGGGAGCAAACATTTAGTTATTGTGACTTCTTGGACACAGCAGGGTGACTGACAGGAAGGCAGTGATAAATTACTGTGTAACAGATGCCCCCTAAAGCATGAAGACCGAGAGAGTGGGAGGGGTGAAATGCTTTACAACACACGCCGAACTGGAACACCACCAGGAAGTATCGAAAAATCTCTGACAATCATGTACACGCAGTCTAGGTATGGGCGCAGCCATCCAAAAGACATGCAAGACTGGTCTATGGTATGGACGCAGCCACCCAGCTAAAGAGACCATAATAAAGACAAGGTATGGTCGCAGCCATCTATGAAGACTCAGGTATGGGCGCAGCCATCCATCGATGAGTCATGTAATGATTATCCACAAAATCGCAGCCTGGACCACAGTGAGCAAGGATCCAGGGTCTTGCGCTCCATCTCGACCCGAACAGAGTACAGGTCCACACATGTGAATACAGGGGTTGGAGTCGAACATGTATGAACATCGCCTGATTACCGGTCAATGATGAGAACCGTTAACAGACGTGAGAGGTACCACCAATAATGACAATGGCCCTCAAGGTACTATAGGTACAATCCGTAGCGTGTGAATCAATGAGTTGGTGTCGAACACCCACGGAATCATTCGATCGTAGGTCAATGATGTAAACCTTGCGTCGAACACGAGGAACCTGCCATTGAGGCATGCAGGCTCCAAGGCACCTGGAAGGAGTCTCTAAGTCACTTTCTCGGATAATGAGTTGAAGTCGACGAGAAGTGGCCTTGATCGAAGGTGGGCCATAATGTTTCCCACATCATCGACGCGAGACAGAGGAAAAATGATTTGTGTGAGATAGCAGATGAGGTTGTATTATTTCAGAGGTCAACTTCTCTTGAACATATCGGCGGCACTGTAACGGATTTGGCAGTATTTGACATCAAATGAGCAGAGGTCATGGTGACAGGGTAATGAGCAGATGAGAGGTCAAAACAGGATAACCCAAACCCACGGAGGCTAGTGAAAAACAAAATGAGATGATCCCACCCAGACACGAAGCAGAAGAGTGCCATGTTCAAGAGCGACATACTGCCGAGACGACTGTAATCAAAGTTCCATTTTCCCCACCTTTGCAGGCAGGTACCCCGATTATTTTTGGATGACAAGCTTGACGGGGATAGCATATGCTTGGTGTGTGTCATGTTGACAATACCCGATGTCATTTAAGTTTTAACGAGTCTGACAAAGGAAGAACTCGGCGTCTTTTCCTGTTTAGAGAGTCTGAAAAGAATGCGGAAAAGGAGACTCCAGGGGGGTCCTTTTTCGTACAGTTGTGTTTCTCGAGCCCGAAAAAGTATAAAACTGTGCTCGAAAGAACCGCCCGGTCATTACAACCGAGGAGTACTTTTCATAAATAGTGTCGCCGACCGGAAAAAGTAAAAAAGTGGTCGAAGACACGTCGTTTTAGAGCCAATATCGAGTGCGAAACGACAAACACCCGGCGATCTTTTTGGTTTCACGGTCGGAAAAAGAGCTTAAAAGGCGACCGCCTCTCATTTCTTTAACGAGTCGAGAGGGGTACTCGGCAATCTTTTTATCTTTAAACGGTCAGAAAAGAGCTTAAAGCAGACCTCCATTTTTATTCTCTTTAACGAGTCAAAAAGGGAAAAATACTCGGCAATCTTTTCACATTTTACGAGTCAGAAAAGAGCTTAAAGGTGACTCGTCCTAGAGGAACGAGTGGTATAAAGGGTAGCAACTGGTTCCGGTAATGGTGGAACTGCTCAAAACATGTAATGGTCAAGAGGCTGGCTAACAAAACCACTCATAACTGCGGTCCCTCAGGAAAGGATAAACAACCAAGTGAAAGCATATGATCGGCCAAAGAGATGGTGGCGATGGAATGAAAACAACCAAGGCTCCCAGCATAATAATGAAAATCGAGGTACATAAAATTGTTGAGAAGGTAAATCCCCTCTACGGATAGAGGCGATCCCTACTAGCCCAATAGGGGTCTAGCAACAATCACACAATGCTGCCACGCATGTTCCTAGTTACAATTAAACAAGAAGTAAAGAGCACCTACTTGGATTCCTGCGCTGTCGTTTGTCGAGGAGATGTTTCCTTTGCTCCTTCGCTTCAGCTGGTCACAGTCCTCCGCGATCCCCGCGAACGGACACCTGCACACACGAAGAGAAAGCAAACGCAAGCGTGAAATCTAGTAAAAGTAACTATATGTCAGTCAGAAAAGACATAATTCACATTTATCCATTGCATAAACAAACGAGAATGGAACAATAATAGCAGTCATCTATCATTAATCAGAATAGAGAAGAGTACAACCAAATGTTCTGACGTCGGTAAACTTCTCAGGAGGGATCAGTCAGCATGTATCTCAAGCATTCACCTTTGAGGATGGTTCTCCCAAGACAAACAACTCTCTCTCTCTCACACAAATGTCACAAACAAACTTCCCAAAGCAATCAATCACTTCCACTCCTAACACACCACACCTATAGCAGCAATCTGAGCACTACAAGCTCTGTACAATCCAAGCTAAGTCTAGCTATTTTCTAACCAGCTGCTCATGGTAATGGTGGAAGTTTATATAGGAGAAGGAGTCTCCTAAAAAGGTGGAAGGATGAGCTTATCTTCAAGGGGAGTAGTTGCAAAAGGTCGAACAGACATGCCATAGAAGGGAGTCGACATTCACAAAGCTAACAACCAAGCCTGGAGAGCTCTGGAAGGCTGGTTGTTTGAACAAATTCGCCCAAACTGGATCAGCGCGGATTATATAGAGACTGCCGCGCTGTCAGCACATGACAACAACTGAACAAGCCATGTCAGCGCGGAAGGACACGTGAAAGCCGCGCTGTGCGTCATCGCGGAAAAGTGATGTTCTTCCGCGATGGCAGCGCACGAAATAGACTGTGGGGCGCTGGTCATCGCGGTTATTTTAGGAACAGACGCGCTGATGCACAAAACTTTGGAAAAATGGGTTTTTTAGCCAGTTCAGGGAGCAAACATTTAGTTATTGTGACTTCTTGGACACAGCAGGGTGACTGACAGGAAGGCAGTGATAAATTACTGTGTAACAGATGCCCCCTAAAGCATGAAGACCGAGAGAGTGGGAGGGGTGAAATGCTTTACAACACACGCCGAACTGGAACACCACCAGGAAGTATCGAAAAATCTCTGACAATCATGTACACGCAGTCTAGGTATGGGCGCAGCCATCCAAAAGACATGCAAGACTGGTCTATGGTATGGACGCAGCCACCCAGCTAAAGAGACCATAATAAAGACAAGGTATGGTCGCAGCCATCCATGAAGACTCAGGTATGGGCGCAGCCATCCATCGATGAGTCATGTAATGATTATCCACAAAATCGCAGCCTGGACCACAGTGAGCAAGGATCCAGGGTCTTGCGCTCCATCTCGACCCGAACAGAGTACAGGTCCACACATGTGAATACAGGGGTTGGAGTCGAACATGTATGAACATCGCCTGATTACCGGTCAATGATGAGAACCGTTAACAGACGTGAGAGGTACCACCAATAATGACAATGGCCCTCAAGGTACTATAGGTACAATCCGTAGCATGTGAATCAATGAGTTGGTGTCGAACACCCACGGAATCATTCGATCGTAGGTCAATGATGTAAACCTTGCGTCGAACACGAGGAACCTGCCATTGAGGCATGCAGGCTCCAAGGCACCTGGAAGGAGTCTCTAAGTCACTTTCTCGGATAATGAGTTGAAGTCGACGAGAAGTGGCCTTGATCGAAGGTGGGCCATAATGTTTCCCACATCATCGACGCGAGACAGAGGAAAAATGATTTGTGTGAGATAGCAGATGAGGTTGTATTATTTCAGAGGTCAACTTCTCTTGAACATATCGGCGGCACTGTAACGGATTTGGCAGTATTTGACATCAAATGAGCAGAGGTCATGGTGACAGGGTAATGAGCAGATGAGAGGTCAAAACAGGATAACCCAAACCCACGGAGGCTAGTGAAAAACAAAATGAGATGATCCCACCCAGACACGAAGCAGAAGAGTGCCATGTTCAAGAGCGACATACTGCCGAGACGACTGTAATCAAAGTTCCATTTTCCCCACCTTTGCAGGCAGGTACCCCGATTATTTTTGGATGACAAGCTTGACGGGGATAGCATATGCTTGGTGTGTGTCATGTTGACAATACCCGATGTCATTTAAGTTTTAACGAGTCTGACAAAGGAAGAACTCGGCGTCTTTTCCTGTTTAGAGAGTCTGAAAAGAATGCGGAAAAGGAGACTCCAGGGGGGTCCTTTTTCGTACAGTTGTGTTTCTCGAGCCCGAAAAAGTATAAAACTGTGCTCGAAAGAACCGCCCGGTCATTACAACCGAGGAGTACTTTTCATAAATAGTGTCGCCGACCGGAAAAAGTAAAAAAGTGGTCGAAGACACGTCGTTTTAGAGCCAATATCGAGTGCGAAACGACAAACACCCGGCGATCTTTTTGGTTTCACGGTCGGAAAAAGAGCTTAAAAGGCGACCGCCTCTCATTTCTTTAACGAGTCGAGAGGGGTACTCGGCAATCTTTTTATCTTTAAACGGTCAGAAAAGAGCTTAAAGCAGACCTCCATTTTTATTCTCTTTAACGAGTCAAAAAGGGAAAAATACTCGGCAATCTTTTCACATTTTACGAGTCAGAAAAGAGCTTAAAGGTGACTCGTCCTAGAGGAACGAGTGGTATAAAGGGTAGCAACTGGTTCCGGTAATGGTGGAACTGCTCAAAACATGTAATGGTCAAGAGGCTGGCTAACAAAACCACTCATAACTGCGGTCCCTCAGGAAAGGATAAACAACCAAGTGAAAGCATATGATCGGCCAAAGAGATGGTGGCGATGGAATGAAAACAACCAAGGCTCCCAGCATAATAATGAAAATCGAGGTACATGCCCCCCAAGCTTTATTGCATTCAACAAAGTGGATGGAATGAAGGTTCACTCTCGAGATCTATGAAAGACTCGACTTGTATTTTACGAGATCTTAATCAAAAGACTCGATCTGGAAAGGGAGGTGTTTCATTTTTTAATGAGGTTGACACAGTAAAAGAACTATCCTCATAACCCGTGTTTCATTTTTTAACGAGCTTGACACAAGATCAGGAACTATGCTCCGACACCTAGTTTCATTTTTTTAAGGAGCTTGACACAGGAAAACGAACTATGCTCCGCCAAACCGAGTTTCATTTTTTAAGGAGCTTGACACTGGAAAGGAACTATGCTCCAACCAGATCTAGTTTCATTTTTTAAGGAGCTTGACACCGGAAAAGAACTATGCTCCAACTAGACTTCATCATAATGAACGGGAAGTGGAGGCCCCCAAGAAAGTGGCTCCGGAGGGAAGGCCGACATCTTGGAAATCAGGACCTAATGCCCCCAGGACACTATGCACGACGGCGACATTGCTGGATACGGGCACGGGGTAGGTGGCCACGTAGTTGATTTGCGGCGAGGCAGATGCAACTTGTGGATGAAAGCCAGGAGGGAAGGACGAGTGCGCCGGAGGGGCTTGTGGACGAACGAACGACAATTGATCGAATGTCACGATTCTTCCGTCGTGTGGAAAGCAGATCACACGGAAAAGTGAAGAAACAAGGGCTCCCATGGCATACACATAATCACGACCAAGGAGAAGACTGAAGTCTAGCGAACCTTGGGTAACTGAGATGTCTATATAGACAGTCTTGCCCCCCAAAGTAAGAGGAAACTTCGGGAGGATCCCTAATGGCTGACTCGTTCCTCCATCAAACGCGGCGAGATGCGGTGCGACAGGTACAAGCGATGGGGAACCCAAAGCTCGCCAAGTAGTAACGGGCATGAGACTAACCGATGCTCCTTCATCTAACACAGTGCCGGGTAGCGCCTTATTGCAAGCATAGGCGGTGACCCAGAAAGGCACGTGGGATGGAAGGGGAGGGGTAGTCAAACGACTCCAATCAAAGGAGATGACCGAACTACTTGGTGGGGGAACCATATGGTTGCCCCCCTGCTCGGAAAGAACCGAATCTAGATTCTCCGGAGAGGTTTCAGGAGAACCTTTATCAAGCTCAGGAGAATCTGAGGAGACGAGAAGAACATGAGAATTGTGCTCTTCCGAAACAGAGTGCTTGAGAGGAGGTGAACTCGAATCAACACTCTTTCCGACCAACGGCGGGCCTGGAACAGACTGGGAACAGCCAGGTTCGGGAAGAGGGGCTTGGACAAAAGAGGAATTTGAAACAATCTCTTTGTCAACAAGGGCGCGATCTACAGCTGTAGAAAGATGCTGATAACCGGCGGGAAATGGATTCGGGGGAGCAGCAAGACTTTCCAACACAACAGAGGCTTTATCCATGAGGGGACAAAGGTGAAGGGGATGTTTGCCTTCACAAAGTCGACAGGGGATTCGAAACTTCCCTTTCTCCTTACCATTCCCAACTGATGAGGTAGCATCGCCATGAGCTTCAGCGGACGATGTGGGGCGGGCCGGATCGGGAGACCAAACTTCTAATACCCTGGGAATGCCAGGGCAATCACGAAGGAGATGGTCCTCCTTGCATAATCGACAAGGAAACTTGACCTTTCGCGGAGGAGCAGAAGGTGACCCGACTTCAGGTGCACTGGAGTGGATAGCTGGACTTGAGAGGGGGACTGTGTGTGTAGGCTCTCCTTGATGAGACTTCTTCTTCTTGGTCTTCCTCTTCTTCTTCTTAGCCACCTGGTTACTCACATCAAGAATTTCACCAGGCGAAGTACAAGAGGACGACGTAGAAGTAGGCGTCGAAGGGGAGAGATCCACCTTAGGATCAACATGACGTTGTTCAGGTGGGGGGACTGATGGACTAACAGCCGATACGGTAGAGACCAAAGAGGTTGAAAACAACCACACAGGCAACCCGACAGTTAACCCTGGTAGGGACAACGTCGCCATATACGGGGCACCAACATTCCCAAGAGGAGGGAATTGTCCTGGGTTTCCATCAGAGGGGGACCCTAGGTTGGTGAATCCTGGAAAAGTTGCCATAGCAGACGAAAACGAAACCTACTCAAGCTAACGCACACAAGACCTAACTGGGTGATGTTATCGTGGCCAAATTAATTTTTAAGACGCAAGGACCAAACTTGACCTTTTCATATTTCAGGAGTCGAGAAAAGGACAAAGATGACTCCAGTCTCCTTCGAATGTTTAATGAGCACGAAGTGACAAGACGCTCACAGGCACCTTTTCGTTTAGGGAGTCCGAAAAGGATCAAAAGTGACTGCTCTGGAACTTCTAGGTAGAGGGTGTGCCAAACTCTTCGCAAAACCACAGAATACTTTTTAGGGTACGGGTGGTCAATCTTCGTGAATGCTGTGTTCACTGCATTGCGAATCGTAGGGCGGCCGACTCGGCTTCCTATGGATAAAGGATAAAAGCCTAGTGGGGTCTCCCTATATACGCGACGGTACGTGGGAGCGCAGTCCGTGTTAGACCACTATCGAGTCACAGAAGGAGGAATCACCCAACCTAATGTGAAACAACAGTGACTATGTTTAAAGACGCCGGAACACGTCTCTAACCTAGACCTCTAGATATTTGCGTTTAGTTCCAATGCGTTTTTAGATTCATTCGGTTCATTTTATAGTTGATCTTGAGATTAAGTTTCGATTTCAGGTCCTATCGTATGTTCTCTCACAATTACCTAGATGCAAACTACATGTCAACGAGAATCATTTTGTTCGATGAATTCTAGCTATGGAAAGGTAAAGAGATTTCAATCAAACAAAACGAACACAATCAATCAAACAGCCTAATGCAACTAAAAGCGAGGAAAGGAAACTTTTTCTTTTGAAAATGCAAATCAATGAAACATTCTTTTCCTTTTCGATTTTTTAAAAGCAAAGCCACTAGTTTGATTTTCTTTCAGTGACACAAAGCATCTAAAATAATTTGGAGGGACCGGAACACCAAGTAAACTACTTAATGAAAGCACACAAAGTTCCCTAAACATTCAACCAAAGCTTCCAAATCAAAGGAAAACAAAGGTCTGCACGAGCTATGTAATCTAAGCTCGTCAAGACAAGCAAGGATTGTAACAAGGAGGAAGCGAATGTGAACTGATCAATCCAAACAATCGTAATCTATGCTTGGTAGTGAATAAATCGAATCAACATAAAAAGGTGGTTCAATAATCGACACTAAAAATCAACCAGCAATAAGCAGTGGAAAAGCCTCAAGCAAATCAATAAGAGGGTTGTGGATGAACCTTGAATAGACAAGTAACCCAAGCAAATGGTTTCTCGATGAAACTTCTAAAGGGCTAGGTCACATGGTCACAAGACTCACTTGAATGAAATCAAAGAGAGAGCGTCCCTTAACCAAAAGCAATCAAAACAAGCTAATGAGGGACAAGAAACAACAGGGGATAAGAAAGATTGATGAATTCAGGAGATAAAGTTATAAAAACAACTTTTAGGAATCAGCGCAAGTTTTACACTGAGCACCCGAGATGATCAAGGGTCAGCGCAACTTTTACACAGGCCACCCGAGCTGTCAGCGCGACTTTTGCCCCAAAAACCGAGATGATCTCAGAAAATCAGAGTCAGCGCGGAATTAAGCTAGAAAAACACAGTCAGCGCGGAATTAAGCTAGAAAGTTGCGCTGACATCGCGGATATACACGTCTTTTCCGCGATGATCCGATTTTCAGCGCGACTGTTAAAATTAAATCCGCGATGGAGCTCAAAAATAGTGACAGGCAAATCAAAACTCCCAAATCAAAACAGCCAATCTTTCAATCAAACAGGGGCACTTCCAGATCAACCCAGACAACGCAAAAGATTGATAATTAATCCCCAATTTCAAAAAGAGAGCAATCAAATTCAAACACAAAGATGGACTCAAGAGACAAAAAGGCTGATCCCCAGCGGAGTCGCCAAATTGTTGAGAAGGTAAATCCCCTCTACGGATAGAGGCGATCCCTACTAGCCCAATAGGGGTCTAGCAACAATCACACAATGCTGCCACGCATGTTCCTAGTTACAATTAAACAAGAAGTAAAGAGCACCTACTTGGATTCCTGCGCTGTCGTTTGTCGAGGAGATGTTTCCTTTGCTCCTTCGCTTCAGCTGGTCACAGTCCTCCGCGATCCCCGCGAACGGACACCTGCACACACGAAGAGAAAGCAAACGCAAGCGTGAAATCTAGTAAAAGTAACTATATGTCAGTCAGAAAAGACATAATTCACATTTATCCATTGCATAAACAAACGAGAATGGAACAATAATAGCAGTCATCTATCATTAATCAGAATAGAGAAGAGTACAACCAAATGTTCTGACGTCGGTAAACTTCTCAGGAGGGATCAGTCAGCATGTATCTCAAGCATTCACCTTTGAGGATGGTTCTCCCAAGACAAACAACTCTCTCTCTCTCACACAAATGTCACAAACAAACTTCCCAAAGCAATCAATCACTTCCACTCCTAACACACCACACCTATAGCAGCAATCTGAGCACTACAAGCTCTGTACAATCCAAGCTAAGTCTAGCTATTTTCTAACCAGCTGCTCATGGTAATGGTGGAAGTTTATATAGGAGAAGGAGTCTCCTAAAAAGGTGGAAGGATGAGCTTATCTTCAAGGGGAGTAGTTGCAAAAGGTCGAACAGACATGCCATAGAAGGGAGTCGACATTCACAAAGCTAACAACCAAGCCTGGAGAGATCTGGAAGGCTGGTTGTTTGAACAAATTCGCCCAAACTGGATCAGCGCGGATTATATAGAGACTGCCGCGCTGTCAGCACATGACAACAACTGAACAAGCCATGTCAGCGCGGAAGGACACGTGAAAGCCGCGCTGTGCGTCATCGCGGAAAAGTGATGTTCTTCCGCGATGGCAGCGCACGAAATAGACTGTGGGGCGCTGGTCATCGCGGTTATTTTAGGAACAGACGCGCTGATGCACAAAACTTTGGAAAAATGGGTTTTTTAGCCAGTTCAGGGAGCAAACATTTAGTTATTGTGACTTCTTGGACACAGCAGGGTGACTGACAGGAAGGCAGTGATAAATTACTGTGTAACAGCTATTGTTTATTAAAGCATATTTAGAGAAAGATAGTGTCTGGTTGGTTTTCTTGTCATTAGGTCTTCTTTAGATTCTAGGAAGGTCTATCTTGTCCACAAGATCGACTCTTTCCGTGTGACAACTGCCTTCATCCCAGTCTTCCTACTGTGTCATGAGTCCAAATCATTCATGCTCATGCTCTCTGATGTTGCCAAATGACCCACTTTGCCAAAGTTTTTTGCATCATCGTGACTGTTGTAAAAATAAACGCGCTGATGAGCGCTCCAAAATAGACCGAACGCGCTGCCATCGCGGAAGTACACGTGATTCCCACAATGGTCGAATTTCATGAGAAAGCGCGACTGTTGCTTATATTTGATCGCGCTGACATGACTTTCTCCATTATGCAGTAGCGATGTCAGCGCTCCAGCATAGTTATGTACCTGCGATGATCCAGTCTGGGCGAGTTTGTCCTAACAGCCGGCCTTCCAGATGACTCCAGACCTGGTTGTTGGCCTTGTATATGTCGCCCTCCCTTCTCTGGCATGTCTGTTTCATCATTTGAGCCACCTTCCTTGGAGATAAGCTCATCTTCCCACCATTCATGGAGACTCCTTCTCCTATTTAAGCCTACACCATTGCTATGAGCTACTAGTTTTGGAATTCATAGTGTTTGGAGTGTTTCTGATAGTGTAAGCTTGATAGGTAGCTGATGTGACAAGTGTGGGATTGTTAGAGAGCTTAAGGAAGGTTGTGAAGTGTTTTGATCTTGTGTAAACTTGTGAGTGAGAGAGTTTTGTCTTGGGAGATCTATCTTCAAGGGTGAATGCTTGAGGAACTTGCTGGTTGGACCCTCTTGAGAAGGATTTGATGTCAGAACTATGGTTGTATTCTTCTTTGTTTATCAATAATAGACGGTTATCATTATGGTTCCACTCTTATTTTCTTTATAATGGTGATTGAGTTATATCCTTTCTGACTGATATATAGTTGCATCAATTGGATTTTATGCTTGTGTTTGTATCGTTCTTTGCATGTGCAGGTGTCTTTTCATGAGGATCGTGGGGATTGTGACCAGCTGGAGCAAAGGAACGGAAGCGTCGACTCTTCTACAAGTACTAGCGTTGGAATCTAGGTAGGCCTTCATCATCGGTCTTTAATTTGCAATTAGGAACCTGCGTGTTAGCGTTGTTTGATTGTTGCTAGACCCCATTTGGGCTAGTAGGGATCGCCTCTGTCCGCAGAGGGGATTTACCTCCACAACAATTTAGCGACTCCGCTGGGGAGTTTACGTTGTTGTTTGACTTGTAAACTTTAGATGGAACCTGAAGCATGGCCATATAGCCTTCGAAACGTTGTTGCTCTGCATTAGCGAAGTAGATCAACACCACTTCAGTCAATCTCTGGTTTGGTTTACGAACTGAACAGCTTGGAGCTGGCCTTTATCCCTTTTTGTTGATTCTTTCCTTGAGTTTGTTTTTGGTCTCTTTTCAAAATTTGGGGATTAGTTCTCTGTTTCTTGGTTTTCTGGTTTGGTCTGGGAGGTGCCTTGTTTGTTTAAAAATTGACTGTCTTGGTTTGGGAGTTTTTGGCTTGATTGTGGCTGTTTTTGAACATCATCGCGGTTTATAATTAAACAGTCACGCTATCATCGCGCAACCCTTTCTGTGACCTCCTGTTCATCGCGTTAATACACCAAACAGTCGGGACGGTTTTGTAAATCGGACCATCGCGGGTAAGGCGTGTACTTCTATGCTGACATCGCATTGTTGCTACGCGTAGTTCTTTATCAGCGCATTGTTGCTGTGTATCACCCACGCTGATTCCTGTAGAATTGAATTTCTTCAATTCTGCCTCCTAAACCTGTTGGTCTTGCTATCCCCTGCTGTTCTCACCTGGTTCGTGACTTGTTCTTCACTGTCTGGAGGTTGAAACACTCTCTTGTGAGTTTTGTTGAGCGGATCTTGACTTTTTGATTTGTGACCTAGTTTTATTATTCCAAGTTTGTTGGATCAGCTTTGCTTGGTTACTTGTTTGAAAAGGTTCGTTTACTGCTTGCTATTGGTTTGATTGAGCCTTCCTTTTCGCTTGCTTTTGGGTTGATTGTTTAAGTGATCATTGTTGGACCAATCTTGACATTGTTTCAATTTCTTTTCACTACCCGGACACAGATCACAGTTGTTTGGGGTCAACCGGTTTTCCACATTTGTTTTTTATCATTTCTCAAAGTTTGTTTAATGCACTTTTCCATCAACAAAAGAAAAAATCTCTTTGCTTTGTATTAGTTAATGAGAATTAGAAGCTTTTCATTTTGATTAGTGATTAGTGATCTCAAAGAAAAGTTTGTTAATTTCTATTAGCTGCATTAGGGAAGTTATTTGTTGTTTTATGATCATTTCGTTTGTGTGAAAGCCCTCAAACCCTCTCGTTACTAGCATTGATCGAATGAAATGACATATTTTGGCATATAGTTTGCATTTAGGCAATTTTGAGAGATTACATACGGTAATTCCTGAAAATTGAAACCTAATACAAGATCAACCTTAAAATGAACTGAATGAACCTAAAAACGCATTGGAACATAACACACACTGTTTAGAGGTCTAGGCTAGAGATGTGCTCTGGCGTCGTTAAACCTAGTCACTTTTGTTTCACTCAAGGTTGGGTGATTCCTCCTTCTGTGACTCAATAGTGGTCTAGCACGGATTTGAGCTCCCACGTACCGTCGACTATATGGGGAGACCCCACTAGGTTATCATCCTTTATCCATAGGAAGCCATGTCTGCCACCTTACAAGCCATAATGCACTGAACACAGCATTCGGGAAGATTGAATGTCGTACGGAAAGTCCTTGGTTTTCATATGACTGCCAAGGTGTATATGCAGTTTTACGGATTTGTTTGGTAAAACCTTTTGCCTAGTCTCTCCAGAGTAGTCACTTTCGTTCCTTTTCAGACTCCCTAAAAGAAAAGGTCCATCTGAGCACTTTCCACTTCAGGCTCACTAAACATTCGAAGGCGACTAGAGTCATCTTTTTGTCCTTTTCTCGACTCTTAAAAAATGAAAAGGTCAAGTTATGTCCTTGTGTCTTAAAATTTATTCGACTACGTTCACATTTACCCAGTTAGATCTTGTTTGCGTTAGTTTGAGTAGGGTTCTTTCTTGTTTGTGATGGCAACTTTTCCAGAGTTTACCAACCCAGGCACCCCTTCTGATGGGAATACTGGTCATTTCCCTCCTTTTGGAAATGTTGGTGCTACTTACATGGCAATGTTGTCCCTTCCTGGGTTAACTGTTGGGTTGCCTGTTTGGTTGTTCTCAACCTCTCTGGTCCCTACCGTCTCAACTGCCGGTCAATCAGTTCCTCCACCCGAACAACCTCATGTTGATTCTAAGGTGGACCTCTCCCCTTCTTCAGCTGCGTCCTCATCTTCTACTTCGCCTGGTGAAATTTTGGATTCAAGTAACCAGGTGGCCAAGAAGAAGAAGAAGAAGACGAAGAAGAAGAAGTCTCCTAAGCGAGAGGTTAAAAGTACAACTCAAGTCGAGCAACCTTCTGCTCCTCCGCGGAAGGTCAAATTTCCTTGTAGATTGTGCAAGGATGACCACCTTCTTCATGATTGTCCTGGCATTCCCAGGATCCTTGAAGTATGGTCTCACGATTTGGCTTACCCTTCACCATCCTGTGAAGCTCATGGCGATGCCACCCTATGACCTGACAACATTCAGAAGAAAGGGAAGATTCGAATCCCCTGTAGACTATGTGAGGGCAATCATCCCCTTCACCTTTTTCCGCTCATGGATAAAGCTTCCACTATTTTGGAAAGTCCTACAGCTTCTTCACCCCAACTTCCTGTTGGTTATCAGAAGCTCTCTTCTGACCCCCTCCCTATGGACAAAGAGATCGAGTTAGATTCTTCTCTTGTCCGTCCTCCTCCTTCCGAACCTGGCTGTGCCAAGCCCGCTCCAGACCAACCACTGGTCGGAGAGAGTATCGACTTGAGTTCACCACCCGTCGATCACTCTGTTTCGGAAGAGCATCATGCCCATGTTCTTCTCGTCCCCTCAGATTCTCCTAAGTCCAGAAATGACTCTCCTATCCTAGCTGCTCTCCAAAGTCCTTCTTCGGTTCCTATAGAGCATGGGGGCAATCATACGATTCCCCCACCAAGTAGTTTGGCCGTCTCCTTCGACTGGAGTCACCTGACCGCTTTCCGCCTTCCATCCCATGTGCCTTTCCAGATTACAGTACTTGCCTATGATAAGGCAGTACCTGGCGCTGTTTTGGATGAAGGTGCATCTGTCAGTCTTATGTCGTCCACTACTTGGCAAGCTTTAGGTTCCCCGCAGCTTGGGCCGGTCGCACAGAACCTGTTAGCATTTGACGGGGGAACCAGTCAACCTCTAAGGGTCCTCCCGAAATTTACTATTACTTTGGGAGGCAAAACCGTTTATATGGACGTGCTGGTTGTCCAAGGTGCTTTAGATTTTAGTCTTCTCCTTGGCCGTGACTATGTCTATGCCATGGGGGCCCTTGTCTCTTCGCTTTTCCATGTGGTTTGCTTTCCACATAACGGAAGAATCGTGACTATAGATCAATTATCATTCTTTAGTCCCCCGGTGCCTCCTACGCAGCTGCCACCCCCTCCTGGTTTTTACCCACCTGTTGTGTCTGCCCTACCTGTTATAGACATTTTTGTGCCTTACAGCTCTAAGCATGAAATGTCCATAAACCAAGGGCTCCTAAGTCCCTAAAAGTGTTGTTCTAACCCCTAAAGGAACAAGGTCAACAAATTACAGCTTCTCCCAGAAGTTCTCCACTAGATACTGCTTAGAATAAGTCAAATCAGGATCATTTCAGCTGCTCCACTAGCCAAGTGCGTTGCATAGCACCTAAATCCACTAGCTAGGTGCGTTGCAACGCACCTAAATGCACTACCAGGGTGCGTTGAGTGGGAAATGACAAATGGCAGTGTCATTCCGCGAGGTGGAGAGACAATGGAAGCTTCCAGAATCTTCTCCTATGACACTTGCCTCACTGAATTCGACCAAGGATGAGTAAGAGACCTTCAGTCTCCAAGTGGAAGCAAGAATTGACAGAGAGAAGCCACTAATCAAATCATAAGCTGACTCATCCTCCTTGCATACATCTATAAATGGATCCCTCATCCCAGAGATCCAGAGGCTGGAATTTTGCACATTGTAAGGAATTTCTGTTGGTTTTGAGACACATATCAGAGAATTGGGTGATCTATGCTTTGTTGGAGGTGAAGAGGGGCTTCTTTGCTGGGAGGTTGATGCTGGGTCAGGAATAATCGGTTGTAACTCCTCCTGGATCTTCTTGTATATCAATAAAAACTATCTGAGTTTCTCCTCCATGCTTTTGTATCATTGATGCTTGTTACATTTGTATGGTTAACTTAAATCTGATCCTAAGTTATTTATGAATATAAATCCATGTCTTTGTATAGTTTTCTTCTTCTTTGATCTTATAGGTACTTGGTGAAGCTGGGCAAGTAAGGGAGCAGGTAGCTGGAAGCTGTCAAAGAGGAGAGAGATTGGATCAAAGGACTAGCGCAAGACATAGGTTGGTTCTTCCTATTCCTCTTTGTTTATAGTTCATAAAGGAGATACAAAAGTAGTTTTCTCTGTTTGTTTCTAAGGCAGCTGTCACACCTTAGTGGGATAGAGCAGTTCTAAATAGACACTTTTCCCGGTAACAAAATGGCGACCATACTGGGGAAGAATGTCTAATTATTTTGTTTATGTATCTCTTGTTGTTTATTTCATAAACTTATAAGTAGCAATCAAACTGCATTTGCCATAACAAATGCAAAGTAGACATCTGCTGCTTCAGTCCATTCACTGGATCTGTTTATGATTTGAACAGCTGATTCATAGACTATCTGATTGCCCTTGTGATAGCTCTTAGACCCTCCTTAGATCTACCCTTGATTGTGCATTACTGAGTGCTTTTACTCGGCCAAAAACCAAAGATTAAACTGCAAACTGTGACCCAGAACCCAGATAGAATTCTCGTTTCTGCCCCAGCGCAGGCACTGTGAAGAGGTTCTACATTTCAACACACTTCCCGAGAGGGCAACCTGCGTTGCAATGCAGTTTCTCTGTGCAACAGGTGCGCTGATCAGCCTAGCCCTGTGCAGCTGAGGTTCTTTGCTTCATTCTTTCCAGTTTTGTCTCTGATTTTTGCAGCCTATGATCAGTATATGACTGTTTCAAACCCCTTTTCCTTACTGATATTCCACCTCATTTGTAAAAAAGAACTGTAGATGTTTTTTTGTGTTTTTTGAGTCGTTTACAGTTTTCCATTGCAAAAGTATAATAGTCGTACTGTCGTCCTTTGATTTAGATCTGTCGCAAGTGTCGATTTTGATCATAGGAGAAAGTTTATTTGCTGTTGATAGTCGATTATGCTTTTACTATTGCCTTTGGTTTGAATTTGTGACTTTCTAGTGTTAAAATGAGTATCTATTTCAAAATCATAAAGTGTCGTAATCATCTCTACCTTTTGATTTCGAAAAAGAAGCTTGTTTGTGTTTGTCGCTTGAAAGCAAATTCAGATTTGTACATCAACTTTCTTTTTAGCATCAATATTAAGAAAGTGAAAAACAAAAACATGCATGTGCATTTGCATATTGACAGTCTGTTTGGCTTGATTTAGGAAAGTGCATTTACAGTGTGCTCTTTGCTCTTTGTGAAAAGATTGTGTCTTTCTTTTCCCCTAGTAGCTAGGATTTTCATTGCTGAAAAGAGATAAAAGCTTGTTTATCATCTTTAGATTGCATTTTAGGAATTACATCTACATCTCATGGTAAACCTAAAAGGAAAACTTCATAAGAAAGATCAACTTAAAATAAATTCAATGAATCTAGCAACGCTTTGGAACTTAACGCACAACATTTAGAGGTCTAGGCTAGAGACGTATTCCGGCGTCGTAAAGCCTGGTAACTGTTGTCCTCGCTGATGGTTGGGTGATTCCTCCACTTTGAGATGATAAGTGCCAGTACGGACTTGTGCTCCCATGTACCGTCGAGTATATATTGGGAGACCCCTATAGGTTTAAATCCTTTATCCATAGGAAGCTGTGTCGGCCGCCCTACTGATCGCAATGCACTGAACACAACATTCGGGAAGATTGACTGCCTTACCGTAAAAAGTATTCTGCAGTTTTGCGATTGGTTTGGTACTCCCTCTACCTAGACCTCTAGAGCAGTCCCTTTCGTTCCTTTTCAGACTCTTTAACGGAAAAGGTCCATCTGAGCACTTGTCACTTCAGGCTCATTAAAAATCGAAGGAGACTAGAGTCATCTTTTGTTTTTTCTCGACTCTTAGAAATTGAAAACAAGTTGTGTCAAAGCGTGTTAAAATTTATTTTAAACGGAATATTCATTACCCCTTTCCTACGTTGATCTTGGGTTGAGAAAATGGAGTCTACCAACCAAGGAATTCCCCTTGGTGGAAATCCTAGTCCCTTCTCCTCTTGGGGAGATGTTGGTGCACCCCATATGGCCACATTGTCGCTTCCAGGGCTGACAATTGGTTTGCCTGTATGGCTCTTCTCAACTTCTGTCGTTCAGAACACCACTATTCCTGAACAATCAAATCAGCAATTAGACGAGTCCAGAGTTGCCCACCAACCTTCTACTTCCTCTAATTCTTCCTCTCCTCCTTCCTCTTTGCTTGATGGGGCTGGTAAAGCCAAAAGTCAAGTTTCTAAGGAGAAGAAGGAAAAGAAGAAGAAAGAGAAAAAGAAGAAGGAGCCAAAGGCGAATGGGGGAAAACGAGTGTCGTCTAACGAAAATCCACACACTGCACCGACCAGGCCTAAATCGCCATGTGTCATTTGCAAAGGAGACCACTTTCACAGAGATTGTCCTTGCATCCCTCGGATATTAAGGGACTGGTCTCCTCGTTTGCACAATCCGGTGTCGTCAACCTCTGGTGATCATGTTGAAAGCACACAGTCAACTAGTGAAAGTGAAGCCCCAGGACAAAAAGGGAAAGCTAGATTTCCTTGTAAACTGTGCAAAGGAAATCATGCCGTCCACCGTTGTTCCTTCTTAGACGAAGCTAAAAGAGTTTTGGATGATCGTCCGGTTTCACCGTTACGACTTCCTCCTGGATATAAAAAACTCTTGCCGAGTCCGTCACTAGTTGAGAATCCAGTTGGCCCGCTCAGGTGGTCGGCTGAAGCACCTATCATTGAAGATAAACCATCTGGATCCATACCAGACAAAAGTCAAAAGGTCGAGGTGGTTGTTGACCCGGTCTTGCCTTCAGAGGTTTCATCTTCAGATGATACAGTCACTGAAGAGAACAAGGATGACACCGTCCAAATTCTCTTCATAAACACAGACTCCGATGAACATGGGGGCAATTTAACCGTTCCTTTACCACAGGAAGGAAGTTCGTCAGAGCCGTACCCGTCCGCCTATTCGGTCCCACCTCCAAGCAACCTAGTTGTCTCCTTCGACTGGAATCAACTAGGCAGACCCCGTTTACCAGCAAGCATACCATTCCGAATTATCATTCAAATATATAGAATGGTTATGGTTGGTACCATCATAGATGAGGGGGCTTCTATGAGTATCCTTTCCTCAACTGCTTGGAAAGCGCTTGGTTCACCATCGCTTTTGCCTGAGATAAGAAATCTGACAGGCTTTGATAAAGGAACCAGTCGACCTTTAGGGATCCTTCCCGATGTGCCAATAACATTGAGAAGGAAGACAATTCGCATGAACGTAATGGTAGTTCAAGGACCCTTGGATTATAACCTTCTCCTTGGACGAAACTATATTTATTGCATGGGAGCGATTGTCTCCTCACTCTTTAGAGTAATGTGTTTTCCGCACGAAGGAAGAGTGGTCAAGCTCGTGGACCAGCTTTCATTTCCCGGATCACGCATAGCAAATAGTCATATACCATCCCTAAATGGTCTTTTCACATAAGAAATGTCTCAATCTCCAGTCCGTCCTCCTGATAAGCGCGAGTAATTCGGAGGGATATGACTGAAACCCAGGGGGGATGCGTCCTGGTCTGCTTCGGCAGGAAAACTTCGGGTATAGGGTAGGTTTCCGCGGGAGCATATGACTAGTCTGTACCCCATCCGTGATTGGAAGAGGGGTTATTCTAGAACAAGATTCTCTTGTCAAAGTTATGCGAGTTGGCGGGCATCGTCGCTCACCTTTGTTTATCTCGGTAGACATCACCGAAGAAGTGTTTTGTTTGTGCCACGAATAGAACAATCTTTGGGTGACCTATAAGAGGTAGGCCTCTCTCGGTAAAACAAATGTTTTGGCGGAAAGAAGTAGGGGTA
Organism: Pinus tabuliformis; assembly: GCA_031772625.1. NCBI lineage: Eukaryota > Viridiplantae > Streptophyta > Pinopsida > Pinales > Pinaceae > Pinus > Pinus tabuliformis. The sequence goes on along the minus strand of CM062816.1, from coordinate 46,047,787 downwards.
ACCTTGAAACTCTGTTTTATACCTGGGGGCATGCAAACCTTTTGGAGTGCAAGCGAAGGGCATCTGTTTATTTTTTTAAAATTTTTAGGACCTCTAACCCTTTAAACTCGTAGGATTGGTCATCACCTAACTTGCATAAAGAAAGGATGTGGGGCAAAACTCTAAAAGTTGCCATTTTATATGAGACATTCTTATCATATGACTGGATTATTCGAGCAGTGTTACCGCGAGGTTCAAGCTCGTTAAAAAATAAACCCGGACCGAGCAAATGTTTCCACCCGCGTTTAAGCTCGTTAAAAAATGAACTATTCCATGGTAAATAACCACCGTGAATGTAGTACTTCAGCCATTAAAGCCTTGGTCGTGTTTGCACCGTCACCTCCACTTTTTCATTGGCTGATCATTCACCTCCATTTGATTTTTTACCCATTTTGAGGAACAGCTGCGAAGAGTGATTTCACTAGCCATCCTTGTGACACTGCCGTGATTGGAAAATTCCAAACCTTACCTGGAATCAGCTGCTACCCATTTTATCACTCGTTCCTCAAAAGACGAGTCTTCTTTAAGCTCTTTTCTGACTCGTAAAATATGAAAAGATTGCCGAGTTCTAGCCTTCCATCTCATTAAAGGGACAGGAAGTGCTATCCCTCCTCTAGATTTTAATCTTTTTGGACCTGAGGGATTATTGCACAAAAAGATCGAGCGCTTGTTTTGTTCGGCTCGTTAAAGCTATCAAAAATTCATCCCTTCTATATTATTTTATACTTTTTCAGACTTAAGGGATTAGATGACGAAAAAGGAATTTTGGAGTTACCTTTATGTACCTTTTCAGACTCTCTAAAAATGAAAAGGACCGAGTTATCTTTGTCGTTAAACTCGTTAAAAAGATTAATAGCGACAAACTTGTCTTTAGACGAGAACGAGTTTCACTATCGCTAGGCTCGTTAAAGCATAGCGATGGGTTTGCCCAAAGGGGAAATTATAGAACAAGCATATGTTATCCTCCTCAAGCTTGACAAAAATAAAGAGGTACTGGTCAGCAATGACTGGGGAAAAATTGGGAAGAAAACTCAAAGAATCTTTATTGGTAGCAAGTCGCTCTTTAACATGACACTTCCGCTCCGTGCCCGAGTCGGGTTGGGTTGTTTCATTCACTGGTCACATCGCCATGGTCACACCATACCATCCACATATGGGGTTAATGCTACCAATCCATCACATCAGTGTCGCCGATATGTTCAAGAGAAGTCATCTAGAAAGGCCACCTGTGTCCCGCCCACTACCATACATTATACTCCATTCTTTCATGACCGCCACCTTGAACCATATATCATCAGATCGTTTTCACCTCCATCAAAATAATTTGCTTCGTTCCGTGTCATTGATGTGGGATTCATTAAGGCCCTCCTATGACGGATCACTTCTTGTCGACATCAGCTCATTATCCAAGAAGTTGGTCTAGGAACACCCCATTCAGTACTTTGAAGCTTGCATGCCTCAATGGCAAGTTTCTCACTTCCGGCGATAGGTTTACATCAATGACCTTCGACCGAAAGATTTTGCGTGGTGTTCAACGCCAAGTCCTTTATTCACACCACGTGAATTGTATTGCAGTACCTTGAGGGTCATTATCATTATCGGTGATTCCTCTCGCGCTTGTTAACGGTTTACATCATTGACTGGTAATCAAGCGATGTCTTTACATGTTCGACTTCAAAACATTTCTCACATGGATCGACTTGTACTTCGAGTGAAGATCGGATGAGATTGAAGACCCCGGATCTAGTTTCATCCATCCGGACTGCGATATATATTCAGGAAAATAAAGACATTAAAATGTACAAGATTACAGCACAGATAATAATCCTACCAAAAGGATGATGGTTCTATCAGAATCATCAGTCTACCATCAGACGATTGTCTGTCCTATGTACATGAAAATGAATTTATAGAACTGAGCATGGGAATGCCCGCCTCAGCTAGATCATGAAAACAATATGAAGATAATGTATTGTATTGTATCTTATTACAGGTCTCCTCCCAGCATTGAAAGAACTTCGGATCCTCATAATAAAGCATTTCACCCGATAAACGGCCTCATACTTTAGGGGGCAACTGTTATAGACATTTTTGTGCCTTACAGCTCTAAGCATGAAATGTCCATAAACCAAGGGCTCCTAAGTCCCTAAAAGTGTTGTTCTAACCCCTAAAGGAACAAGGTCAACAAATTACAGCTTCTCCCAGAAGTTCTCCACTAGAAACTGCTCAGAATAAGTCAAATCAGGATCATTTCAGCTGCTCCACTAGCCAAGTGCGTTGCATAGCACCTAAATCCACTAGCTAGGTGCATTGCAACGCACCTAAATGCACTACCAGGGTGCATTGAGCGGGAGATGAAAAATGGTAGTGTCATTCCGCGAGGTGGAGAGACAATGGAAGCTTCCAGAATCTTCTCCTATGACACTTGCCTCACTGAATTCGACCAAGGATGAGTAAGAGACCTTCAGTCTCCAAGTGGAAGAAAGAACTGACAGAGATAAGCCACTAATCAAATCATAAGCTGACTCATCCTCCTTGCATACATCTATAAATGGATCCCTCATCCCAGAGATCCAGAGGCTGGAATTTTGCACATTGTAAGGAATTGTTGTTGGTTTTGAGACACATATCAGAGAATTGGGTGATCTATGCTTTGTTGGAGGTGAAGAGGGGCTTCTTTGCTGGGAGGTTGATGCTGGGTCAGGAATCATCGGTTGTAACTCCTCCTGGATCTTCTTGTATATCAATAAAAACTATCTGAGTTTCTCCTCCATGCTTTTGTATCATTGATGCTTGTTACATTTGTATGGTTAACTTAAATCTGATCCTAAGTTATTTATGAATATAAATCCATGTCTTTGTATAGTTTTCTTCTTCTGTGATCTTACAGGTACTTGGTGAAGCTGGGCAAGTAAGGGAGCAGGTAGCTGGAAGCTGTCAAAGAGGAGAGAGATTGGATCAAAGGACTAGCGCAAGACACAGGTTGGTTCTTCCTATTCCTCTTTGTTTATAGTTCATAAAGGAGATACAAAAGTAGTTTTCTCTATTTGTTTCTAAGGCAGCAGTCACACCTTAGTGGGATAGAGCAGTTCTAAATAGACACTTTTCCTGGTAACACCACCGCCGGTCAACTACGTGGCTACCTACTCCGTGCCTGTATCCCATGATGATGCCGTCGTGCATAATGTCTTGGGGGCATTGGGTCCTGACTTCCAAGATGTTGTCCTTCCACCGGGAGTGCCATTCTTGGAAGTGACGACTTCTTGTTCATTATGATGAAGTTCGTTCGGAGCATAGTTCACTTTCCTATGTCAAGCTCCTTAAAAAATGAAACTAGGTCTGGTCGGAGCATAGTTCCTTTCCTGTGTCAAGCTCCTTAAAAAATGAAACTAGGTTTGGTCGGAGGATAGTTATTTTACTGTGTCAACCTCATTAAAAAATGAAACAACTCCCTTTCCCGATCGAGTCTTTTGATTAAGATCTCGTAAAATACCAGTCGAGTCTTTCCAAGATCTCGAAAGTGAACCTTCATTCCATCCACTTTGTTGAATGAAATGAAGCTTGGGGGGCATGTACCTCGTTTTGCGTCATTATGCTGGGCACATGCGAACTCATAACAAGCATAGTTTTTCGTTTCAAGCTTGTGTAAACATGAAACCAAATCCAAGCAGAGTTCTCCATGGTTCAAGCTTGTGTAAAAATGAACCCATACCCATTTTACATCTCGTGATTGCTGTCTTTATCTGCTAAATTCTGCTAGATGAGCCTTGGTTGTTTTCATTCCATCGCCACCATCTCTTTGGCCGATCATATGCTTTCACTTGGTTGTTTTACCTTTCTTGAGGGCCCGCAGTTATGAGTGGTTTTGTTAGCCAGCCTCTTGACCATTACATGTTTTGAGCAGTTCCACCATTGCCGGAACCAGTTGCTACCCTTTATACCACTCGTTCCTCTAGGATGAGTCACCTTTAAGCTCTTTTCTGACTCGTAAAATATGAAAAGATTGCCGAGTATTTTCCCCTTTTGACTCGTTAAAGAGAATAAAAGTGGAGGTCTGCTTTTAGCTCTTTTCTGACCATCTAAATATGAAAAGATTGCCGAGTTATTCCTATTGACTCGTTAAATGTAAATAATAGGCGGTCGTCTTTAAACTCTTTTCCGACCGTGTAAAGAAGAAAAGATCACCGGACCCTTGTCGTTTCAGGTTCGTTAATGGTTACGAAGCGACATGGTTTCGATCACTTTTTTACTTTTTTCAGATCGAAATCACTACTTATGAAAAGTACTCCTCGATCGTAATGATTGGGCGGTTCTTTCGAGCATTGTTTTATAATTTTCGGGCTCAAGAGACACAACTTTATGAAAAAGGACCCCCCTGGAGTTCACTTTTCTGCTGTCTTTTCAGACTCTCTAAACAGGAAAAGATGCCGAGTTCTTCCTTTGTCAGACTCGTTAAAACTTAATGACATCGGATTCTGTCGAAATGACACCTTTCAAGCATATGCTATCCTCGTCAAGCTTGTCATCAAAAAAATAACCGGGGTACTCGCCAGCAATGGTGGGGAAAATGGAACCACAATCATTGTCGTGTCGGCAGTATGTCGCTCTTGAACATGGCACTTGTCTGCATTCGTGTCTGGGTGGGGACATCTCATCTTGTTTTTACACTTGCCTCTGTGGGTTTGGGTTATCCTGTTTGACCTCTCATCTGCTCATTGCCTTGTCAATATGACCCCTGATCATTTAATGTCAAATACTGCCAAGTCCACTGTCGTGCCACCGATATGTTCAAGAGAAGTTGACCTCTGCAAGAATACTCAACCTCCCTCTGATACCTCACGCAAAATATCTTATCCTTCTCTATCTCGTGTCGACGATGTGGGAAACATTATGGCCCACCTTCGATCAAGGTCACTTCCTGTCGACTTCAGTTCATTATCCAGGAAGTTGACCTAGAGGCTCCCTTCAGGTGCCTTAGAGCCTGCATGCCTCAATGGCAGGTTCTTCGTGTTCGAAGCGAGGTTTTCATCATTGGCCTCCGATCGAATGATTTTGCGGGCGTTCGACACCAGCTCACTGATTCGCACGCCGTAGATTGTACCTATAGTACCTTGAGGACCATTGTCATTATTGGTGGTACCTCTCGCATCTGTTAACAGTTTTCATCATTGACTGGTAATCAAACGATGTTCTTGCATTTTCGACTTCAACTCCTATATTCGCATGCTTGGACTTGTACTTTGTTCAGGTCGAGATGAAGCACAAGACCCTGGATTTTGTCTGTTGAGATCCAAGTTGCGATTTTGTGGATTTTTATGATCATTACATGACTCATTGATGGATGGCTGCGCCCATACCTGAGTCTTCATGGATGGCCACGACCATACATTTATTATCATCATGGTCTCATTAGCTGGGTGGCTGCGTCCATACCACAGACCCATTTCGTATGTCTTTTAGATGGCTGCACCCATGCCTAGACTACATGTAATTGATTATCAGAGATATCAGTTGTACTTGTGTGCAGGTTCTTCCCGGTGGTGTTCCAGTTCAGTCAGTTTCATAAAGCATTTCACCCCTCCCACTCTCTCGGGCTTCATGCTTTAGGGGGCATCTGTTACACAATAATTTGTCACTGCCTTCATCCCAGTCTTCCTACTGTGTCATGAGTCCAAATCATTCATGCTCATGCTCTCTGATGTTGCCAAATGACCCACTTTGCCAAAGTTTTTTGCATCATCGCGACTGTTGTAAAAATAAACACGCTGATGAGCGCTCCAAAACAGACCGAACGCGCTGCCATCGCGGAAGTACACGTGATTCCCGCGACGGTCGAATTTCATGAGACAACGCGACTGTTGCTTATATTTGATCGCGCTGACAGGACTTTCTCTGTTATTCAGTAGCGATGTCAGCGCTCTAGCACAGTTATGTACCCGCGATGATCTAGTGTGGGCGAGTTTGTTCTAATAGCCGACCTTCCAGATGACTCCAGACCTGGTTGTTGGCCTTGTACATGTCACCCTCCCTTCTCTGGCATGTCTGTTTCGCCATTTGAGCCACCTTCCTTGGAGATAAGCTCATATTCCCACCATTCATGGAGACTCCTTCTCCTATTTAAGCCTCCACCATTGTTATGAGCTGCTAGTTTTGGAATTCATAGTGTTTGGAGTGTTGCTGATAGTGTGAGCTTGATAGGTAGCTAATGTGACAAGTGTGGGATTGTTAGAGAGCTTAAGGAAGGTTGTGAAGTGTTTTGATCTTGTGTAAACTTGTGAGTGAGAGAGTTTTGTCTTGGGAGATCTATCTTCAAGGGTGAATGCTTGAGGAACTTGCTGACTGGACCCTCTTGAGAAGGATTTGATGTCAGAACTATGGTTGTATTCTTCTTTGTTTATCAATAATAGACGAATATCATTATGGTTCCACTCTTATTGTCTTTATAATGGTGATTGAGTTATATCCTTTCTGACTGATATATAGTTGCATCCATTGGATTTTATGCTTGTGTTTGTATCGTTCTTTGCATGTGCAGGTGTCTTTTCATAAGGATCGTGGGGATTGTGACCAGCTGGAGCAAAGGAACGGGAGCATCGAATCTTCTACAAGTACTAGCGTTGGAATCCAGGTAGGCCTTCATCATCGGTGTTTAATTTGCAATTAGGAACCTACGTGTTAGCGTTGTTTGATTGTTGCTAGACCCCATTTGGGCTAGTAGGGATCGTCTCTGTCCGCAGAGGGGATTTACCTCCACAACAATCATTATTATGGGTTTTTCTGAGGCATTTGAGGAAGAACCTATCATCTTACTGTCTTGACTAGGAAAAGGATCCTTCAAAACAGCAGGCGTTTGAGAACCTTTGACGATTTGCGCAACCTCAGCGCGATGATGGCAGTCTCTTGTAAAATTCTCTTCGTCACAAATGAGACAAGGATAATGAGGTTTATGTCTCTCATCAGTAGAATATGTTTTTTCTGGTTTCTCTTTCGAATTTTTATTTTTTTTATTTTTTTTCTTCCCTTTCTTTTTACCGCTGGATTTTGATTTGGCCGTAGATGACTCTACAACATGAATATCCGCAGAAATTTCCGCAGAAGAGTCTCTTGTCGGGGAATTTGGTAAATTTATAATAGGAGAAGAATTCTTGGAAGATTTCTTCTTACTTTTGGTATTAACTGTACTAATCATACCATCAGTGGCATGAGACCCTGAAGGAGCTGCAGTTATTTGATTTTATTTAGGAAGGTCGGGGATTTTCTTGTATAAAGTACCCGACTGCATATAAACGAGGTCAAGGTACTGAGCTTGAGCAATTACTTGCTATTCAGTAACGACTCTTGCCTTAGCTACATCCTCAATGATTTTCGGTAGTAATGATTTAACAAACCATTATGCTAAGATCTAATTCGGAATAAAAAGTTTCACTAAATGTCGTCGACGTCTCCATTCATCAATGTGATCTGAAATATAAGTGGACGTTGACTGTTTTAATGAAGTTAATAATTCCGTGCCATTGTCATATCTGACTGGAAACTAAAAATGAGTTAAGAATGAAGTAGCTAGCTGACTAAAATGATAAAAAGTGGCTCGCGTAACTCAATGTACCACTTGGCCGCAAGACCAATTAGAGTGCGTTGAAAAAGCCGTAAACGAATTGAATCATCTGAAATGGAGTTATATGCACACCAGAGGTGATAAGTCATCACATGGTTCGATGGATCCTCTCCTGATTTACCTTTAAATGTTTGGATGTCACTGGGCAACTTATTTGGTAGTGGCAGCCAAAACAGAAGATAATTAATCGAATCATTCGTAAGGCGCGATAAGTCAGGCAGGTCCAAAGCTGCAATGAATGGTAACTAACGATTAGGGTCTCGAAAACCCTGGGTCATGAGACCAGCCCCAGGAGGAGGATATCCAGGATAACTAGGAATTGGAATTGCATTTGGGATATTATATCCTCCCAGAAAACTAGGATTAACCGGACCATACTGGGGTTGTTGAGGTTGCTGATAAGTATATCCAGGGTACGGTTGATACTAATAGACTGGGTTCTGCATAGCAGGACCGAATTGGTACTATCCCTGGTATAGTTGATAAGTAAATTGAGGTTGACTTGTGACAACCGTACTTGGACCAGGTTTTCCTATAGGCATTTGAATTGAAGTCTGATTGTAGGTCCAGACTGAGGTAAATATGCTTGAGGAATTGATGCAGGAATAGTAGAAACTGGAGCTGTTGATACTCCAGAAGTCGGTGGGGTAGATGGACCAGATGTTGCAGCAGTTGCAGCAGTCGTTTGAAGCAGAGTTCGAGGCGAACTAGGCCCAGGCTAAGAAACTACAGAAGGTGCAGAAGTTTGAATAGTAGGCTGGAGAGGTTGCTGGGTTGAACTAGAAACCAAGGTTTGTCTAGATTGAGATTACAACTACACATTCCGTTGCAAGATCTGTTGGGATTGAGATGGATCCCACACTACGTTCATTCCGGGGTATGGACCCATAGAAGGTTGAGTATATTGAGGACCATAACCAGGTTGAGGGTAGGGTTGATAATTCAAAGGTACATTTCCAGCTCCTTGGACAAATGATTGACCTGAAGGTGGTTGGAAACCTTGGATTGGGTACTAACCTTGAGGTTGATAACCTTGAGGCACGTACGAATACTGGGTTGACCTTGAGGTACATATTGATACTGAGGTTGACCTTGAGGTACATACTGAGTCTGAGGTTGACCCTGAGGAATGTATTGTCCCAAAGGTATGTACTTTCCTTGAGGTTGCCCCCAGGAAGTAATTGGGTACCTTGAGCCTGCCCCCCAGGCGATAATTGAGGACCTTGAGGTTGCCCCCCAGGCGGTAACTGACTACCTTGAGGTTGCGGATTTGGAATGGTACCTAACATCATAAGAATATCTTCTACACTCAACGGCTTAGTTCCATTATTACTAGTTAATAACCCTTGTTCAACAGGTTGAGGAGATGTTGCCGAAAAAGTACCAGTAAGTGACTGATACCCAGAGGGAACAGAAGGACCACCATATAAAAATGTTTATGGAGATTGAGAAAACATGGATGACTGTCTCGACATATTCAAAGGAGGATAATAACCTCTAGGTGTTGGATGAAAAGGAATGCAAGGTGGTGAAATACTTAGTCCCGGTTTTTCTAGAAAATTGGTCAATGAAAGATACCAAGTGTCCCTCCTAGGTGGACTGTAAAATATCGATTCACGCTCCCTATGTTCTATAGCTGGTTGATTTTCAGGGATAGGTATACCTTCCTCCGGAGTAACAAGTTCTTCAATAGCAATAAGTCCAGAAGGAAGATTTTGGGTAATGACTCTTTCTACCCTGGGTGAACGAGGACCACTGGAAGTTGGAGATGCAAATCCTAATGATGGGGTAGCAGTAGGTTCAGTTTCAGGTTCAAAAATTTCAGGTTCCTCGGCTAACTCACTAGTAGAAGAAAAACTACCAGTAACTTCGGAAAATGAAATAGGTTCAATAATATACTCTGGTGTTTGAACTTGATAATTAGGATGTACAACTCAAGAAGATTCTCCTTCTTCGGGTGACCCAACTCTACTGTCACTAGGAGTTACAAGAGCTTGTAGCCCTTCAAGCTGGCTTGCTGAAAACTCAGGAGGTTGGCCCCGAAGTCTATGGGACTGCCTCGGTAATTCAGCCACGATTAAAAAATTTAATTACTTCACACGCAAACAAAGAAAAATCTCAATGAAAACCACCTAAAGTCTCTAAAGAACCAAAAAATTTTGAATCACGTGCCTAAAGAATCTAGGAGGTCAAACCACACACAAACAGTAACTTTCCATACCAAAAACACTAGTTGGTGATGAAATCCAACGTCGCAGAATTCAATACAGAAATGGCGGTTGGAACAGTTACCCCAACAACCTGCTTAATGAATAGACTGGCACAAGTTTCTCCACTAAACCGTCTCGAGTGAAGAGAACCCCCCAGAAAATCCAAGTGAGTCTAGTCAACATCTGCTCCAGGTACAGTGGGACCTTCCCTCCACTGTCACCTTAGGAAAGAATCCTATAGATTATGGTCACTATGGTTACCAATAGAAACAAATATACCTGGGGGAATAGTCTGTGATCCGATACACACGCAAGGGCAGATTAGCAAGCTCAATCACCTTGAAGGATCCTTGACATAATCCAAGGTTTACCAACAAGTGACCCCAGGCTCCTCGACAATGGTTAATCCAAGGTTTATCGTTTTTAATACGTGTATATCTTCTATCATTCCCAATGAGGAAGGATTGATTACCCCACTGGTTCGGATACGATATTGTGCTTGACTCCTTTAAGAGGAGCTTCCCAGAGCATAGACCTAATAATTGGAATTTATCTCCTACCACAAGATACAACTACTTGTTTGTTTTACTATCTTGGAGACTTAATTACTCCCTACTCCATGATACTAGCCTAAGCTATGTTGGTGATAAAGAGCCCTAGAAATAAAAAGATTGCTAGATAAATTTTACTTTAAGTGTTATTCTTATTGGTTTTTTCTTAAGTCAAAAGGTGCGGAGAAGAAACTTTATGGTGTGAAGAATCGACTCCAAAATACTAAAAATGCACCTAAGATGATAAACAATCATTTTTCTTCAATAAATTTCTAGCTAAAGAAAGAGTTGAGAATGCAATTGTTACACAACAATTTGTCACCGTTTGTCACCGTCCCTATTACCCCTCACCCACACACTGGAGGACTCATTCCGGGACCTGTGAGAAGTGACATGACCTGAAACCACTTGCATCATATTCCTCCAAGTATGAGCTTCATTTTCCCTGAAGACATCTCCTGCAAAATACCCATGAAAACAACTCTTTTTGCATTAGCGCGGGTCCACAGTTCACTGCCCGCGTCAATGAGGGAAATCCTCTAAAAAGGGCACGCCATTGGCGCTCTGTCCCAGAGTCGCACTCGTGCCAACCGAATTGAGTAAATGTTTTAACCAACAAGCTTCCCAAGGTTCTCTTCAACCCATTCACCAACTGAATCTATGTTGAGCTAGGATGGTTTGGCTTCGAATCTCCATAGAAAGGAAAGTGGTTTGCCACCTTTCATGGAAGTTTCCAAGTGATAAAGCCAATCCCATGAATAATGTGGTTGATCCTATCTCTTTCTTCTCTATCTATAAAAGCTTGCCTCTATGCCTTGAGCAAGCTAGTTACAGTAGTTCTAGTTCCAGCATAGTGATAGAGAGTTTGAAGCTGCAAGAGCCTTCTTTGCACTCATAAGGCCAAATCTAAGTAAGGAGATTCTTGTCACCCAAAGAGAGAGAGGCTTGTTCCTCATCCCAACAGGCTTTGCAAGACTTGTGTTGCTGACTACCCAGCCAAAGGAGGATTTGACGTCAGAACAATGGTTGTATTCTTCTTTGTTATTTATTAATAATAGATGACTATCATTATGGTTCCACTCTCATTGTCTTATGTTTGATGTTGAGTTATATCTTTTCTGACTGATATATAATTGCATCTACTAGATTTTATGCTTGTATTCGTGTTGTTCTTTGCATGTGCAGGTGTCCAATCACGGAGATCGTGGGGATCGTGACCGACCGAGGCAAAGGAATGAGGGCGAGATCTCTTCTACAAACACTAGCGTTGGAATCCAAGTAGGTTCTCACCATCCACTTTTTATTTGCAATTAGGAACTTGCGTGATAGCATTGTGTGATTGTTGCTAGACCTGGTCTGGGCTAGTAGGGATTGTCTTTGTCTGCAGAGAGGATTTACCTCCACAACAAAGTGGCGACTCCACTGGGGACATCTTGTCTCTTTGGTTTCTCGTTTGATTGCTTGGATAGCTTTCTGGGTTGGATTTCTTGCTATTTCTTGCTCCCTGGTTTGCCTAGATACTGTTTTAAAGCTCTGGGTTGCTTGCTTTTGTTTTTGACTTAGCAAACTCGATTAGCGCGCTTTTTAGCCTTACAGTCGCGCTAATTGGCGCAAGTTGCTCAAAGAAAACCCGCGCCAATCCCATAAAAGTGCAAGTTGCAGCCTGACAGTCGCGCCAGGCCTGTCAACTTTTCCAGTTCGCTTGTCTTCAAGCCCTCTGAGCTTGGATTTGTATTTTGCTGCGTCTTTTTCAATTACTGGAGTGTGTTTGATCGTTGTTTGACTGGTTTTAGACCTTCATCCTTCGGGTGTTTGCCTTTCTCTATCGATTTCACATTTTAGCCCTAAGGCATCTAGTGGCTTTGTGCGTTGAGCCTTCCGTATGAGTCTTGGGTTCTTTGATCGTCTAGTCGAATTTGTGATTACTTTTTACACTTTCTCAGTAGTTGTCAAAGCCCTTTGTTGGTATTCAAGTGATTTTCTCCTCTTCCGCTTGGATTTCGCTTGACTTCGTTTAGGCTTAGATTACATAGCCCGTAGAGGTCTTTGTGTTTTCTTCTTGGTTTGAAGGACTGTTTTGGTGTTTTGGGGATTCGATTGTGTGCTCATTGAGTGAAATTGGTCTTTTTCACTCGGTGTTACTATCTCTCAAAATTTGTTTAGTGCACTTTGCCATTGAAAATAAAACGAACAATCTCTTTTGCGTTGCATTGGTTAATTGAAATTAGAAGCTTTTCATTGATTACACGATCTAAAACAAAGAAAAGTTTCGTTTATTTGTCATTAGCTGCATTAGAGTGGTTCTTGATTGTTTGTGGTCATTTTGTTTGAAAAATTCTCAACTCTCTCGTAGTTAGTATTCATCGAACGAAATGATATTCTTTGGCATATAGTTTGCATTTAAGGAATTGTGAGAGATTACATACGGTAGGACCCGGAAATTGAAACTTAACCAAAGATCAACCATAAAATGAATTGAATGAACTTAAAAACGCATTGGAACATAGCGCTCACTGATTAGAGGTCTAGGCTAGAGACGTGCTCCGGCGTCGTTAAACGTAGTCATTGTTGTTTCACACTACGGTTGGGTGATTCCTCCTTTTGTGACTTGATAGTGGTCTAGCACGGACTTGAGCTCCCACGTACCGTCGTGTATATAGGGGAGACCCCACTAGGTTATCATCATTTATCCACAGGAAGCTGTGTCTGCCGCCTTACAAGCCGTAACGCACCGAACACAGCATTCGGGAAGATTGACTGCCGTACGGGAAGTCCTTGGTTTTCATATGACTGCCAAGGTGTATATGCAGTTTTACAGATTTGTTTGGTAAACCCTTTGCCTAGTCTCTCCAGAGTAGTCACTTTTGATCCTTTTCAGACTCCTTAAAAGAAAAGGCTCACTTGAGCAGTTTGTCACTTCGGGCTCACAAAACATTCGAAGGCGACTAGAGTCACCTTTTTTTCCTTTTCTCGACTCTTAAAACATGAAAAGGTCAAGTTGTGTCTATGTGTCTTAAAATTTATTTGGCCACGATTAATATTACCTGGTTAGATCTTGTGTGCGTTAGTTTGAGTAGGGTCCTTTATCATTAGATTCCCTTAGGTCCTGTTTGAAGTTTATCATCCTGGCTGAGCCATCGACTCCTGTTCCAAGTGATCAAGGGTCTCCATCTTCCGTTGCTCCTGAGGTGCCGGTTGTGAGTGATACTCTTCCTGTTATCCTGAGTATCCAACCGATCAACTCTCGTGCCCCGGGCGACGGAGATTACGAAGTCGATTGGAACCCCATATGGGAGCCTGACAAGGACGATATTCCTGTTACCCCCCCTGGTGTTTCGTCTCCAATGTCTACCTCTCACATGGATGAGACATCTCCTATGTAGGTTTTAACCCTGTACAGAAATTACCTGCATATGAATTCTTAAACAAAGAAAATAAACAATGCGAGAGCGTAACCCATAAAACACATATGCACAGAGATTTTTCCCTAGATCCCAAAACCGGGACTACCAGCTTGATTTTTTATTATGTTCCTTTCAATGTTACAATACATATTTATACATGCCGAAGCATCCAATACCATGGACCGAAAACCATCGCGTCCAAAAAAATGTGCGAAAATCATGCACAAAACCATAGGTGGGTCCGCCCAACCTAACATATGGTCCAAAACCAAAATTTTCCGGGGCGCTGCCCCGGACCCCATAAAGTGGGGTTACGAGTGCCCTTCAAACCCCCTATTAACTACATGGAAAGAATATAACACAACCCAACAATCTCCCACTTGTTGTTTTCTTTCCACAGGGGGCCACAGGAGAGCTTAGTCATTTTTTCAGCCCTGAGATTCCCATTGCTTCTCTACACCAAGAGAACTTCTCAGAGCTCACAGATTTTGTCAATGCATCTGCAGTATTCTTCAAAGTGTCCACCTTTACCAGCAACACATTTCTGTCTTCTATCATATCCCTCACAAAGTGATACTGAACATCAATGTGCTTTGTCTTTGAATGATAAGCAGGGTTCTTTGCCAAGAAAATTGCACTTTGGCTGTCACAGTCTATTCTTATAGCTCCCTGTACTAACCCCATACTTGAACACAATCTCTGCAACCAAATTGCTTCCTTGCTTGCATGAGTGGCTGCCATGTATTCTGCCTCTGTAGTTGATAGTGCCACTATAGATTGTTTCTTACTCATCCAACTGACTGCACCTCCAAATAGGTTAAACACATACCCACTTGTAGATCTTCTCTGATCCAGATCTCCAGCCCAGTCTGCATCAACAAAGCCATGAATATCCAACACTCTGTCCAATCCTGGTCTTCCTTGGTAGCACAAACCATAATCACTAGTGCCACACAAATACCTGAAAACCCGCTTCACTGTTGTCCAGTGCTCCTTCCCAGGTTTTGACATAAACCTGCGCAATACTCCCACTGCATCTGCAATGTCTGGTCTAGTACAGACCATTGCATACATCAGGCTACCCACTGCACTTGCATATGGAACACGAGACATGTCCTCTTCCTCTTCTTGTGTCTTGGGACACTGTTCAGCAGATAACCTCACACCTACAGGAATAGGAACCTTCACCGGTTTACTATCCTGCATATTAAACCTCTGGAGTATTGTCTCGACATACTTCCTCTGGTTTAACTAGAGCTTCCTCTTTGACCGATCTCTTTTAATTTCCATGCCCAAAATATAGTTTGCAGCACCAAGATCTTTCATGTCGAATTTGGAGGACAATTGGGTCTTCAAATCCTGGATAATTTCTTTGTCATTTCCAACCAGCAACATATCATCCACATACAAGACCAGATAAATAATACGGTCACCAATTAATTTAAAATACACACAATGATCTGCTTTGCTTCTGGTGAAGCCAAGTCCCCGTATAAATGTATCAAATTTCTTATACCACATCCTTGGTGACTGTTTTAACCCATACAGAGACTTCTTTAACTTGCATACCAGTTCTTTCTTACCCTTCACCGCAAAGCCTTCAAGTTGCTTCATGTAGATTTCCTCTTCCAAATCCCCGTGAAGAAATGTTGTCTTCACATCCATCTGTTCTACCTCAAAATCAAAAGCAGTAGCAATAGATAAAAGTAATCTACTAGAAGTTACCTTGGCAACAAGAGAAAAAATATCACCAAAATCAATTCCAGGCACCTGGGAATAACCTTTTGCTACCAACCGAGCTTTGTATTTCTCCACCTTTCCTTCTGCATTTGTCTTCTTCTCGAACACCCATTTGCTGCCAATGGGTTTCCTTCCAGCTGGCAACTCCACCAGATCCCAAGCCTCATTTTTGTGCAAAGATGCCATTTCATCGACCATGGCCTCTTTCCAGAGTTTTCCATCCTCTGAATCCATTGCTTCCTTCACAGTTCTGGGATCATTATCAGTAACAAACAAAGCAAAATTTGAATTGAAAGTAGATGGACTATACCTTTCTAGCTACCTTCTTTCTCGAACTGATCTTCTCATAGCTGGAGTTTGTGGCTCTTCATTCTCTAATTCCTCCTCTACTGCAGAGTCTGATTCTTCCTCCTTTGGCTCAAACTCTATCTTCTCGGGTTCCTTTGGTTGGACTTCATGTTGAATAACATCTTTTACCTCTCTGAACAACACATCTCGGCTGTACACAACCTTCCGTGTGACTGAGTTCCAAAGCTTATAACCCTTTAAACCATCCTTATACCCAATAAAGATGCACTTTTCAGATTTACTATCCAACTTGGTTCGTTTCTCCTTTGGAACATGTAAATATGCATCACATCCAAATACCCTTAGATGTGAAAGAGAGGGTTTCTTACCAGTCCATATTTCTTGTGGAGTCTTATCCTCCAACGCTGATGAAGGTGATCTGTTGATCAGGTAACATGCAGTATCCACCGCCTCTGCCCAGAATTCTTGTCCTAACCCGGCACCACTGAGCATGCTTCTTGCCCTTTCCATCAACGTCTTGTTCATTCTCTCTGCGACTCCATTTTGCTGATGTGCATATGGAGTAGTCTTCTGCTTTGCTATACCACACTTCTTACAAAATTCTTCAAATTCCTTGCTGCAAAATTCTCCACCATTATCTGTCTTCAGCACCTTTATCTTCTTCTCTGTCTGATTTTCCACCAGAGCCTTAAATTCTTTAAACCTGTCAAAGACTTCAGATTTCTTCTTAAGAAAATATATCCATGTATTCCTTGAGAAGTCATCTATGAATGATACATAGTACACAGACTTACCCAGTGATGGAACCTTCACAGGTCCAAACACATCACTGTGCACAAGCTCTAATATCTGTTTCGTCCTCTTACCACCAGAGGGGAAACTCACCTGATTCTGCTTCCCATATACACAATTTTCACAGAAATCAAAATCCAGAGAGCTATTATTCATACCTTCTACCATACCTTTACCATGAAGTATTCGAAGGCCCTTCTCTCCAATATGTCCAAGCCTTTGATGCCACAACATGGTCTTCTCTCCAAAGACCACTAGATTCTCTACTCCATTTTCAGGAACCATAGAACTATTGCACCCATCAACAACAGTGCTACCTTGCAGCTTGTACAGAGTTCCAATCCGAACTCCCCGCATTAATATCAGTGCTCCTCGAACCATCTTGCAGGTATCTTTCTCGAACACCGTCTTTACACCTGCATCATCCAACTTGCTTACAGAAATCAGATTTCTGGCCAATGCAGGAATATGTAGAACACCCGGAAGTGTTCTAACCGTTCCACCTTGCAACTTCAACTTTACTTTTCCCCGACCAATGATTCTAGCCTTCCTATCATCTCCTAAGAAGACATCACCACCATTGTATTTCTCATATTCGCAGAACCACTCTCTATGGGGAGTGAAGTGAAAGGATGCACCTGAGTCAATCAACCATGCCTCATGATCTACATGTGTACTTGAAGAAGCCAAGTACACATCCCCACCTTCATCCGAGGTGGTTTTCGCCTCTGCAGAAGGAGCATCATCAGATCCCTTTCCTTTATCAGGAGCTTAAGATTTACAATCCCTTCTGAAGTGCCCTTCCTTTCCGCATTTCCAGCACACCACCTTTATAGGTTTTCCTGGAGATTTAGATCTCCCTCTAGATTTAGATCTCCCACTCGATGACTTATTTTTGTTTCTGTTCTGGGACCGTCCTCGTACAAACAAGGCATCACCATTCTGGTTGTCCATATTTTTCCGTCTCATCTCCTCCGTCAGCAAGGCTGAGATTATTTCATCAAACTGCAAAGCAGTTGCATTGCTACCTATTGCAATAACCAGACTATCCCACGAATCTGGTAGAGAACACAACAGACTGATGCACTTATCTTCATCTGAAATTTTAATATCAACAGATAATAACTGACTTACCATAGTATTAAACGCATTCAGATGCTCTGTCACCGAGTCTCCATCTTTCATCCTCAGGTTATACAGCTTTTTCCACAGGAACAGTTTATTCACCAGAGACTTAGATTGGTACAAAGTCCCTAACTTGACCCACAAAGCCTTTGCCGTAGCTTCCCCTGATACATTCAGCAATACTGAATCTGAGACACAATCGTATTGTGCTCTTTGCCTTCCGATCCAACTTCTTCCATTCTTCATCGGTCACTCCCGATTGTTTAGTACCTGGATCTACCGCGATCCACTGATCTTTATCCACTAACAGATCCTCCATCTTGAGTTTCCACAACTCAAAATTCTGACCATTGAACTTCTCAATCTCTATCTTTCCACTGCTCGCCATCTTCTTTCACCACCAGAATCGATCTCGCAGATCTCCCACTGAACAGGGTCTACCACAGGCCCGAGCGAAACCCCTCAGCAACAAAGGCGTCCCCTTGAGGCCAAAACAGCTCTGATACCAAATGTAGGTTTTAACCCTGTATAGAAATTACCTGCATACGAATTCTTAAACAAAGAAAATAAACAATGAGAGAGCATAACCCATAAAACACATATGCACAGAGATTTTTCCCTGGATCCCAAAACCGGGACTACCAGCTTGATTTTTCATTATGTTCCTTTCAATGTTACAATACATATTTATACATGCCGAAGCATCCAATACCATGGACCGAAAACCATCGCGTCCAATACCATGGACCGAAAACCATCGCGTCCAAAAACATGTGCGAAAATCATGCACAAAACCATAGGTGGGTCCGCCCAACCTAACATATGGTCCAAAACCCCCATAAAGTGGGGTTACAGGTGCCCTTCAAACCCCCTATTAACTACGTGGAAAGAATATAACACAACCCAACATCCTAGAGTGAGTGAGACACCTGTGTTGTCGAATATCGACACTCCCATCCCAGCTACTTCTCCACTTCCCCCACGCTACCAATCGTTGAGGGATAGGGTAAGTGCCAGGATCCCTACTTTGACTATGTGGGACCCCCACACCACTCCCACCACGGGATCTTTTGTTTCACAAGTCCACACTACACCTGTCACTTCAGTTCCGACAAATCCAACTGTTTGTGTAGCACATTCAACTCCAGTTGTTAGTACTGTTACAATGTCTTCAGCTTTGAACACTGATGTTGGTCCCCCTCACGGTCAAGTGAGCAGTGGCCAGCCGGCACACACACCTAAAGTTATCCACCCTGCAAAAAGTGCACCACCCTCTTCTGGTCCCGTCCCAGGAGGGGGGCCATATGATGCCTATGGACAAGCTGTTCAGGATCCAAATGCACAAGGTCCATTCTATTATTACAATTCTGCTGGTCAATACCTTCAGCTTTCTCAACCCTTGCCTACTCAACCTTTTGTTGAGGTTTCGGTACCATTATCCGTTACTTGGAACGCCACCACTTTCCATGGGGGCCAAGTAAGGCCTGCACAGCCTCAAGGACCGCCTAACCAAGGCCAGCCATCTTATGTGCAAACCCCTCAAGGGCAACAATATTATGGCCAGTCTTACCCAGGACAACCTGGGGGCCTACAAGGACAACCCTATCAGGGACAACCTTTGGCCGCTGGTGGTCCATCTTTTACTTATCTGACCCAACCTTCTGGTTACCCGGGGCAACCTAGTATCCAGCAAGGTTACCCATCTGGACAACCAGGACAACCTTACATCCAACAAGGCCAACCTGGTATCCAGCAGGGTTATCCCTCTGGACAAGTTGGACAAACTTATATTCCACAAGGTCAACCAGCAGTCCAATAGGGTTATCCTTCTGGGCAAGGGGGGCAGCCTTACGTATAGCAGGGCCAACCCACTGCTCAGCCTAGTCATCCTACTGGACAAGCGGGTCAACCTTCTGCACAGCAAGGCCAACCCACTGCCCAGCCTAGTCATCCTTCTGGACAGGCCAGCCAACCTCAAGGTTAGCCGGTCGTCCAACCCGCTCAACCATTTGTTCCGCAAGGATAACCCTCGGTTGCTCAAGGACAACCTGGTACCCAGCAAGCTCATCCTTTTGGGCAAACGGGCCCGTCCCAAACCCAACCAGGCCAACCTTCCGGCTAGATGGTCCAAGCTCAACTCGTTCAAGGACATCCTTCTGGGCCCCAAACTCAAATTGGTTATCAAATGCAAGGTGGGCCACAACCCAACCTTCCTACCAAGCACAACCTTCTTATTAGGCTCAGTATGGAGCTTAGCAATCGTATGGCTACCAGCAACCCCAGGGGCAAACTCAATTTACCCCTTATCAAAATTATCAACGAATGCAGGTCACTCCTTACCAGAATTATCAGCAACAGTATGTTGCACCTGCCGGTCAAGTTGCTAATCCATGGGGTGCTGGGGGGCAGACCCAGGGTCAACTGTCTGCTTATGGACAAAATCCTTATGGATAGAATCCTTATGGACAGAATCCATATGGACAGAATCCTTATGGACAGAACTCCTACGGGCAAAATCCCTATGGGCAGAACCCTTATGGGCCAGGCCCATCCGGACAAAGTCCATGGGGGCAACCACCACCTGGTTGGAACCCTGGTACTACCTCTCTTCCACAGCCACAAATGTCCTTTAATCCTCAGTTGCCTTTCTTAGCGACGTTGGAACTCCCGGATGTGTCCAAGTTGACAAACGACCCCATTCTTCATAATCCATATTGGCCACCAGTTCCAACTAAGATACCCGGTGATTGCCCGAAATTCGATGGCAAAGCTGGTGAGGACCCTCAAGCCCATGTCATGACCTATCACCTTTGGTGCTCATCCAACTCATGGCTTGATGACTCCATCCGGCTCCGCCTCTTCCAAAGGACTCTCACCGGCTCGGCCGCTAAGTGGTATATTGAGTTGAATCGCGGAACATTTCAAGATTTCAACTCGCTGGCTATGGCATTCTTAACTCATTTTCAGTTACCCATTCGGTATGAGACAGGGACACATCTCCTTACGTCTCTTAAACAGGACACGGCCACGCATATATCCGATCATATACATGAATGGAGATGGCGTCGTCGCTTGATCAAATTTTGGATTCCTGATCAGCTCCTGACCGATTGGTTCACGACTTCCTTTGTCCCTGCAATCGCGCGAGACATCGCCATGGGAGCTTGTGTAACTGAAGAGCAAGCTATCGCGCATGCTCAGTACCTCGACTTAGTATACTCTCAGTCAGGTACTTTATATGATTATTTGCCAGACGCCCCGAGACCCGGAACATCCAAAGCTTCGCCAAAACCATCTGTTGACGAAGTTATTGGCTTTGTAAATGCGTCTTCAAAGAAGTCATCCGCGAACCCTGGGAAGCAAAAACAGAATGCTTCTAATGGAAAAAGAAAGGGAAAGCCAAAAATAAATCCGAACAACCCAAACAGGACTCCCCTAAACCTCCACCCAAGGAAGGAGCCAAACGTAAACCTAAGTATCCTTGTCTTATCTGTGATGAGGATCACTACACTAAAGACTGCCCTAGGCAGTCCGAAGTTAGTCGATTATTGAAAGGTGCTCCTGGGACTCCTGTTGTGCTTAAAGAACCTTTCCCTTCACAACAAACTCAAATGGTGGCAGATCCATCGCAACCCTCTTCTTCATTCGGCTCTCAAGTATTTATGGCTGGGATGATTCCCATCCATGTCACTACTCGAGCAAAAGAATATCCATCTCATGCCGGGAAAGAGTCGGAGGTCCCCTCCAGTGCTCCTTCGTCCAGTTCTGGTCCACTCCACATCGAAAGACCTAACATTGAGACGACTATCCGACCCCCTCCAAAAGGTGTACTCCGAAAGTCTTCTTACAACCCTAATGCTCGTGCTGCTCAGCACTACAGCATCGTTGAGGACTTAGCCCAGGCTCCGTCTGCTATGTCTGCTCTAGAAGTCCTCTAGAGCTGCCCCTCCCAGAGGAAGTCCTTGCTATCGGCCATCGGTGGCATAGACCCAGCTGACTCGGATTTGATTTCTTTTGATCTCGAGGGCTATACACCGAGACTGCCTCACCAAATCGCTTTCCTTATACAGGTCATCATCAATGGTAAAACGATTCATCGTACAGTCATTGATGAAGGTGCCTCAACTTGCATCATGTCTGTTGCTTGCTGGAAAGCTATTGGGTCTCCAACATTGAGCCAGTCTCCTACGACGTTAGAAGCCTTTGATGGAAGAGAGTCCCGTCCTTACGGTATCCTTCAACGCTTGCCCATCTCCTTGGAAGGGGACACGGTAGAAGTGGAGGTCGAAGTTGTCGACGCTAATCTTACCTACAACCTCCTCCTCGGACGTAGCTGGACATACGCCATGCAAGCCATGGCTTCCTCCCTTTTCTGTGTCATTCGTTTCCCTCATCAGGGGAAGATTGTCACAGTGGACCAACTCTCCTTCTTCGCCTCTTCTTTTGAAGGTAATGTGCCTTTCGTGGAGCATACCTCCAAATCATTCAAGAGTGTGGGAGCTGGTCTCTTTAAGGATCCCGCCCTAATGGGTGTCTTTCCCCTTCCACCTTCGAATCTCACCCCTATTAACATGATTTCCGTGCATTCTGATCTGTGGGTCCTTCCTCCCGCTAATCAGATAGAATCTTAGGGCGATATGATGCCATTTGAGCGCAATAACAGTAATGTCAAACTTCACTCCATTTTCAATGGACTGAAGCTTGGGGGGCATGTACCTCGAATTGAGACACCATGCTGGGGGGCATGCCCGTTCCTTTATTCTCGTGCATGATTCATGCGCTTCGATTTGTACATGCGTGTGTGTGTGTGTGTGAGTTTTCATGTTTTCGGCTTGGTGTGAAAGCGTGATTGCACCTTATTGTGTCTTTTTTCTTCTTGTGTAGATGTCGGGTGCACCTTACATTGGTTTCGATGATGGTGCCTGCCGCAGCACTCGTAATTTGTCCTCTGCGGCGTGGGTGATCTACGATCCTCAAGGTGAGTTGATAGATCTTCAAGGTGTGTGTTTAGGCTATACTACAAACAATGTTGCTGAATATAGCGCTGTTATTGAATTATTAGCCGAGGCAATTAATCTCGGTATTCGTACATTGCTTGTTAACCTAGACTCTTAACTTGTCGTCCATCAGCTCAATGGGCGATATTCTGTCAGAGATCGTCACATTTTAAGGTTGTACTTATGTGTTAAATTGTTAGAAAGGAATTTTGACTTTATCACATATCAGCATATTCCAAGACGATTAAACACATTATCTGATGCATTGGCTAATCATGTATTAGATAGACATTTGCGTCATTTATAATCAAAACATTATACAAGCAAGCACATAAAATCACAATAATAAACCGTAGGCATATGTATATATATATGTGTGTCGCAAAGGTTTGCACCGTGTGCATTACATAAGTCCAAAAAATAATACATGTTCATCCTGATACATCCTCGGACAACATGTCCCTCAAAAAATATGCATGAAAGAAGCCTAGAAGTCTACTCGTTGTGGTGCTCATGATAGCACGTCACTGTGCACACCAAGCGTCTCAACAGACGATGGATGCGGGTCGGCACCCCCACTGTGTGCCTCTGGTATGCAAAAGGCACGTCCACCAATCTCGCGTAACCTGGGATCCCTTGGGTAAGTCCCTCGAGATTCTGCACCAGCTCTTCCCACATGGCACCCCTTTCCTGAGGATCAGCTGCAGGTTGGCCTCTCCGCGCTATAGGAGACAAGCCGGCTGGTCGCTCTGGGCCCACATCTGCATATACATACAACTGTCATCAGAACATGCATGTATTGACAAAAAAAAAAAATGAAAATACATAAAGGCATCAAAAAAGAAGGTCATACCTAGCTCCTCTTCCCACTCCTCTCCCTCTGGCAGTGGGAGGTCTGGGTCCCCCATGAAGTTGGTTCCCGCGTATGGCCAATCCTCTACCATGATTAGCTGACGGCGAAGCCATATGAAGAACTCGGACCGCCAAGACATCTGTTGGCCCCTTCCTCCTCTGGGCATCAATGCTGCCCAGCGAGCCATCCTAGGCTCTCGTGGCAATGGGTCCGCCACTATAGCTCCCTAGTACTGGAAGAGGGGTAATCATTCCAAGAAGAACGACACCACAATCGAGCCATACCCGAACTGTTTCACTCCCCCGCGCTTACACTTTGTAAGCTGCCTTTTGATATTTGTAGTCACCGCTGTAGCCCAGTCAAAAATGGTGGGGCTGAGACATTCTGTCGCTAGTAACAGATGATTCTTGCTTGCCTCATGGGGTGCCTGTACCCCAGCTGCATGTGATGGTGAACAGTATCACCTTAAGAACCAAATCATGGATGGTGGCGATATCCACCTTGGCACTGTTTTTCCCAAATTGTGCCTCTGGACACACTCGGGCCTTCACTTCACCTATTTTCTCTCTGGAAGGCCTGCTTCCGGTCAAAATGGGGCTTGCCCCTCTCCGTGACAGCCCAGTAATGAAGTACACATCAGATACATCTAGCTCTAAGGTCTGATCCCGTAATCGAAATACTTGGTCATCAACATCCCAAGCATCCACTATGAACTGTAATAGCTCCGATTGAGCTCGTAGATAAGAGGTGAGGAAGAATTTCTTGAGACCACAGTCTCTCAGAGCATTCATACATCCCTCATTCACTATGGCCAAGGCATCTACGGCATCATGCTCCCGTTCTTTCCATTCCACCACCATTTTTGCTTGTTTCCTGCACCCACAAGGATGAATAGATCATTATTGAAACCCTGGTAGGCTCACAAACCGGACAAATTTCAAAAATGATAGGAAAATTCAAGTAAAAAGTTAGGTTATGCAGTTGGCGCGACACCTTTGGGCAAATCACCCCATTGGCGCAGACCCGTGCCAGACACCCGTGCCAATGGGGCGCAACCCTAAATTTTAAAATCCCCCTTGCGGAGGCTGAATTAGGGAACAAAATGCATAAAACGAGTATGAAAATGGAGCTAAGGGAAGCGCCTCTTACCTGGAACTGGCGGAATCTCAAATGGTTGCACGGATTGGCGGTAATCACTGCTCGAAGTTTGCTCCCCAAATGGACCACTACTACTATGCAAGAGGTAAAAAGTAAAAAGTAATTCTATTTTTACCTTTTCACCATATTTATAAACTTTTGCCTTGTAATTAGGTTTAAAAAGTTTTTTTTTGAGTATTTTAATATACTTTTGGTCGAAAATGGATTTTACGCTTGCTTCTGGTGCTATGACAGGTCCTTTTTGCAACTTCGATGGTGAAACGAGTTGTATTTTATACTTTTTCAGACTCGGTAAATACACGAAAAGTCACTGTGGAGTCATCTTTCAGCTCTTTTTTGACTCGCTAAAAATGAAAAGATCGCCGAGTTACCCCTCTTGACTCGTTAAACGTAAATAAGAGGTGGTCGTCTTTAAACCCTTTTTCTGATCGTGTAAAAACGAAAAGATCGTTGGACCCTTGTCGTTTCAGGTTCGTTAATGGCTACGAAACGACGTGATGTTGATCGCTTTTTTACTTTTTCAGATCGATGTCACTATAAATGAAAAGTACTCCTCGATCGTAATGGTCGGGCGGTTCTTTCGAGCATTGTTTTATACTTTTTCAGGCTCGGGAGACACAACTTTACGAAAAAGGACCCCCCCTGGAGTTTTCTTTTCTGTCGTCTTTTCAGACTCTCTAAACAAGAAAAGATGCCAAGTTCCTCCTTTGTCAGACTCGTTAAAACTTAATGACATCGGGTTCTGTCGTAATGACGCTCACAAACATATGCTATCCCCATCAAGCTTGTTAAAAATAACTGGGGTACTTGCCTGAAATGGTGGGGAAAATGGATCCATAATTCTTGTCGTGTCGGCAGTATGTCGCGCTTGAACATGGCACTAGTCTGCATTCGTGTCTGGGTGGGGACATCTCATCTTGTTTTACACTTGCCTCCATGGGTTTGGGTTATCCTATTTGACCTCTTGTCTACTCATTGCCTTGTCACCATGACCTCTGCTCATTTGATGTCAAATACTGCCAAGTCCACTGTCGTGCCGCCGATATGTTCAAGAGAAGTTGACCTCTGCAGCAGTACAACCTCCTCTGATACCTCACATAATTTTGATTTACCACAACATCCTTCCTCTGTCTCGTGTCACTGATGTGGGAAACACTATGGCCCACCTTTGATCAAGGTCACTTCCTGTCAACTTGGACTCATTATCCAGGAAGCTGATCTAGAGACTCCCTTTCGGTGCCTTGGAGCCTGCATGCCTCAATGGCAGGTTCTTCGTGTTCGACGCGAGGTTTTCATCATTGACCTCCGATCGAATGATTCTACGGGTGTTCGACGCCAGCTCACTTATTCACACACCGTAGATTGTACCTATAGTACCTTGAGGGCCATTGTCATTATTGGTGGTACCTCTCGCGTCTGTTAACAGTTTT
Organism: Pinus tabuliformis; assembly: GCA_031772625.1. Taxonomy (NCBI): domain Eukaryota; kingdom Viridiplantae; phylum Streptophyta; class Pinopsida; order Pinales; family Pinaceae; genus Pinus; species Pinus tabuliformis. Next base: position 46,021,564 of record CM062816.1, on the reverse strand, counting down.
CATCATTGACTGGTAATCAGACGATGTTCATGCATGTTCGACTTCAACTCATGTATTCACATGCTTGGACTTGTACTCTATTCGGGTCGATGGAGCGCAAGACCCTGGATTTTTTTTGTTGGAATCCATGTTGCGATTTGTGGATTATTATGTTTATTACATGACTCATTCACTGGATGGCTACGACCATGCCTGAGTCTCTATATCGATCCTCACTGGATGGCTGCGCCCATACCTTGGATCTAGATTATTATGTACTCTGTTATGGATGGCTGCGCCCATACCACATATATCATGTACTTGAGATATCAGTTGTACTTCTTTACGCAGGTTCTCCGGTGGCCGTGTTTTCAATCACGCATTCTCTTGTAAAGCATTTCACCCCTCTCTCTCTCGGGCCTCATGCTTTAGGGGGCATCTGTTACACAACAATTTGTCACCATTTGTCACCGTCCCTATTACCCCTCACCCGCACACTGGAGGACTCATTCTGGGACCTGTGAGAAGTGACATGACCTGAAACCACTTGCATCATATTCCTCCAAGTATGAGCTTCATTTGCACTGAAGACATCTCCTGCAAAATACCCATGAAAACAACTCTTTTTGCATTAGCGCGGGTCCACAGTTCACTGCCCACGCCAATGAGGGAAATCGTCTAAAAAGGGTGTGTCGTTTGCGCTCTGTCCCAGAGTCACACTCGCACCAACCGAATTGAGTAAAGTTTTTAACCAACAAGCTTCCGAAGGTTCTCTTCAACCCATTCACCAACTGAATCTATGTTGAGCTAGGACGGTTTGGCTTCGAATCTCCATAGAAAGGAAAGTGGTTTGCCACCTTTCATGGAAGTTTCCAAGTGATAAAGCCAATCCCATGAATAATGTGGTTGATCCTATCTCTTTCTTCTCTATCTATAAAAGCTTGCCTCTATGCCTTGAGCAAGCTAGTTACAGTAGTTCTAGTTCCAGCATAGTGATAGAGAGTTTGAAGCTGCAAGAGCCTTCTTTGCACTCATAAGGCCAAATCTAAGTAAGGAGATTCTTGTCACCCAAAGAGAGAGAGGCTTTTCCTCATCCCAACAGGCTTTGCAAGACTTGTGTAGCTGACTACCCAGCCAAAGGAGGATTTGACGTCAGAACAATGGTTGTATTCTTCTTTGTTATTTATTAATAATAGATGACTATCATTATGGTTCCACTCTCATTGTCTTATGTTTGATGTTGAGTTATATATTTTCTGACTGATATATAATTGCATCTACTAGATTTTATGCTTGTATTTGTGTTGTTCTTTGCATGTGCAGGTGTCCAATCACGGAGATCGTGGGGATCGTGACCGGCGGAGGCAAAGGAACGAGGGCGAGATCTCTTCTACGAACACTAGCGTTGGAATCCAAGTAGGTTCTCACCATCCACTTGTTATTTTCAATTGGGAACTTGCGTGATAGCATTGTGTGGTTGTTGCTAGACCCGGTCTGGGCTAGTAGGGATCGTCTCTGTCCGCAGATGGGATTTACCTCCACAACAGCAATTGCTTGATAAACAAATCTTTCCTTAACAAACAAATGAAAAGAAAACTTTTTTTTTTTGTCTTTTTCAATAAACTCAAAAACGAGACTACTAATTATGCTCACGAAAAAATCATTTTTTCTTCAACAATCAAAAACTATAGAAAACAAATCTTTTCAAAAGAGATTTTTTTATTTTTAATTTTTAATTTCTAGAAAACACTCAAAACTATTAAAAATATAATCTTGAGATCTACAAATTCTAAAAACATAATTGAAGTAAAAGCTTACAAAATTTATTTTCAAGGATGTTTTACTTAGTTATCAGCAAACTAAGGACTAACTTGTTCAGAATAACAAATTAATGAAAAAACAAACAACGTTTGCTTTATTTTTTAAAAATGCAATCCAAAACTTTCAAAACAAGTTCTTTCAAAGCTTCGCAAAGAGAAAAACGAGATGTATTCCTCACCAAAGGCAGATTTTACAAATCAGTCAGACTCATAAAGAATACCAACAAAAACCAGGGTGATCTGAGGTTTCTAAGGCTTCTAAGCTCGGAGTTACTACAAAGACCAAACGAAAAATCAAGCCAGGCACACAAAACTTCTAGAAATTCACCTAAAACCTAAATGCCAATGGAATTCACTCACAAAACGTTTCTGACAAGACACGTGTAGATCTAGGCAGAGGCTAAAACACATAAACAACTCCTAGGCTTAACTGAATGAAAAGATTTTAAGTTTTTCAAAATTTTGACAGGGTCCGCAGGCCCCCAGTACAACCAGGTGCGGTACCGCTCTGTGTGTAAAGAAAAAGTGTGGGGATGTCCACACTGTGTTACAAACAGAGGGTGCGGTCCTCTTCCAAAAGCATGAAAAACAAAAAATAATTCAAAATCTAAGGAACCTACCCAATCCCACACACATCAAGCAAAAACCAGAAACAGAGAAACAATTTCTCAAGTCAAAGTAAAAGCAAAGGCAAAAACCAAAAATTCAAGTCCCCAACGGAGTCGCCATTTTGTCGGGCGGATAAATCACTCTTGCGAATAAGACCGATCTCCCTAGTATCCATGGATATTTAGCGACAAGAAAACCAAAAAACTTCTATCTTTCTCTAAACATGCAATTTATAAATAAAAGCCAAGAGATGTTTCAGATCCTACCTCAAGTCCAGTGCTAGTTTGTGGAAGCCACGGTCCGTTCATCCAAATGAGCTCCCTTTTAAAGAACCTACAAACACAAACATGCACACATCAAATAACACCTACATAGCCAATATAATAAACCATATTTATCATAATGATCAAGGAATTCATGAAATAAACCATAGAAGACAATTTATTGAGAAAAATGAATATGATTGTATTAACTTTAAACAAAGAAGAACTTTACAACCTTGGTGCCTTGATGCTGTACAAGCTCCTCCCAGGGTCCAGCAAGAATCTCCTCTATTTTTACAAGTTTCACTCTCTTCCCAAAGAATCCAAATATTATGTAATCTCTCCTCTCAAGCTCAAATAGGAAGTCTAAATTCCAACATCATTTACCCTAAAAAATGTTCAGCTTTCAACCTCTCTAGCAACCAGCCCAATGCCTCAATTTATAGTGTAGAGGAGGGAAGTTACCAGGTCCACCTTCAAAGGGATAGAGTCCTCCTTCAAAGGGATAAGCTCCTCTCATCAAGGGGTTAGCTCCTTTAATTATGGGATGCATGAACCACCTAGGAGTGAACTAACCACATCAAGATTCCTTCTAGAAGTGTCCAGAATTAACCCAAAGTGAGTTTTTAAGAATAAACTTGCGCCTTTTTGACTTTTACAGGGGTCTGCATCCACTCCTTTAGAGACAGAGCAGGTAGGACTGCAGGTAACATGACCAAGGGGTGTGGGACCTCGGGTAATGATAAGAGAAATTGCGGAACCAGAGTTTTAAAGCTTTTCAAGGACTTCCTCTCATTTTAAGGCTTGACATGAAGAGCTGAGGTTTGAGACTTCCAAAGGAGGAGAGTATGAGTGGTGATAGACTCACACTGACTACAGAAAGTCATGGTGACAATATTTTGTGTAACAATAGGCAAGCACTGGAGGATACCATAAGGATGAGACTCTCCCATCAAAAGCTTCCAAGTTCGTGGGAGACTAGCTTAGAGTTGGAGAACCGATAGCCTTCCAACAAGCAACAGACATAATGCAAGTAGAAGCGCCTTCATCAATGACTGTGCAGTGAATAGTTTTAGAATTGATGATGACTTGAATAAGGAAGGAAATTTGGTGAGGAAGTCTCGGTATATTATTATCTAGGTCAAAAGTGATCAAATCTGAGTCGGTCGGGTCAATGCCACCGATGGCCGATAGCAAGGACTTCCTCTAAGAGGGGCAGAGGACTTCTAATGTGGACATAGCTGACAGAGCTTGGGCTAAGTCCTCAACGATGTTATAATGCTAAGAAGCACGAGCATTAGGGTTGTAAGAAGACTTCCGGAGCACCCATTTAGGAGGAGGTCGGATGACTGCCTCAGTGCTAGGTTGCTCGATATGGAGGGGACCCGAACTAGACGGAGGAGCACTAGAGGGGAACTCAGTTTCCTTCCTGATAGGTGATGGATACTCTTTTGACCGAGTACTAATGTGGATACTCTTTTGATCGAGTACCATTTGAGTTTGCTGCGAGGGAAAAGGATCTTTGAGCATGGCAGGAGTCCCAGAGGCACCTTTTAACAAATGACTAACTTTAGACTACCTCGAGCAGTCTTTAGTATAGTGATCCTTGTCACAAATAAGGAAAGGATACTTAGGCTTGCGTTTGGCACCTTCTTTGGGTGGTGGTTTAGGGGAATCTTACTTCGGTTGATCAGCCTTCTTCTTTCCTTTTCCCTTATTTTTTCCTTTCGAAGCTTTGTCTGCCATGGTGGACTGAACGACGTTAACCTTGGAAGTGTTACTAGAAGTGGATACGGCCTAAGAAGCGTTTTCATTCGAAGTGTTCGACTTTTGCTTCCCAAGGTTCGCGGAAGATTCTTAGAGGATGTATTGACAGAACCGATGACACTGTCAACAGATGGTGTTCATGGGGCTTTGGAAGTTTCGGGTCTCAGAGCATCAAGCAAATAATCATATAGTGTACCAGACTGGGAGTAAACCAAGTCAAGTTACTGAGCACACGCGATAGCTAGCTCTTCAGTTACACATGCCCCCATAGCAATATCCTGGCTATCGGACCGACAAATGAGGTTGTACACTAGTCAGTCAAAAGCTAATCGGGAATCCAGAACTTAATCAAACGGTGACGTCTCCTCCATTCGTGGATATGATCAAAGATATGCGTGGCCATGGTCTATTTTAAGGATGTCAGGGTATGTGTGCCCATTTCATATCGAATCAGAAAATAAAAATGAGTTAAAAATTCCATAGCCAACGAGTTAAAGTCCTGAAAAGATCCGCAAGCTAGCTCAATATACCATTTAGCAGTAGAGCTAGTGAGAGTCCGTTGAAAAAGGCGGAGATGGATTGAATCATCAAGCCATGAATTGGACAAACACCATAGATGATAAGTCATGACATGAACTTGGGGATCTTCTCCAGCTTTACCATCAAACTTGGGACAATCACTTGGAATTTTAGTCGGGACTAGTGGCCAGTACGGATTATGAAGAATGGGATCATTTGTCAGTTTGGACACATCTGGTAATTCCAAAATTGTTAAAAAGGGTAATTTAGGGTTAAAGGACATCTAAGGTTGTGGGTAGGAAGTAGCACTACAGTTCCATCTGGTTGCTTGTTGCCCCCATTGATTTTGTCTGGACGGATTTGGCCCATAAGGGTTTTGTCTGTAGGGATTCTTTCCATAGGGGTTATAACTGTAACTGGACGATTGACCCTAGATTTGACCCCTAGAATTCCATTGATTAACAACTTGTCCTATAGGAGCAACATATGGTTGCTGGAAATTCTGATAAGGATTAACCTGCGGCTGTTGATAATTTTGGTATGGGGAAAATTGGGTTTGCCCTTGGGATTGCTGAAAACCATAAGGCAGATGGGCTCCAAACTAAGCCTGAGGACCAGACTAAATTTGATAGGAAGATTGGGTTTGGGATCCAGCCTGAATTTGGAGACCGGATTGGGTCTGGGCCCAGGCTAGGGCTGAAAATTGGGTGGAGCTTGAGAAGCAACGAGCGTTTGAGTACCCGGTTGAGAAAGCCTAGACAGATGTCCTTGGGAAAATAGAGGTGGAGGCATCTGGCTAGAAGGTTGGCCTGGTTGAGGTTGAGGTTGGTCCATCTACCCATAAGTTTGAACTTGCTGGGTATTGGGTTGACCTTGCGCAACCGAAGGTTGTCCAGACTGACCAGATGGTTGAGTAGGCTAAATAATTGGTTGGCCTTGTTGAATTTGAGGTTGACCAACTTGTCCAGAAGGGTGGCCTTGCTAAGTCCCAAGTTGGCCTTGTTGAATGTAAGGTTGTCCTGGGTTACTAGAAGTTTGCCCGAAGTATGTGAAGGAAGACCCACTGAAGGCCGAAGGTTGTCCCTCAATGGGTTGTCCTTGTGGGCCGACAGTTTGCCTTGAATAAGGTTTCCCATAGTACGGCTATCCGTAAGACTGTTTTCCGTAAGACGGTTGACCTTGATAGGGTAGTCCTTGAAAATTTGAAGGTGGTGCTTGGCCACCATGATAAGCCATGGTACCCCAAGCGACAGATAACGGAACTGAGACCTCAACCACAGGTTGAGATGCTATGGGTCTAGGGTGATAAATATGGGTTCCTCAAGAATCATAGTAATTATACGGATTTTGTGGATCCGTATTTTGAGGAATTTGAAGATATTGATCATATGCCCCCCCTACTGGAATGGAACCAAAAGAAGGTGGGGCACTAAGGCTAGGGTCAACAACCCCAGATATGGGCGCTGAGGGCCCACTATGTGAAAGACCTACTGAAGGTCCGACAATAGTGGTCACAATTGAAGATGCAATGACGGTACTAACAACAGGGGCTGAGGAAGCCACACAAATGGTTGGAATAGTTGGGACAGATGTGACAGTTACATTGTGAATCTGAGGAGTGAAAGATCCCGACGTCGGAGTGATGGTACGAGACCATATGGAACTTATAAGGGGAGACATAGAACCTATGATATCAGCCAAAGCATTATAGTGTAAAGGCAGCATGATACCAAGGGAGGTGACACGAAAGGGTGAAGTTTCTGTAGGTATAGGAATTTCACCACTTGCCATAAAGGACTCTTCACTCATGACGGGGGTCATCTCATCCATGTCAGAAGAAGACATTGGGACCGAAACACCAAGAGGAGTAAGGGGAAAGTCTTCTTCAGAAGGATCCCAAATGGGGTTCCAATCAATACCAGAAGACTCGTCTTCCGGAGTGTGAGAGTTAAGTAGTTGGATACTCAGAACAACAGGAAGAGTATCACTAGCAACCGGTACCTCAGGAGCGATAGAAGATGGAGATCCTTGGTTGCTTGGAATAGGAGACGGGATCGGTGATTCTGCCAAGATGATTTAACTCAAAAGCCCTAGGGATAACTAATCGAGCAAGGAGAAAAAAAACCCTATGCAAACTAAAATGCAACAAGATCTAACAGGGTAAGTGTGAACGTAGCCAAATAAATTTTAAGACATAGGAACTAAACTTGACCTTTTCATCTTTAAAGAGTCGAGAAAAGGACGAAAAGATGACTCTAGTCGCCTTCGAATATTTAATGAGCCTGAAAGGACAAGTGCTCAGATGGACCTTTTCTTTTAAGGAGTCTGAAAAGGAATGAAAGTGACTGCTCTGGAGAAAATAGGCAAAAGGTTTACCAAACATCCTGTAAAATTGCATATACACCTTGGCGATCATATGAAAACCCAAGACTTTCCGTATGGTAGTCAATCTTCCCGAATGTTGTGTTTGGTGCATTACGATTTGCCAGGCGGCAGACATGGCTTCCTAGGGATATAGGATGATAACCTAGTGGGGTCTCCCAACATATACTCGACAGTACTGGGAGCACAATTTCGTACTAGACCGCTATTGAGTCACAGAAGGAGGAATCACCCAACCTTGAGTGAAAATAATAGTGACTAGGTTTAACAACGCTGGAGCATGTCTCTAGCCTAGACCTCTAAATAGGGTGTGTTATGTTCCAAAGCATTGTTAAGTTCATTCAGTTCATTTTAGAGTTTATCTTAAATTATGTTTCAGTTTTCAGGCCTTACTGTGTGTATACAAAAACCTAGGATGCAGCTAGAATGAGTAAAGCATCTTTCACTTCAATGAACACCTACGTACGGGAGGGTAGAGAGATCATTCCAAACCAAGAAAACCAAGATAAGAGAAGAGACACAATACATAAACACATCAACCCTACAGTGCACGGATAATACTGATGATAGATTTTATCATTTGCTTTCCAACATGCAAACTTGAAATATAAATACACTTTCACTTTCGTATACTAAATGAATGCAGTCTTTTGATTTTGATTGTTTTGAATTTAAAAGGAACAAACAAGCAAGTGTGAAAACCGGTTGATCCAAACAATTGTGATCTATGTTCAGTAGTGAAAATAAATCGAATCAATACCAAATATTGGTTCAATAATCATCACTAAAAATCAACCAGAAAGAAACAAGAAATGGAGAAGATTCAAACAAATCAACAAGAAGGTTGCAAATGAACCTTGGACAAACAAGCAACCAAGCCAAGTAATTCAAGAACTTGAAAGAACAAACTAGGTCACACAACCAAAAATGCAAGATTCATTCAATAAAACCAAAGAAAGAGTACCTTAACCATAAGTAATCAAAAACAAGTTACTGGGCAAGTGAAAGAAAGCAAGGGATCAATAGGACTGGTGGATTTAGGAGGTAGAATTGAAAAAACAACTCTACAAGAATCGTCATCGGCATAACATTAGCAACTAAGGACGATTATCCACTAGTTGTAGTAACAGAGTGACGTCGTCACGAGAGTACATGTCTCTTCCGCGACAGGCCGATTTTAGGAGTCGTCGCGACTATACGACGAGATTCAGTGACACAGAGGACTTTGCAACAGAGACAAACCGACATCTACGTGATTGTTAAACTATTTTCAGTGATGATCTTAAAAAAAATGACAAATGAACAAGAAAATCCAAAACAAAAACCAGTCAATCCTACAGACAATAGAGGGATTTCCTAGATTGACCTAGCTAATCGAAAAGACTGATAGTTTATCCCCAAAATTCAAGAGACACCAAATCAAAACCAAAACAAGAGAAAACAAGAGAATAAACATGCAAATGACTCCCCAGTGGAGTTGCCGGCTTGTGATGCAGGAAAGTGTTCCCTTTGCGTATAGAGGCAACCCATCTAGACCTAGAGTGGGTCTAGTCATAGCAAGGACAAAACAACAATTAATTCCCTTAAATAGTCATCGTTGGAGGCCTACCTCAAACCAGTGGTTGATGAAGTTCCGTTGTGCTACTCCAGCTTCTGTTTCCTTCTCCTTAACAAGTGATCAACCTGAAACACCACAAAGAAACAACAGAGCACATAACTAAGAAACAACAATGATCTATTTACTCACAAAGTTAAGAAGTCATGAGATATCAAGTAAATTGCATACAATACATAGGAAATCATCATTGATTGTATTAATAATAAATCAAAAGAAAAGCTTACAACCAAGTCTTGACATCTCAAGCCTTCTCAAAGGGTCCAACTAGTGTGTTTCTTCAAGCATTCACCCTCAAAGATGGGTCTCCCAAATAGCAATATATCTCTCTCTCTCATTCACAAGCTTTAAGACAAGGTTAAGGGCACTCCACACCTTCATGCAAACTATAAATCAATCCCACACTTGTCACACTCACACCAAAACTATCTACCAAACTAAAAAGTAGTAGCAACACTGTACAACCAAAAGAACTAAAGGAACTAGCAGATGATAGCAATGGCGAGTGATTTTATAGGAGAAGGAGTCTCCATGAAATGAGGGAGAGGGAGCTTATCCTTAGGGCAAGCAGCACAAAACACGGAACTACCATGCCAGAGGAGGAAGGGCGACCCAAATTGACCCAACAACTAGGTCCAGAGACATCCAGAAGGTCGACTGTTGGAACGAATTCGCCCAATCTAGATCGTCATTGGTCGTTAACTGAGCTTTAGCACCGAAATCACTAGGAAGCAAGGTATGTATACCAATCGTCTCTAAATATGGAAAATAGCCTTGCGTTGGGGCATGAAATCTGATCGTCTCTAGAAACAGGTGTACTCCCATGACGGGGTTGCGACAGGATTGTTTATGACAGGGGTCCGTCGTGTATATTAAGTGTATTCTCGCGATGAGGCAGAAAACTTAGAAAAAGAGGGTCAATTGGCAACATAGGAGATCATTTATTCAATATGAGCATGTTTTACTGGACACATGACACAGTAGAAGGACTGGGGTGAAGGCAGTGACAAATTACTGTGTAACAGGGTTGTCCACCCTTATTTTTGTAAAGTAAATTTAGCTGTAAAATATCTACCATGGTCTGCCGGCCATGGGATTATATAAGAAGAACTAAGTAAGTAAGCTCTAAGTAGTTCAATAGTTGCTAAGCTAGTCATAGCACTGAAGTAAGAAATCTAAGTTTTAGGTCATAGCGTAGGTAGAGGCTCTGCAGTTGAGTGTGTAAAGGCCTAGGGTGGAAGTCCACAGCTGAGTGCGCAAACCCTTGTGGCTTTGTGCACAGGGCGGATAGATTCTGTAATCACTTAAAGATATCAATAAAGAAAAGTATTATGCAAATTTTGTGTCTTTGCTCCGATTAATGGATCTTGTCATGTTGTGTATGAATTTATTTATAATGCTTATGTGATGCGCGAATGTATGTAATTACATTTGATAACTGAATGAAAATAAGGATATCTATTTACGTGGTGCTAACTATGATTATCTAATAAGGTAAGTAAGATTTGTAAGATAACTTGACAATCTATGTAATACATTGCCTTAGCAGTGCGAAAGTATCTGAATCGAAGGTTAAGGCTACGTGAAGGTCTATCGTACCCTTTCACAGAGGTACTAAAGGCCAGAGTATATGGCTAGTCTGGCAAGCCCTAGAACTAAGTGACATGCATGAAAGCATAAATAGAAGGAATAAACCGACATCACTACCATCTTAGTGTGCGGAAACTTGGTTCCAACATCCCCCCATACTGCTTCAGGTGAGACTTCGATCCGCACTCCATTGGCTGATGCCGAAAGGGCCAGTAGTGTAGGGATTTGTTTGGCTAACTAGCGTTGAACCTGGGTCAGGCCCTGACAAGAAAAAAAAAGGATATGCACAAGTAGAAGGAATTGATTTTGAAGAAAATTTTTCTCCCCTTTCCAGAATGGAATCTATCAAGATGTTTCTCGCTTATGCATACTAGAGAAAAATCAAGGTGTACCAAATGGATGATAAGTGAACCTTTCTAAATGGTGAATTGGAAGAAGAAGTTTACATTGAACAACCCGAAGGTTTTCTTTTGTCTAATAAGGAAGACTATGTTTGTAGATTAAAGAAGGCACTATATGGTCTGAAACAAGCTCCTAGAGCTTGGTATGCTCATCTTGATGGATATCTATATCAACAAGGATTCAAGAAAGGAAGCGTCGACATCAATCTCTATGTGAAAGTGAATCAAGATAACCTAACAATTGTTGAGGTATATGTGGATGATATAATATTTGGAAGCAATGATGACATATTAAGTAAAAACGTTTCCACAAAGATGAAAAGTGAGTTTGAAATGTCTCTACTTTGCGAGATGACATACTTTTTAGGGCTTTAGATATCTTAGTAGGATAAAGGAATATTTATATATCAAACCAAGTACATCAAGGAAATGCTCAAGAAATTCGAGATGGAAGATTGCAAGCCTATCCTTACACCAATGATAATAGGTTGCAAGTTAAGCTTAGAAGATTCGTCAAAGGATGTAGACCAAAGGTTGTATATATCTATGATTGGAATTCTTCTATATGTGACAGCTTCTCAACTAGATGTAATTTAGACAGTTGGACAAGTATCAAGATTCCAAGCATCACAAAAAGAATCTCATATTATTGTCATTAAAAGAATTCTTCGGTATCTTAAGGGCACAAAAAAATATGGTTTATGGTATTCCAAAGGAAATGATCTAGTTATCCAAGCTTATACAAATTCAGATTGGAAAGGAAGTGTGATGATCGAAAGAGTACCAGTGGAGCAGCATTATATCTAGGTGGTTGCCTGGTTTCATGGTTAAGTAAAAAATAGTCTTCGATCTTGTTATCCATGGCAGAAGCATAATATATTGCGGCAACAACTTGTTCTAGTCAAATTCTCTGGATGAATCAAACTCTACAAGAGATTCAAGTCAAGTTTGATGAGCCTATTCCCATATTCTGTGATAACACCAAGGCCATCAATATCTCCAACCATCATATGATGCATTCCAAGACAAATCACATTCTGATAAAATCTCATTTCATTAGAGAGTAGGTCGCTGAAAAGAATATCAAGATCGAATATGTTGGCACAAAGGAACAAATTGATGACATATTTACCAAACCATTACCTCGTGAATAATTTAAGCATCTTCACCAAAATCTTAGGATTCTCCCAAATTCTCAGTATACTCTTTCTCTTATCTAACTAAGTAGAAAGGGGGAGTAGGGTGGTGTATAGGTCCACAGGATGGGAATTTGTCAGGGGGAGTTACCCTCTTCCATTGATGACGAAGGGGGAGAGAAGGCAATAGGAAGAGGTGACATGATTGTAGGGGGATTACTTATGTTGCCATCAATGCCAAAGGGGGAGATTGTTGATCAGTGGTTGTCATTGATGCCAACCCAAGTAGCACCACGGCTACCCCTATATTGCATGGGAATTTTGACTTGACAACTTACTCTATTATGAGTCAAGGATCCTCTAGATGGATGATACTCGTCAAGGTGTTTCCATCGATATATGGCGTGCCACATAATTCTTCACTGTTTGAGATATATTCAAGTGCAATCAACATCTCCAAAAATCTAGTCATGCATTCAAAGACTAACCATATTCATATCAAGTTCCAATTCTCGAGGGAAAACGTTGCCAACAATATTGTCAGACTTGAATATGTGGCCACTAAATAGAAACATTCAAATATATTTACTAAGCCACTGCCAAGAGAATCATTTGAATATATCAGGAAACATATAGGATTTGTGACTCCTCCTTCCAAATGAATTCATTTTGATAGGTGGTGGAAGCAACTCAAAATGTAGGATCCATGGAAGAGTAGGTTGTAATGATTCAGGAGGAGTATTCAAGAAGTATTATCTCCCATTGATGCCAAAGGGGGAGAATATTGGCATCAAAGAAGACCATGCCTAGCTTGAGGGGGAGCTTATGGTGTTTCCATCAATGTCAAAGGGGGGTATTGTTGGACAATTAGTGGTGATTGGGTGGCAGTGTTAGTGTTGGCATTGATTTCAACTAGGTTCAACATAATGATTGATGTCAACCAAGGTCATTATGATGATTGGGCATCTAGAAGGAATCCCATGGTAGTTGTAGGATTCATGTAGAGATTCATCATAGTAGGAAGTTTACTGGGGAAGCCATAAAATGAGGACTATGGTGGTTGGGATTTCAACATTCCAAGCACAAGAAGAAGAGACAAGGATAAAAGAGTGGTAGATAGTTTACATCCATCTCAGAGAACCTCTCCATTAGAAAATTCTCTGGAATATCTTTCCAATGGTGTGTGGAAGTCTAAAAATGGACTTCTAGATCAAAATATATGGTCTGCCGAAGTTTAGGGAATTGAAGAACTAAGAAGGTTGAAATATCGGAGGTTGAATCCCATCAAGACCCGATATGGAACCTCGAAGGCTAGGATATCAGAGCCTTAGAGATTGGAATATTGGAGCATCAGAGCAGGCCAGATCAGAGCATTGGAGTTGATGATATCAGAGACTGGGGTATCTGAATATCGGAGGTCTAGGACATCAAAATATTGGAACTTATTAACAGAGGTATCTTAAGAAGTTACGATATCCAATAGGGCTGATATTGCTAAAATCACTGAGGAATTTTGAGAAATTTAATAAAGGAATTGTTGCAAAGACAAGGGTGATCAGGACTCCCTCTCCCTCCTCCTATAGGGCACATGGCCGCATGTCAGTGGGCCTGAGAAAGTGAAGTGGTTAGTGATGTCAGCATATTGTAGGATGGAATATTGTAGGATAAGAACATTGTAACCCTTGTGAAAATCATGGTTAAAGAAGTTCAGATAAAGGGGGATCTGATATTTCCAAGCACATGGTCATATGGAGGTTAAGAGGACTGAGGGATGAACAAAGGAGCTAAGGATATCAGATTGAGTAATATCGTAACATTCTATTTGTGTATGTTATGATACATATGGGCTCCAATATAGTACTAAGCCATCAATCATAGGTCTTGGTTTGATCCAGGTGGATGTTGGTGGCCACCCACCTATCCCACTTGGACCCCCACAACTCTCTCTTTCAGCTTTTCAGTTTCCTTAATTGTAGCATAATTTACTATTTTTAGCAGTCTTTCAGGTCTTGAACTTCCGGAGCTGTTTTGAGGCCCTAAACGACGTTTTTTGGGAAATTTGGGAGCAACATGGGTCCATGGATCGATATTATCTTCCCAAAGTTGTAGTCCTCATATAGATCTTTCTAACGAGCTATGGTGCACGTCAAACGAAGATTGTATGCCAAAGTTACGACCCCGGGAAGTTGATGTACCAATTTACCTGAAACAGGGCCCATAGTTTGGTGTTTCATCTTCTAGGGTTAGGTTTTTGGATGTTTATGGTTTTCCATTGTTTGTCAATAATAAATAGGCCTTTTAGCCTCACTGTAGCATAGCGCAGAGTCATGTAGTCGCCACATCTCTTCTCAGAGATAAGCTACCATTGCCCTAGCTAGTTTATTTCCATTTTTGTTTGTAAGCATATTACAGTATTTTACATTAATTAAATGAAGTATTATTTCCACTACACTCTGTGTTTATGGTTATCTCTGTAATTTTTTGTGTTCCTATTTAAATCTGGATCTGTGGTATCAAAGCGGTCTGCCTTTTTTTTTTTTTTTTCTTTGCATGTCCCCAACGAGGTTAGGATATAAGGAGCTAGGCCTTGAACTAGTTGAACCTTTGCAAGACTAGCCTCGCAAATCCTGACGGCCTCCCATGGCGAATGAGGAGAAAGATGAGGTGACAGGAGATCCTATCAAAATCTTGCTTGAAGAGGCCCTCGAGCGACAAAGGAACGCGATGATGGACAACTTTTCCCAGATCCTTTAGCAGCTACCCAGAGGCGACACATCGGCTTCCAACAGCTACTCTGGAAACGCCACACCCTTTAAGGTACAAGTTAATTTTTAAATCCCCATATTCTAAGGTCAAATAAAAGCATATGCCGTATATAAATGGTTAAATATGCTAGATGGGTATTTTTCTGTTCATGATTTTTCCAGTAGGAAAAAGATTATTTTCTCTCTTCTCAAAGCAACCCCCCACATCAACGACTGGTGGGAAACCTATTGCGAGCAGAAGGATGAAAGTACAAGCTCACTATTTTTAGTCGCACAAACTTGGAATTCATTCGGGGATGCCATTAAGGAGTAGTATTACCCTGTCAAAAGATATGAGGACAAATACATAAAGTGGACCACGTTGCGGCAGGGAAGGGACCAAGATGTGCCAGAGTTCACAAACATTTTTTATACCCTTTGCACACAATTGGGTATCAAGGACTCTAAGCTACATTTGGTACTAAAATACCACGGCTACCAACATAGATACATCCAGGAAGATATGGAGTTCCTGAACATCTCCTCACTCAGAACGATGTACCGATGCACTGTCAAAATGGAGCATAATTTTAAACAGAAGAAGCGAGACTTTGGATCTGTAAATCCGAAGACCAAAGGAAAAATCCAAGGCGGGGTGACCCAAGACAACCCATTGAAGCTGCAAGAAAAGAACAACACCACAAAGTCAAAGAAGGAAACAGGAAAGTGGTGTGAGTTCCATAAGAGCCCCACTCACAACACAAGTGAGTGTCAGACCAAGCAGTCGTTGGTGGCCGTGTTGAAGGCTTCAGAATCAGATGGATGTTTCGACCTTGAGTCAAAACCCGACAAGGGGAATGGCGAAGGGAAGCAGAAAATTGACGCAAAGCCCAGTGACACTGTTTCCATCGCTAAGATCCAGAAAAATGAGCCTGAACATCAAAGGACGGGCAACGTCTTTTCCACTCACAAATTTGGGTGAAGGGTTCGTCGCTGCAATTCATTGTCTACAGTGGTAGCCAAAAGAACCTCATTTCAGCAAAGGTCATGAAGCGGTTGAGTTTACCGACTACACCACACCCGTAGTCATATAGCATCAGGTGGCTTCACCAAGGACGAGATCTTTGAGTTCGCTAGCAGTGTCGTATTCCCTACAACATCAAACCCTTCATAGATGAGGTATGTGTGATGTTACACCTCTGGATGTTTGTGATGTATTATTAGGCCAACCATACTTGTGGAGGCAACATGCTGTGTATGAGTCAAGGCCTCACGCTATTATTCTTTCTTTGGGTAATTCATTATACAGGATACCGGAGGTAGCCCCACCTATCACCACTTCTTTGATTACCGCTAAGACAAGAAGCAAGCGCATCTCACAAACTAGGAAATTTATTTTCTATCTCGTTCTCTCCCAAGGTTAGGGGAAGATCATCGCCACATCCATGACCCCTGTGAAGGGTTCCTCCACGCAGCAGCAGTAGCAAAGAGATAAGGTCATGAAAAAACGTGGGAACAGCTCCTCCTCACCCACAGGGGTACCACACAAGTTTCAAGTGGGCAACAAAGTCTGGTTGTGTCGGCAGAAAGAACGCCTTACCAGAACCCATCAGAAGCTCAGACCACTCTGACATGGTCCTTACACCATTACCAAGGCTATGGGAAATAATTTTTTGGAGGACATCATTCCCTCATTCCTTCGCCCGCACCAAGTGTTCAATGTGTACCACCCTCAACCATGCTTCCCACCATTACTAGACACATCCGAGATTGCAGAACAGCTCACCAAGGACCAAGTTCAGCAGATGAGGGAACTCAACGCAATGGGGACCATTTCTTCTTAAGGGGGAAGGAATCATCCAAGTGGATGTTGGTGGCCACCCAGCTATCTCACTTGGACCCCCACAACTGTCTCTTTCAACTTTTCAGTTTCCTTAATTGTAGCACAATTTATTATTTTTAGTAGTTTTTCGGGTCCTGAACTTCTGGATCCATTTTGAGGCCCTAAACGATGTTTTTTGGGAAATATGGGAGCAACATGGGTCCACGGACCTATGTTTCTCTTCCCATGGACCAAAGTATATCTAGATCACGGTCTTATGAGAAAGAAATTTTTCAAGGAGCTAGAGGCAAAGGAGGCTAAGGATATCGCAGTAGTGTAATCTGGTAACACTCTGCCTATGTAAGTTATGATTGTCAGGTTTCGATGAAGCAGTAAAACAAGAGAATTAATGAATGTATGAGTTGGTAGCTAAAGAATTGAATGCAGAAACTACAAAATTGGTTGTTGAAGTTGGCTGGATCTGCAGGAGACTTTGGAACAAGCTAACAAGGATGATAGTTAACAAAGACGAATTTGAGGAAATGAAGGAAGCAATCGGTTGCTTCATGTACATGTCTGGTTGAGTTAAATGAGGGTTAAAGTTGCCATTCCTGCATGTTGTCAAGCTATGTGGAGAAATAAATAAGAATGGGACTCTCGAAGGAGTGTGCAGGCTAGCTAAGAATTAAATTCTCAACATGGAGTTTTGTACAGTCATTCAGTGAAGAAATTCAAGGTCCATCTGTGTGTTTAATGCCATGACATATTTCAACCAAAATATGCAATAGCAGTAGGAGGAGCCATGCTGAAGTACATTTGGGAAGTATGGGTATAGGCATCAGAGACAACTTTGTGTAGAGTGCATCTATGGATCAAAACCATCGATTCCCATTGACCAATAATGGAGTTGAGAACATCATTGAAGAGTTGAGGAGTGAGGGTTGTGTGTGTAGATAGAGAGGTCTAAGCACATAGAGCAGATAGGGTGCCTGTATAGTGAGAGTAGTTGGAGTGTTGTGAGAAGAATAGCGAGGGAAAAGCTGAAGAGCAGGCAATACACTGGTTGTTGTGTAAAGAATAGTGTGAGATGAACTAAAGTAGGTGTAGCAGAGAGACCGTGTGATAGAAGGAAAAGTGGTGAGGGTATGATCCTCTGAACAATGAGCAAAGAGAATATGCATGAGACCAAAGGGACTTTGTGGAATAGTAGTGGACTGAGAGAAGAAGTGTTGGCTTGAGGGGGCTTGGAGCCAGGTTCAGAGTTAGCTACACTAACCAACAAACCCCTACACTATTGGCCCTGTCGGAGAAAATCCACGTAGCGTAGGCTACAGTCTCACCCGAGGTAGTATTGGGGGATGTTAGAACCACGATTCTACATCCAGAAGGCTATGTGAAGAGGTTTAAGGTGTTTCCTGCAATTTTAGTTATGATCTAACCTTCTTGAACCCTTATTCATGAAACTCAAGTGATTTTCAGATAAATAGAGTTATAAGCTTCACGTAACTATCTAATTGTACATGAAATAATATCTAACAATTGATCTGAATCTTCGCGGAGTAATTAAGATCAAATACAGATAAATATTATTTAGTTGCACATAAATACAGAAAATACACAAGTACATAAAAATAGACACAGAATTGCTTCAAATATATTTTTATTACTTCAATTCTTCCTTTTACAAATTTTTGGACCTTGTGCACACAACTATAGGGGCCCACGCACTCAGTTGCGGACTTACCAAGGTCTCCGCAAACTCAGCTACAGGATCCTTCCCCTTCACCCAAAACACAGAAAGATCTAGAATTACAGGCTCAAAGTTATTTCATCCCTCCAGTACTTATCTAATTGATTACCTTAGACTCGCTAAGACACCCTTTTATATACTCTTTTATATTACAATACCATGATTTGTGAACCATGGGAGGATCTCAAAACAATACCAAAATATAAGGGATTTTGTACTTCCTAAAACCCCTTGACTCCTATTTGACCTATGCTACTCGTGCTTCGCTCCTCAAAATGCAGAGACTTACAATATTTTAGCAAAATTGACCTAAGGGACCTCGTCCCAATATGCCCCCAACACAATTATGTGACTCATCCTCAAGTCACTCCACTAGTATGCTCTAGATCTTTTATTTCAGGATGGTGAATGAAGAATTCACTGGGTGAAGTGCCTCCATGCATTGAACGACTTCCTATTGAACTTATTCGACCAAATTTTCCATATTTGGCCCATCAGCTATAAAGCCGATGGTTCACTACGTCTGCTGCATACTCTTGAGCATGCCTTCCATGGTCTATGAGAGTTACCCTGCTTCTTCTTCCCATGGCTACATTTGTTCAGTGATTATTTTCATCTTCTTCCACAACTCCTCGATTTTTCCTTGTAGGGATGTCCCCTATATCAATTGGGTGAACCACTACACAGGGGCTAAGGTGCACATCGTTACCTTTATCTCATCATACTACAGCTTCTTATCCCAAATGGAAACTTTGATCTTCTTCACATGTGGGTCCTCCTACAGTGAGGCCCACAGTTTGAGAGTCGCTTCAAACAACTGGCTACACTCCTTTACTACATCATTGAGCTTCACCATATATGTTTTGATGGCAGCCTCGCGTTGCTCTCTGATCTTCGGTGGTGTGGTGGGCTACAACTTCAATTAAAGAAAAGTAATTTGGAGTTGGAGATTAAAGAAAAATTTATACACCTGTGCCTTTGATTATCTAAACACATCTGCTAGTTGCTATGCTTTTTCTTCAAAAGTGGCCTTTGACTGAATCTGGAGCTCAAGAAGCTCACTGCATACTCTGGAAATGGCCTACTCAGCCTGTGCCATTCTCGTAGCTTCCTCATCATGGTCTTGGAGAGCTTTGTGATTTTCATTGCACATCGATTGACTGGTAATCTGCACATCCTTGATCACCATGAGGTCCCATTTCTCTCGCACCTTAAGCTCATCTGCTACACCCTAGTGTATCTCATGCAATGTGGAGAGGGGGAGTGCTGCTAGGTCAGTACTTACATCTTTGGGAAGCTAGCTACTCTCCCGTTCTGCAGCATCATTCAAATGTAAAGATCCATCAAGAAGGGGAACAACGTGGAGATTTGAGGTGAGAAGTGGATGTACACTAGATGTCATTGGCTTCACACTCGCTTGATCTCAGCTCGCTTGAACCATGCTCATTTGAGCATGGCTCGCCTGAATCTGAAACTTTGTCAAGCCTGCTTGGACCTTTGTCAAAATTGGCTACTACTGATCTTCAATATGGCCTCAAATTTCTTCTGTCATGCTCCTAATAGTATCTCCAATTTCATCAAGGTCCCCCTCAATGAGGACCATGGCCTCCACACTTAAGGACTTATCAGAGTTGTGCTTCTTGCATGTGCTTCTCGGACTTAACTTTTGTTGTCATTTAAGAATAAAGGGAGAATCAATGTTCTTCGAGTCTTCGTCGTGCTTGCCCTCTAGTTCCTGCATGGTATTTTTCTCTAGGTCAATGGTCACCTTCTTCTTTTCCTTCTACATCGCTTTACGGGTGCCCGCTATGCCTTCTACACTACTCACTATGATACCTTTGACAATATCCATTGGAAGGAGCTAGTCAGTCTGCCACTAAAGGACTAATTGCATGATATCGTCTTCGGTGACAAAAAATGGCAACGCCGTCCATTTCTTCATTAGGTCATGCCTCGCGTAGATGTATACATGATGGAAATCGGTCTTAAAATTTGTAATGTGTTGATATCCTTTGAACAGAGTGGGTCACAACTGTGGTTTCTAGTTAATCACATGTTGTAGTGGCTACAAACACCCTAAAAAAGTTTTCCTTAGCCCATTTGGAGCCTCCCTACTAACCTTACACAACACTTTGT
Source organism: Pinus tabuliformis (assembly GCA_031772625.1). NCBI lineage: Eukaryota > Viridiplantae > Streptophyta > Pinopsida > Pinales > Pinaceae > Pinus > Pinus tabuliformis. The sequence goes on along the minus strand of CM062816.1, from coordinate 46,001,031 downwards.
CTTGCTTTGTCAAGTACACAAGCTTCAGTGTTTTTCATGCACAAAGATAGCTTTTTGAGCATAGCTTGATACACTCCCCTCACAAGTTGTTCACCCGTACTTGGTCTAGCTGTAGGATGAGCAACTTCCCCTAGAAAATTGCACATTTCTGGAGGGAAACCAACCTTCCCTCTAGAAATTGGGCAATCCTCTCTAGTAGCCTACTGGGCTCTAGGAATGTGCAATCCTACCAGTCAACATTCCCAATAGGATTTGCGCAAATTTCCCCAATAGGGCTACTCATCCCAGAGTTTACGCAAATCTAGGCAACAGTCAGGTGCTCTTCCCCGAAATTGCACAAACCTTGTTAGGATATTCCGACACATAGGAAATAGTTAAGTTCAACTTGGTCTAGTATAGAGTTAGGTATAGGGTTAGGTAAAGTGTGTTTCTTTACCGTTGTACATTTTGTAACTTACAATCCGACGGTCACAATATGTAGTGATCCGACGATTCACTCTCTCCTCGGTATTACCGACACTTGATCCGTGGCTTGACACCCGATTGGTCCATGAGTTCTATTTAAAGCACATGGAGGGTCATTGTTCGGGTAATCCGTGCATGAGAGAAGCTTATGTAAATTTTTATTCTTTGATTAATAAATTGCCTGAAGTGGCAGCGTTGGCTCAGGCCGTGGACTGTTTCCCTCTTTGAGGGTTTTAACCACGTCAAAAATACTGGTGTATTGATCTGTGATCTGGTTGTGAGCAGTGTCCTTTTGGTGGTATTTCTGAGGAACTTACCCTGTAAATTCCTACATGGTATCTAAACTTCGATATATGCTTGGAGTTCAGGAAGTTGTCACTAAGGGGGGATAGGCTCTAGTGCCTCCTTCCTTCTCCTATTGTGTCATATTTGTAAATCCTTCAATCCTATCCCAAGTTGTTCTTAAGGGGGGATGTTAGGATATTCCGACACATAGGAAATAGTTAAGTTCAACTTGGTCTAGTATAGAGTTAGGTATAGGGTTAGGTAAAGTGTGTTTCTTTACCATTGTACATTTTGTAACTTACAATCCAACGGTCACGATATGTAGTGATCTGACGGTTCACTCTCTCCTCGGTATTACCGACACTTGATCCGTGGCTTGACACCCGATTGGTCCATGAGTTCTATTTAAAGCGCATGGAGGGTCATTGTTCGGGTAATCTGTGCATGAGAGAAGCTTATGTAAATTTTTATTCTTTGATTAATAAATTGCCTGAAGTGGCCGCGTTGGCTCAGGCCGTGGACTGTTTCCCTCTTTGAGGGTTTTAACCACGTCAAAAATACTGGTGTATTGATCTGTGATCTGGTTGTGAGCGGTGTCCTTTTGGTGGTCTTTCTGAGGAACTTACCCTGTAAATTCCTACAAACCTCCTGTGTAGTCAGCCTAGCTCCCAGCCAGGAATGTGCATTTGTCTCAAGCATTTTAGAAGCTATATGCATGAGTAGTCTGGTTGACCAGTTACGTCTTGGACCAAGGAAACTTGACTCGCATGCATGCATGACTAGTTCTTCTCAGAATAGAAAAAGGAAACATGCAAAATTCATCCCATGATTCAAGGAGCTATTTTTAGCAACTGGGGGTTACATGCAAAGTTGTTTTAGAAGTTTCCCTCCATTTGTTGCTTTTTCCTAGATTTGTACATGTGCATCACGAGCTCAAACTTATTTTTTCAAAGCATCAGGGCTCATTCTTTCACATCGATCTTGGAGCTATGACATCCCACAACACATCTAGGACTCTTAGACACATCTAACTCATCTTTTCATGGGTAAGTGGTCTCATCTTGTCCTTTTCAGCATTTATGTCACTTTTTGTGTATTCACTTGTATGAGTGTTGTTTTCTTTATTTCTTTGAACTCTTGTTGTCATTTACATGTATAGTAGCTTTTCCTAGCTCTATTTCAGTTTTTGTTTCTATCTCACTATTTTGGCATGCATGAAACTGTTTTGCACGAACGTTCACCCAACCAACGAACGTTCACTCACATGCATGTTGATCTATTTCCTAAATCTTTCATTCATGTTTTTCATGCACTGTCAATAACTTCCTCCTTCACTTAGCATCGCCATGCATTCACTATCTTATTTGCTTTCAGTTGGCTGTCGACGAGTCGGTCGAACCTTGGCTCGAAATCTACCTCACTGAGACTTCTTTGTGCAATCTGGGGAAGGATGGCTCTGCCTTCATCTCCAGAAATGTGCATTTTTTCCTAGCACTAGCCTCCAAGACTGTTTTGCACATTTCTAGAGGAAAATGATTGCTAGCCCGGGAAATTACGCAAATCAGTCCTTGGGCATACAGTCCTTCCCTGTTGGAATTGCGCATTGCACAATCCCAGCAGCCAGCAACTAGTCTAGATTGCACATTGCGTAGATCCAGTAGCCAGTACTACCTCCCAGACATTCTAGACTACCTTTTGCAAATTTATGGTAGTCAGTCACCCAACCTCCCAGAATAAATTGCGCAATCTTGCTCATCAGTTTCCCAAGTATTTGTTTTGTCATTCCCCAGAATTTTCTTTGATTTCACTAATAGATTTCTTGCCATGCATGTTGCTTGTCTCCAGATCTTTCAGGTGTTCATCTATCTCAATAGCTTCTAAGAGAACAGGATCTCAGAACATTGATGGAAATGATGTTGGAGCAGTAGCTGAGAAAATGTTCTCTAGTGTGCCAATCTGAAGATACAAAGTTGTATCTAGATAAGGACATCAAACTGAAGTGGCAAGAAGTCAATGAAACATTTGTAGGCAGTTTTGGGGAACAACTCGAAGACCATCAGGTGTACGTGAATAATCACAAGCCTAGCTTGTACCATATTGCATGCCAATACCCCGTTTTCCCATGTGCAGACATGATACACTGGATCATCTCTCACACTGATCCCGAGACGATGACCTTGAGCAGTGTTAGCAGGAAGAAGATTGCGGCACTCTGGGAACAGGATTATGATGAGATGTATTAGATGTCAAATTCGTGACTATCATGGAGACTCCATTCATCTTACCCAATAGCAGTGCTAACTCCAGAGACATTTTGAACGATTAGGTAAAGGAGCCAGCTCATTTCAGGATGACACCCAACCAAGTCCACAATACAAAGATATTGAGGAAGGCATACCAATACTTGATAATATTTTCTTGTTGATTGTATGGCTAAGAAATCATGGAAACCTTTCGACAGAGTTGGGTGGTTACACTGGACCAAGTGGCTAGAGAAGTAAAACCATGTAATTGGTCTGACATACTGGCTCATCAGCTGAAGGAGCAAGTCATAAAGGCTTGATAGTCACCCAGAGGTATGCATGCAGAGATTTACATATCTACCCACATCTTAGATGCAGTCTGTGCCCGACATGAGTTTCCAGTCTTGGAGTGGGCATGGTCACCGATGGAGACTGCTGGGAACACATATTTCAAGTTGTTGTCCGATTGTAGCTTCAAAGGAGTAATCAAATAGTTGTCCAATCATTTTTTCATCCTTTTGTACAAGATGATATTCAAACAAGATCCACCATGCATTTCAAAGGAAGCAATGGAGGCATTGATAGGAATTGTAGATTGGTATGCCTCACTGTCTGGCACTTTTATCTGAATGTTCAGTGCGGAGAAGCCTCCGCATGTTATGCCAAAGTTTTCCTTGGACGTACTTGTCATGCAGGAAGTAGCCTATCACATCTCAGCAGGATTGACAGTTAGACTGCAACGGAAGAAGAAGGCACCTTGGTCCACTCTTCCATTGCGGATTGGGTTATATGAGATCCAGAGTATTAAGCAAGTAGATGTCGAAGCAGAACTGATGAATAAATACCTGTTCGACCTTTGAAGCTACAATTAGTATGACCCACATTGCATTGTGAAGGATCAATGCAAGAGAGTTCAGCTCGACTGGATCTCTGGGGTGTTTCATTGGTTCGAGGAGGACCCATGGATATATTGCTATAGTTTCTCTAGACACAGTGAACCAGTTGGATTCACTATGGAGTGGTTGGAAAAGCAGTGTGAAGTAGCATCACAGGGAGCACCAGCAGTAGCATCAGTGGTAGTAGAACCAACCACAACAGTGCACGACAAAGGGAAGAGGAAGATTGTCGATCACATGGAGGAGGAACAAAGCTACAAGTTTTGAGCAGATCAACTTGTAGAGAAAGCAGCTATGGCTATAGAGGCAAAGGGTCAGTAGCATGACAATAGAATTGTGTGAAGGCAAAAGGATAAGAAGAGAATGGAAGAAGAAGAGAAGGAGTTACATGCACTGAGAGAGAAACTGCGAAAGGAACAAGAATTGTAAAAATAAGAGAGGGAAGCACATCAGCAACAGATATAGCATGGGGTGCATCATGTGCAAATAGACACTGGCATCGGGTGAACAAGGTGAACCATCATAGGGGCAAGAATTTTTTCATGAGATAGAACATGCACTTCAATAGTTGGATGTAGACATGGAGCGACAGGAATTGGAACATGACATCGACCTCATGCCTCACCACAAAGAGGTTGACTCACCTGCTTCAATGCATCCAGAAGAAGAGAAAGTGTCGGATAACCAAGGAGGCACTAATATCCTTGTTGATAAGCCAGAAGAAGAGATGTAGGACATCTCATTTGATGATTCCAAACATAGAGTTGTGTAGTCTCGAAGCATGTCAACTGCGGAGGATCAAACATCCCCTGTGCAAGTTGAAGAACTAGTGATCATGACTGATGTGCACAAGCATACAACTACTTTTGATGATGCAACCAGAGTGTATGTCAAAGCCACTAGCTCAAGCGTTAATTTTCTTATAGCTAAGAATGAGTGAATGGCGAAGGAACTACAAGTGGCCAAGAAAGGAGGAGACTTGGTGACAATGTTTTCCCAAGATGAATTGAAGAAGGTAATACTAGATGAAGTATTGTCCCTTGACACAGTTATGCGAGCATTGCACTCCAAGTTTGGTACTTTTCACAAGGCAGTCGTCCATCTCAATGGGCAGTAGCAGCGATGTGCTAGGACAGCACGCATCTTGATGAACATACATGTTGCTATTGATGAAATGCAAAAATGGACGATGAAGTAAAAGGGAGCCCCACTTCACTTGCCAAAGGTGATGACGCCAAATGTGGTTGAGCTAAAATCATGTATTCAAAGTCAGATTTGGAACTATGAGGACCTCCCACAACTCATCACTAGCATATAGGCTTCCCATGCATGAGTATTCAAGAGCATTGATGTTGTGGTGTGGACACATGTGATCCCATCACTTGGGACTCTCACCCAGGTGAAGACTAAGAATCAGTATGGCTAGAGCTTGACTCGTACTTCGAAGAGTTGATGCGCATCGCCACCAGCCTAGACTTTCCTATCAGTGTAGACATCATGCATAAGTATGTTGTTGGTCTAGCCATAATGAAGACAATGATGCACATGCTTAAAGAAGATTTGAACAGAGGAGCCCAAGAAGTGTACCTAGATGCTATGGAGGCTAGGTCAGGTTTCAGATGGATGTCACCATAGAACACATAGACACTATCAGAGACTACAGATCTTGGCATAAATATGTTACTATTGATTAACATGAGGATGTTGAGCAATTGCACTTCTATAGTTTCAAAGTCAGAGTGATGTCTATTTTGGTTTTCTCAAGCCATTATGTTCACATGGGTACATGTGCATTGTAATGTTGAGTCATGTCAAGTGTAAGTCAAGTGTTAATAGTGAATGTAACAGTCATAGAGTAGGTGAAGAGTCATGAGGGTGGTTGAACAGTCACAAAGGGGAATGTCAAGGGCCACCCACCCTTTGCTATAAATAGTCTCTCATAACTCATTGTATAGGATTTTGTTCAGCCAAGCTTCTGTTAATACTATCTTGAAGAAAGCTTGGATAGTATTGTAATGCACCTTGGCTTCTCCACTGCATGGAGCTAGTTCATCTCTTTGGAGGAGCAGGCAGATGTGGCTGTAACACTTCACTGTTGGGGCTAGCAGGTTTACATGGATGTATTTTATGATTGGGACATACACTGCTTTATATAATAAGAGCCATCACATTTTTATGCATATGTTGTTCTTGTAGTTGGACTACTCCGGTTGCTTAGCAATATATGTTGTTTAACTTACATATTTGTGTATGAACTGCTTCGTATGCAATTATATGAATCTTGTTGTCGATGTGTTGTTGGTTTAACCATCACTTTGGATTTTTGACTGATCTACTTTCCAGCTTGTGATGCATCTTCACTCATGTGTTCCCTTCTCAGCTGAGTACTGCTACAGGTTGCTAAGGTGCACACTCATCTCACCTACCATGTGTTAGAACCTCTCAGTCACCTTCCTTGAATCACTACAGCGGTCACACCCTTGCTACTGACAGAGTTATTTTACTTGTCTCTATGCAACATCAAGGTCAAGGCATTACCTTACGACCCACTGCTGGGACTCCTACACCAAATGGTGTCAAGTCCAATTGGGACTTGTTACCAGGGAGATCCCCTTGACATGTTGGTGGGTCCAACACTGTGAACATTTATGGTGCTAGAAGGAGGGATAGATGACAAGTTGTGTCCTCTCATCTAGTTTTGAACCTTTGCATACCTTTCATGGATTCTTTCACTCTTCTCCCCCCGCAATGCTTTTCGAATCATGAAGATGTCTCCATCATGGGGGAGTTTTTCAATCTCTTGTCAACTTTCACATATCATGGTGAAGGAAAAGTGGCCTAGCCTTAGTACTTGCATGGCTTTCTTTCCATGCTTCATGAGGAAGATGGGTGTTCTGACGAATAGGCTAGCTTGCTGCTTGCATACACACTTGGCGAATCTCCACATAGATGGCTGCTCATCCTACGAGCTGACAACTTGCACTCACTTGAGCACCTTTGTGATCTTATTGAACACACTTTCTATCATTTTAATCTAGACCATCTTGACCGAAAACTGTTATAGCAATGGAGGGCTCTGCATGAACCAGTTATTGATATTTGGCAGCGCTTTCGTGATTTGCAGTTTCAAGCTTCAAGGAGTCAGATGAAATTTTCTTATCTTTGGGACTAGTACGAACATTGCCTGAATGAATCTACCCGTCCCAAGAAGAAGCTTGAGATCAAGCCTCACTCAACATTCTTCATTGATGGAGCTTCATAATCTCATGTGGATGTGGTAACTATCTCGACTGACTGTCCTCCTCCCTCTCATTCAACAGCTCCACCACTGCCAAGTGAGGCTGAGGATCATGCTCACACAATTGTTTAGTTTTCATATTCTCCCAGCATCACTTCAGTCAATTTTCGTGCAGATTTGGTTGTGAGTCCTTCAAGTTCTCATATGCATTCTTGTTACAGATCCATTTGGGCACATTAACCCCAACCTATAGATTAGTACTATTAGGGCCCATCAAACCCTAAGTCAGTTGTTACATTCCCTAAAGAATTCAACCATCAGAATGCCTAGCTTCCCAAGACGTTTCATGACTAAAATCATCCAGAAACTGCCTCTAAGAAGATCAGCACAAGCAAGCCTTCATTAGGGTGCACTGCAATGCAGACCATGCACTAATAGGGTGCTATGTAGCGCACTTGGGCCCTCTTTGGCCTGCATTGGGCAAATTTGAGAGAAATTGCATTGGGGCTTGGGAATATTATTATCCATTGGATGCATCTAGAAGTTTCCCAAGTTTACCTACTCCTTTGAGATTGTATTTGGATGAGGTAGGGAGTTAAGGAACATAAATCCCTTTATCACTTCCTCCATGGAACTAAATCCTAATTTTGGGAGGGCATTCATTATCACCATTTATGGCATAACTTCCTTCATTTACCTATTAAAAGACCACTCATCTAAGTGATCAAGAGTTGGTTGGGCTGGAAATTATTGAATTATAGGGAGATGTTGTTAGTATGAGACTTGAGTTGATTCCAGGTATTGTAATGATGTCAAAATGTCTTGCTTGTTATGAGGAGAGGATGGGATTGAACTGGAGGAGTGATGCTGAATCGAGCAATGGGTTGTAAATCTTCCTTTTACTACTAAAGTGTTCAAATATTTTTCCATATGCTTGTGTTATTCATTTATGCTTTCATATGTGTATCATGTACTTGATTCCATGCTATGTTTAATCAATAGATCATTATCATATGCTTTGATTGGTTGTTGTCTTCTGTCCGTGTGTAGGTACTCTTCAAGTGGATTAAGTATGGAGAGGAGCGATAGAATCGGTCAAGGGAGATAAGAAGAAAGTGAAGGCTACAGGTAGACTTCTTTGCCTCTTATTTAATCTATTGATCATAGGAAAAGTAGAGAACTCTTTAAACTGTTGCTCTAGACTTAGCTACTAGTCTAGGGGTTTAAGCATTTATCCGTAGACACTAAAACTTCCCAAAACAAATCGGCGACTCCACTGGGGAGTGATCATCCATCTTAGTGGCTTATCATCCTCTTAATACATTTCTACATACTGTACTTGTGGTCGTTGATTGAATTTTAGTCTTCTGTCATTGAAAATTGAGCCAAAATTGTGCCAAATTGTCTTCAAATTTGCTTACTGTCACCAGCGTAGCCCAATGAAGGACATGGTGCACTGTAATGCACTTCCTGCACAGACCCAGTGCACTTTAGCACACTATCTCTCACTGCTACCTGCGCTGATCCCTTGAGGGTCAGTTTCCCATCTAGGAGTTGAAGTTTTTGAGCCAATTTTCTCCTGTTTGAATGGTTTCTGAATATCAATGATGTTTTGTTTCTGAAAATAGTGTTTCATCTCCTTACCTAGCCCTACTTAGACTAGTATTGATAAATGTTTCTTATGTATTTACTTTATCAATTTCAATCTGTAGTCGAAAGTTAGCTTTTTGATCGATTGATCTTTAGCGAAAGAAAGTGTCATAAAATCATCTTTTCCTTCGAAAATGGAATTGTCTTCAAATCTTCATTCATGAAAGATAGATTGATTAATGTGTGCAAATGATTAGTCTTTTCATTGAAAGTGTTGTAATTCCTTATTTCCTTGAAATCAAAAGTGTCGTAAATTCTTCCTTTCCTTGAAAAGAAATTGTCGCAAAATCGTCCTTTTTATGAAAAGAAATTTTTGATCAATTGTGCATATTTCCATTTTGTTCATTCACATTAAGGGAAATTGAAAAGAAATACATGCATGTTGCAATGAAAAAGTTTGTGTGTGTTGATAAGGAATAGTGTAGGGAATTTGCATTTAAATTGTGCTCTTTGCTCTGTGTCAAAGCCCTGATTGTTGTACCCCTACTAGATAAGGATTTTCATTGTTAAATTTAATGTTAAGAATGCTTGTCATATTAGTTTCATTTTAGGAATTGCAAACATACATCACATGGTGAACCTTGAAAGTAAAATTCTAAAGAAGATCAACTTAAAATGTATCTGAATTTACCTAATGGAGCATTGTCACCTAACGAAAAACATTTAGAGGTCTAGGCTAGAGACGTGTTCTGGAATCGTAAAACAAAGCAGATGTCACTAACTTGTCTCAAATATATCCCAAGTGTTGTCTTGTTGGGGCCTGACCCAGGTTCATAAGTGACTTATCCAAACAAATCCCGAAACTACCGGCCCTTTTGGCAATAGTCCACGGTGCACGCACTGAGGTCTCACCCGAGGTAGTATGAGAGGGTGTTGGAACTAGGTTTCTGCACCCTAGGGATGTCTTGATGAAGTTTGGGAAGTTCACAAACCGAACCTACGCACTTGTGCTGCTCCGCACAGCCGTTTTTCCTTTGCAACTTGTGCAACTGCTTCCGCGTAGCTCTGTAAAGAGTGTAGAGAGGTGTTGTCTAGATCCTTATTCCTTATTATGCTTTTATTATAGATATTAACTTAATTATGTGGGCCCAATATTCTCATTAATCACTCAACATTCATAACAAGTGCGCACAATCATAAATTGTAAAGAGATACATAAATATAACAGAAGCATAGACACAGAATATTCCAAAATCAACTTATCTTTCATTAATTCTCTTTCCAAGTACAATCCCAACTCCCCCCTGTCTACTCAGATGCAGGGGTCTATGCACATAGCTGCGAACTCTACCAAGACTCCATGCACTCAGCTACAAGGCCTTTTCCTACTACTACAACCCAAGACTCAGACTTACAGACTCAGAGCTAAGTTGTCATTCAAAACCCATATGACTTCTCCAAGCTCAGACTTACTTTAACCTTAGAGCCTCACTCTATTTATACAATCCCATGGTCCACGGGCCATGGGTAGGCTGACATACCATACATTAGATTACATTATTTTAGGGTGGACAACCCTAGACTCTCGTGCTCCACGCCCGCATTTCACGGGGTCTTTACATTACACTTTTACCAAAATTTGGGCTTCAAGCCCCAAAAACATATTATAGGGGGATCTGCTACCCAACAGGCCCCCAACACAATCATCGTGACTCGTCCTGAGTCACTCTGCGGGTGCGGTGATCTTTGCGCCAAGTTCATGCAGTAGGTCGTGCGCAGCTTGGGTGTTCGCAACACATTGTTCCGCTGCCTGTTGTACTTGTTACATGCATATCTCTAAACTGTCATGAGCAGGGTCACATTCCTATCCACCCGTATATAGTTCCTCCATCTATTCTAGCTTCCCTTCAATGGTAGCTGTGACTGTGAATGCTTCATTGATCCATGGCTGGATGTGTGCTTTAAGCAAGGCTTCATTTTGGTGTGTGGCATCTAATTAGTCCTTCAGTGCCCTTGCCTATTGTAGTATGGTGAGTCTTTGAGTAAGGGCAACTATCTGCACGATGCCCTGAACACTATCGTACTCCTGCTGCAACTCATGCGCCTCTGTCTCTAGGCATTGTAATTTTGGATCTTCCTGCATATGTGTAAGTATGGTGAGTGCTTGCTCCAACATCCCGGTGCACCCCTGTGTCGCCTGGCCAATTTATTCCAACCCTATCTGGATAGCGCAGGCACACTGTTCTCTGACTTCCGAGGGTGTTTAGGGTTGTGCCTTCAATCACAGCTCAGTGATTTGCAGGTTTAGCTCCAATTGAACCTTTGTTGTTTCCTCCCGGGCCTCGCGAACTCCGGCCGCCAATCTATGGACCCGTTTTGCTATTGGTAGCTCTTTTGGCACGGCCAACTGTGAAATTTTCCTGAATGCATCCTCTATGGCCTGCTCCAATCCGCTAGCCTGCACCATCAACTCATCCCTCTGAATGCTGAGCTGGTCCATGTTGATTTTCTACTCATTCAAGACCTGGATCACTCAGCCTTCCCGAGCGTGGAGTTCAGTGATGACCCCATCCTGCAGCCAGTATAGTATTTCATGCGGAAGGCTAGCCAAGTTCAAACCAACGCCTATCATGCTGCTCATCACAGCCTGGTCATCCTCGCTCGCTGTGGCTAATGCGTCTTCAGGCAAGATGAAGGTGTTACCCATACGGCCCTGGTGCGTCATGCTAGGCCAGGGTGCCTGTTTGGGGGTGTTGTACTTGTAAACCTTGTAGTTACACGTTGAGCACCCCCAACATAGTGCTCTTCTCCATCCGTAATCCCTAGAGCATGTCCTCCGTGACTTCCCGAATCATTTTGCTGAGATCCAATAAATCACCTTTCATGAGCGTGATCGGGTCGCCGAATGTCTTAGTGACTTTTCCTTTCTTCTTGGGGGTTGTTTTCTCGAGATCACGTGGTCACTTGAGTTGTGTTGATGTCATACTTTGATCTACACAGTCCTCTTCCCTGTCTACTTCCCTAACCTGCTACTCTGAGGACATCTCCTTGCCTTCCTCGGCCTCTCTGGTGGGCGCGGTTGTGGTTTCTGTTGTCTGTGTTGTTGCTGCTACATCAGCCGCCTTTTTTTGTGTGGCTACTTCTTGTTCTCAATGCATCCTCTCCGTTAGCTACGCGAGGCACAACTTGGTGTCCTTCTTTTGTTGTTGCACTGTGATCTTCTCCATTTCTGCCAAGTTTAGGGCGCGCCACTCCGAAGGCCATAATGCTATCACAACAAAGATTTCATCATTCGTTGCAATGAATGGAAGCTTCACCCACATTCGGGTTGGATCCTTGCATGCCCAAATATACAGGTTATGCATATCCACCTTGAATTCTACCATGCTTTGCAAGCTATTATATATTGTAGGGGACAAGCGCAACCTGCGGTTGATCCATGTTTGAATGCTTGCCTCCACAAACACCCAGAACACCTTTATCTTGCGAATCCTATTCACGTCTTTTGTAGCCCACAGCGAGGTGTACCTCGTGGCTTCGGGCAGGTCACCCTGAGTAGTGGGAAATGGACTGTCCGTCGGCATCTCCCCTGCAACCAACAGGATGGATAAGAGCAACCATGCATAGTGGAAGGTCTTACCCAGCTCCTGGGCCTCCCTACAGTTCATAAAAAATTGTCACATAGGAATTGCACCGAGTTCAACTGGACCCCCTCTACGCATTTCTCTACCAACCCATTCACAGATGCTGGTAGTTCGTCAGCACGACATTTCCTCATTAGGTTTCTGACCAGTAGCTAGGTGGATATGCACACCCCTTGGTCTTTAATACTTGCTATTGCGTACCCCGGATTTCTCTTTTCTAGTTTATACTTGCCCTTCATAGCTTCTGTGAGGCCCAAGTCGTTGCTTTTTCCTGCTATGGCCGTGGGGTCATTCCCTTTAACTGGTAGTCGAGAGATTCAGTGGATTAGATCAACCATGATGGGAATTATCTCCTCTAGCTAGAGATACCCATCATGCACCATGAACAGTAGCTGCCTGATGACAAAAATGGTGATGGACACATGGTGGTAGTGGGGTATCCATCACAGATGGAGTAACCCAACCTTCTCCACACCGCACAACCATTTCTGCTTTACTAACATCTCTGCGGACAACTGTGGGAACTTCTCGTTGTCTGTGAGTCCCAATCTTTGAACTTCATAGTTGGTACTCATCCCAATGGCAGACCTTCAAATCTTATATCATCGAGGAGGAGCGGAGTTTGAAGCACACTCTTTGTGGCCTCCAGGTCCTTCGTACCTTGGCTTTCCCCTTCCACGGGGGGATGTACAGAGGTAACTTCGTCGCAGAATGCTTTTGGGAGACATCCTCCACCTCAATGTCTTGCGCCTCAATTTGGGCAATCAGGGCCTACAAGTCTTCCTCCTGCTTTGCTGTTTCAATGGTGACGACTTTTCCCTTCTCTACCATTGACAATTTGCAAAACTGTGGGTTTCTTGGGGATACCCGAACAAGCCCCATCATTTGTTTATCTTTCTGTGGATGCAGCATGCATGGTGATTTTGGAACTTCTAACATAGCTGCCAGCTCTCTCGGCTCCTCATGGGCCATATGGGGCTCCACAGTAACTTCGGCGAATCGCACTCTTGTTCTAGCAACTGTCATTATGTCTACACTTGAGGATGGTAAGAGTACATGGCGCTCAATGCTCTGTACTTGCTCAATTCTCAAACAACCAAGTGTTTCTTTGGAGCTGGCCTTGGGGTTTTTATAGTGACCTATAAATTTGAATTTGACCCTTCCCCCCACTTCTGCATCATTAATGCCTTCTTGGCGACAGATCGTTCAAAATATCATTCTTAATTCGTGTCTTAATTGTCCGCCACCTGCTCCCTTTTGCCTTAAATTGGACCTCTTATCATGAAAAATGACACCAATGGTCACCTTCCAGCCTACCTGCGTAGCAGAATAACCCCTTATGCATGGTTGTGACTCCTGTGACGTCCCGATCCTATGCGCAACCTCTGTCTCGTGCATCTCCCATACAAATTCTTTTATAGTCTCGCACTCTCTTTCAACTACTTGGAGCTCTGAGACTATGCTACCTACGGATAGTTAGGTGGTCACACCCCCGGTGTGAGGCTTCAATTTTCCTGCTAGCTTGGACCGTGGGCACCCCTCAATTACCCTTGCATCCGTCAGTGCATTACGTTCTTCTTTGTATGGTACCCTCCCCTGTTTACTTTTTCTAGTAAGGTGCGGTCACAACCATGGTAGCAGGGTCACAACTTCTTCTAATGCAGTAGTATGGCTGGGTATATCTTGTCCCATCGTGCTTAGCTTCTCGGCACAACTTGCTTGCGTGACTTCAGTTTCCAGTTTGTTGATTTCTTCATCCAATGTCATGCTTTTCTTTCTCAGTTGTACCCAATCTTTGTCAAGTTTGTGAAGTTTCAAGCTCCCTCGCTGAATGGATTCCTGTAACTGCATATCCTTACCTAGGTCCTCACGTACTATCCCAACTACGGGAGTTGTGGTATGGGCATTCTTCTCTTCTCTTCCAGTTTCATCTCTTCTCGTTAGTGTTGGGGTCATTTCCACACTCCAGTTTTTGCTTATGGCCCTATAGGCCCATCAAACCACTAGTACGCACAGGTCCCAGTCAGTTCGTCTCGCCTGGTGAACTATGTTCATGATTCCGCATATCTTTTTGAATGCTCTGTCATGGAATATTTGTGGTGTGCATCTCCGCATCTATTTCTGAGTTTCGATCCGTAGTGTGGGATGTGTTTGCACAGCACACGTCTGCACCCATCGACACAGGTGGGCATGCAAACTGCTTCGTCCTGGTTGCCTGGCTCTCGTTTAACACTGGAGACTTCCAAACCGCAAGTGCATCCACCTTCTACATTTGCACCAGTTTACAATGGTCTCCTGATGTGTACTCCACCATCATGTGGGTGTTGCGCACAACGCCCATTCCAGTGCACCGTACCACTACTGTTCCAGTACTACGCTTTCAAATTTGTCCAGGAATTCATCCACCGTTGTTACTCCATCATATGTTGGTAGTTCCCTTTCCTTTGTCATCACACAATACAATGATCTAATCATCATGTTGCAATTTAGCATTGTCACTTCGTGCAGCCGGTTCTGCCATCGTTCTACTTCTTCGTCTGAATCTGAAGTATAGGAACTGTCGCACTCCCATGAGATTCTCCCATCTACAGTCGGGTTCACCCGATCTTGGTCTAGCGTTGTTATCTGGTAAATACAATCGAGCTCATCGTCGCTTTCATCATCGTGCACTAGTTCGGTGTAGCGCACTCCTTCAACTGGATCTACTAGAACTACCACACGAAGGGAATTTTTCTCGAATATCATCTTCCACTTCTTCAGGTTAATGACTCCATTCATATCAGTGGCCCAATCTATTCCTAGCAATGCAGGATACGAATTGTTGTCATTGACAATCTCTATTACTTCAAAGTTCATCTATGTTCTCGCACCTTCGATATCAACTGTTACCCCTTACAACCTCCCCATGGGAAAAATCTTTTGTTGGTTCACCATTCGTAATTGAATAGGGGACCACTATAATGTGGGCCTACCCATGTGTTCCCATGTCTGCTTTGGTAATACATTCACATCCAAACCTAGGTCTAGGATTACCTAAACCATCTCATACTTGCCAATCTGCGCTGTCAATCTCATTTCCCTCCCAGTGTGCAATGCATGCTTTCCCAGTTTCTGGACTACGCACAGTTCCCTTGACCCTACGCACTTAGTTATCAACTCCTATAGTCCTTTAACTGCCTTATTTTTGTGTAGCAGTTTCATGCATGTCTCCAAAAAGGTATTAGTATAGAAGGATCCATCCTTGTCTCTGGTTGATCCTTACTACCTGAAGTGGAGGCCTCCACGAAGCTCTTATTAGCTTCCATGAATGTCTCCTTTCTGCATTCCAAGTCGAACTTAGGTTCCTTTTTAGGAGCCTTGAAAACCCGTGTATCTTCCTCGGGCTACTTCCCTTATCCTCCCCTGTGGTAGCATCACTTATGAGCACCATATTCACATTTGGGTCATCTTCACACGGTTCAGACATCATCATTTGAATATTTTGAGTCAGAGTAGGATGGAGTACCCCTTTCTCGCGCATCTGTGCGATAAACGTAGGACAATCTACTGCTTCATGATCAAACTGAGCACATTATGAACAAGATTTTCTTGTTGGGTTGGTTCAATCACAGGCATAGTGCCCTGGTCCTCTACAATTGTAACAAATTAACTGTCTGCGGCCCCTTCCTGGCCCCATTCCTTCTCGTCCTAGACCTTGCCCTTGAAATCCACCATGCACCATTCCCTTCACTGGGTCGAGGGCTCACATTTCTGTCTGCATCCGATAGGCTGGGGTTCGATCCATCATTAACTCGTAGCTTTGAAAAGTACGCTCGTCGTGGCCCATAAATATACAAAAATTACAAAACAGTTGTTGGGATGTTGTTGTATACTTCTGCAACAAATGACAATTATACATCGTGTGCTTTCCTCCTATCTGATAGATCGCACACCATAGTGCGGGTGCCGCTCTCGGTCCCGCTTGTGCCTCCGGTCTCAACGGCATTGGCCCCCCTCCTACCAAGTAGTTCGTGAATACTAGATAGTGGTCCTTGTCATGGCCCTGGTCTTTGCATTTTATGCACTACACTTCCTCGCATGACAGCCACGGTGCCCTATTCTGATTCAAGCTTTGCATTTCCTGGCAGAGATTCTGTAGTTGCCCATGGATTTGTTTAACTCTTAGCACCAGATCTTGTATCGGTGTCTCATGCAACCTCATCACCATTTCCAACGCTTCGGCCTGGGTAGACAGTTTCTGTTGTGACAACGCCATCCTCAAGTGTGGTTTTAGAGATGCCACAAACCATACGTGATGTTGTGCATTTGTGAGCATCATATTAGCCTCGTGGATCATGCTCTTTAGTAGCTGATCCAGATCCCAAGGGGTCTCTCCTAGGAGCATTGTGATCTCTTTAAATCCAATGATTGACTATGTCTTTGATTTTCGCCAGCTAAATTCTTTGTTCAATGCATTCTAGATCTCTGCTATTCCTGCATTTGGGTGATCATTCGAGTGCTTGATATACCATGTCAACTCGTGATCTTGTAGTGCGCTTACTAATGTAGCCTTCTTAATGTTGTCATCCATGACCCCTTGTGCTTCCCTCACTGCTCTCACCATGAACCAGAACTGGTCTGGATCCTCATTCCCTACTCCTCTAATTACAGGTAGCTTAATCGCACTCGACATGCTAAACTGTGGGTTTGGTGGAGGTGGAGTGGGTGAAGATGGAGGTGAAGGGGGTGAAGTGGATGATGGAATAAGTGGTGGTGGTAACTACGAAATGCGCTGCCTTATCAAACTAACCGCACTTCTCGAAGAGACCCAAGCAAGCTCTTCCTCGCTCTCTCGCGAAGGTGAAATTAAGGGACTGTTTCCTAATCCCTCGCTACCTTTGTAGATCTTTCTGCTCCGCGTCATTCCAAACATTAATGTATTCGCATAACCCGCTTTTCACATAATAACATCTTAATCCAAGTATTCAAATATTTAATGTACTTGCCTCGCGGTCCCTTGAGAAAATGTCGTTTTTCTTCGCTATAGCTCATGGTTGTGTCTACTGTGAACTCAGTAATAACGCCCCTTATTATCCAATCGAGGCAATGGTCCATAGCTCGCGTAATCTTATCTTCTGATGCCTCTAGTCTGTGCACTAACTCCGGAGTCCACACTATCGGTGGGTCGAGATTACACCTTCCCTGGCTATCAGCTAATCTCACAATCCACTCATACAGTTCAAAAGGAAAAGATGTGAAGAAGATCTCATGGATTTCCATCTACACGTAGCGATCCAGCCACCTTTTCTTGGATACTTGCGGAGTTCTGTTTTCCTGTGTCATGAACTCGTGAGGCTTCTTATCCAACCACTCTTCAATTTCCTTCTTTGTTGGATTCTAGTGGCACAACATTAGACATCCCTTAGGTAGATCCCAGTCCCAGCAACGGAACCGTTTGTTGGCTTGTTGGGGCCTGACCCATGTTCACAAGTTACTTAGCCAAACAAATCCCGAAACTACTGGCTCTTTCGGCAATAGTCTGCAGTGCGCGGACTGAGGTCTCACCCGAGGTAGTACGGGAGGGTGTTGGAACCAGGTTTCTACACCCTAGGGATGTCTTGATGAAGTCTGGGAAGTTTGCGAACTGAACCTGTGTGCTTGTGCTGCTCCGCGCAGCCGTCTATCCTTCACAACTTGTGCAACTACTTCCACGTAGCTCTGTAAAGAGTGTGAAGAGGTGTTATCTAGATCCTTATTCCTTACTGTGCTTTTATTATAGATGTTAACTTAATTATGTGGGCCCAATATTCTCATTATTCACTCAACATTCATAACAAGTGGACACAATCATAAACTGTAAAGAGATACATAAATATAACAAAAGAATAGACACGGAATATTCCAAAATCAACTTATATTTTATTAATTGTCTGTCCAAGTACAATCCCAACTCCGCCCCGTGCACTCAGTTGCAGGGGTCCATGCACACAGCTGTGGACTCTACCAAGCCTCTGCGCACTCAGCTACAGAGCCTCTTCCTACTAATACAACCCAAGACTCGGACTTACAGACTCAGAGTTAATTCGTCATCTAAAACCCATATGACTTCTCCAAGATAAGACTTACTTTACCCTTAGAGCCTCGCTCTATTTATACAATCCCATGGTCCACGGACCATGGGTAGGCCGACACACCATACATTAGATTACATTATTTTAGGGTGGACAACACTAGACTCTCGCGCTCCGCGCTTAAATTTCGCGGGGTCTTTACATTACACTTTTACCAAAATTTGGGCTTCAAGCCCCAACAACATGCTATGGGGGGATCCGCTGCCCAACACTGAGTGTGATACCTCATTCCACGTACACGATTATATCGTAGCTCATCCACATACCTTCAGGTATATAGGGTAGTGTAACAGTGCGTAAAGTATATGGGAATTCTCTCACTATGCGGTTTTGCATTAGACAACACTTATACGGATTGGGCCTCCACGTACTTTCGGGTATATATGGGAGGAAAACACAAGGTTGATATCCATCCTTAGGTAACTGAGTTGGCCACCTTGTACACTGTGATACACCAAATACAACATTCAGGGAGATTGCCTGCCCGTACTTCTTGGTTCGCTAAGAGGTATTCTGTAGTTCACAGTTGCTTGGTAAACCTTTTGCCTGATTATCCCTCCTTTGTTTTGTTATGTTACTTTTATTACAATAAAATTAATTGACCTCGGATAACATCCTCCATGCTCACTCCTTAGTTGATCTTAGGTTGAAGCATATGGCGATAAATATGGAATCCACCGATCAAGGAATTCCTTTTAATGGGAATCCTAGTCCTTTTCCTCCTTTCGGAAATATTGGTGTTCCATATATGGCTACATTTTCCCTTCCGAGATTTACCATTGGCTTGCTAGTATGGTTGTTTTCAACCTCCTTGGTTCAAAATTTCATGATTTCTCCACAATCAAGTACACCTCCAACTAGACAAAATCAACCTCTAGTTGATCCTAAAGTTGACCCTTTGCCTTCTTCCTCGGTTGTTTCTTCCTCCCCTTCTTCCTCTTCGTTTGGTGAAAGTATTGGTACTAGTAACTAGGTGGCTAAGAAGAAGAAGAAAGGGAATAAGAAGAAGAAGAAGCAAATTTAGCAGAGGGAAACCAAGCAACCATTGCTTTGAATGCAACATCTAATGAGAAATTGTCTGTCAAGCCTCACAAAGTTCAATATCCATGCAAACTTTGTGCTGGGATACCATCTTCTTCGAAATTGTCCTGATATTCCTAAGATCTTAGAAGAATGGTCCTCTCGTTCACATCATCCCATGTCATCAACCCCTGGAGATCATGTCAGTGACATATCATCAACTAGTGGTAGTAAAGTTCATGGAAAGAAGGGTAAAGTTAAGTTTCCCTGTAGGTTTTGTGAACAGAATCACCCCATTCACCTTTGTCCCTATTTGGATGAAGCCAAGAAAGTGTTGGATAACGTCCTACTTCACCCCAGCGACTTCCATCTCGTTACAGGAAACTCTCCCTAAATCCTTCACTAGTTGATGAATTGACTCACCAAAATCAACAGTCGGTCAAAACCACTCTCTTTGAAAGTGAATCCTATGAGTCTATACCCGACCCAAATCAACAGGTCGAGGTAACAGTTTACCCGATTTCACCTTCAGTAAATCGTACCTTTCCTGAAGAGAGTGAATATGATACCACTTAGGTTATTTCTTTTTCTTCAGATTCAAATGAGCTTGGGGGAAATCTGCCTGTTCCATCCAGACAGGAGGAAAATCCTCCAGTTCTCGTAACTCAAGGGGTTAATTCTCCCGTTTCTATGGTACCCCCTCCAAGTAGTCTCGTCACTTCCTTTAATTGGAATCAAATGGGTGGATTCCATCTTCCTTCTTATGTGCCTTTCTAGATCATAATACAAGTTTGTAATATGATTGTATCTGGCACATTATAGATGAAGGTGCATCTGTGAGTATCCTTTACTCAACTACTTGGCAAGCGCTCGGTTCGCTGCCACTTGTACCTGTTACCTAGAATCTATTGGCTTTTAATAGAGGAACCAGTCAACCGTTAGGGATCCTCCCTCATTTACCCATTACCTTGGGAAGAAAAATCATTTATCTGAATGTGATGGTAGCCCTAGGCCCTTTAGATTACAATTTACTACTTGGGCATGGCTATGTTTATGACATGGGAGCTATTGTTTCAACACTCTTTCGAGTGATTTGTTTCCTGCATGAAGGTAGAATTGTCACCATTGGCCAAATTTCATTTTCCGGTCCAAATATGGCTCCCAATCAACCATCTTCCCTCAATGGTCTTTTTGTACCAATGGTATCATCCCTGCCATGGGTTAATTCTATGGCAACCTGTTCCATACCTACATCAAATGACGATCAATTCAGTGATGTTGTACATCATGTACTCGGGGCATTATACCCAGATCTCTCTTTCATGACCTCTTATGATTTGTGATTAAGGAGTATGAGGATAGTTCTTCTACTGTGTCAACCTCATTAAAAAAAATGAAACAGGCCCATGAGGACAGTTCCTTGTCTTGTGTCAACCTCATTAAAAAATGAAACAAGGAATTCAAGGATAGTTCCTGGTCTTGTGTCAACCTCGTTAAAAAAATGAAATAAGAAATATAATGATAGTTCTTTTACTGTTTTAACCTCGGTAAAAGATGAAACAAGTCCATGAGGATGGTCCCTGATCTTGTGTCAACCTCTTTAAAAAATGAAACCAAGGATATGAGCATAGTTCCTTGTCTTGTGTCAAGCTCAATAAAAAATGAAACAAGGTCCCAAGTTCCAAGTCGATTCTTTGATTAGATCTCGTAAAATCCCATTCAAGTCATTCATTTGATCTCGTAAAAGAACCTTCATTCATCCACCTGATAGCCACGAGTAGTCTACTTAGGTGAATGTAATGAAACTTGGGGGGCATGCACCTAGTGGTAAAGTTAAGTTTCCCTATAGGTTATGTGAAGGGAATCACCCCATTCACCTTTGTTCCTGTCTGGACGAAGCCAAAAAGGTGTTGGATAACCATCCTTCTTCACCGCAGCAAATTCCATCTGGTTACAGGAGACTCTCCCTTTCATCATGCTAGGGGCATGTAAACCAATCTCAAGCATAGTTTTTCATTTTAAGCTTGTGTAAAAATGAAATTGAATCCAAGCATAATTTTTGATTCAAGCTTGTGTAAACATGAAACTGAACCCAAGCATAGTTCCCTATAGTTCAAGCTTGTGTAAAAATGAACCCATTTCCATTTTAACCCTTGTGATTGCCATTCTATTGGCCTTTTCTATCAGATGACCCTTAGTTGTTTTCATCCCATTGCCACCATCCCTTTGGCTGATCATACGCTTTCACTTGGTTGTTTTACCCTTTTTTGAGGAATATTTGCAATGAGTGGTCTTATTAACCAGCCTCTTCACATCAATCAACATGTTTTGAGAAGTTCCAACATCACTGGAACTAGTTGCTATCCTAGACACCACTCATTCCTAAAATTGGAGTCCTATTTAAGCTCTTTCTAAATATGAAAAGATTGTCGAGTGCTTGTCCTTTCTAGCTCGTTAACGGATTGGAAATGATATTTCTCTTGTATTATTTTATGCTTTTTCAGACTTGAGAGATTATTTTACAAAAAAAGACTTGTGGAGTTTCCTTTTTGTCCCTTTCAAAATCCCTAAACATGAAAAGGACCGAGTTATCTTTGTTGTTAAACTCGTTAAAAACATCAATTAGTGACAAACTTGTCCATCTAGAGAAGACCAAGTTTCACCTTCGCTAGACTCATTAAAGCATCAAATAGTGATGGATTCACCTGAAGGGTGAAATTATACAACAAGCATATGTTATCCTCCTCAAGCTTGATAAAAAATAAAGAGGTACTGGTCAGCAATGACTGGGGAAAATGGTAAAAAGCCAAGAAAAATTTATGGTAGCAGGTCGCTCTTGAACATGACACTTTCACCTCATCATTGTGACTATGTGGGTTGGGTCATTAAGCTTTATGGTTATCACACTGTTGGTCTATCATACCATCCATTACTTTTTTGTGGGTCAATGCTAGCAATTCATCTTAGTGTCACCGACATGTTCAAGAGAAGTCATTTAGTTCAAACTTCATCCTTTGCAATACCGTAAACCTTCATTTTCATTACTATCATTCTTGAACCTTCTATCATCAGTCAATTTTTCATCTCCAAAATCATTTACCTTGTTTTGTATCATCAATGTGGGATAAATCAAGGCCCTCTTGCGATGGGTCACTTCTTGTCAACATCAGCACATTATCCAAGAAGTTGACTTTGAAACACCCCTTCAGTACCATGAGGCTTGCATACATCAATGGCAAGTTTCTCGCTTCCGGTGATAGGTTGACATCACTGGCCTTCGATTGAAATAATTTGTATGGTGTTTGACATCAAATCATTTATTCACACCATGTGAAATGTACTATAGTACCTTGAGGGTCATTATCATTATCGGTGATTCCTCTCACATCTATTAATGGCTTACATCATTGGCTGGTAATCAGATGATGTCTTCCCATGTTTGAATTCAGATCATCTATTCACATGGTTAGACTTGTACTTGAGTGAAAGATTGAATGACCCCGGGTCTAGTTTCATCCATCCGGGCTGCGATATTTTCAGGAGTACTAAATCAAATGTACAATGGCCTTACATTCATGGGTCTATATCTATAGAAGATTATATTTGTACATGTAATGAAAGTGATGAGCATGGGTATGCCTTCCCTCAGCTGGTTCATGAGAAAAAATCAAATTATCATGATATATGTATTGTAGTTGATGTAGGTCACCTTCCGTTTTGAAACCTCCTCTCCACATGATAAAGAATTTCTCAACATACATATTTACGATTTCATGACTTAGGGGGGAACTGTTACAGATCCATTTGGGCACATCAACCCCAACCTACAGATCAGTACTATTAGGGCCCATCAAACCCTAAGTCAGTTGTTACATGCCCTAAAGAAGTCAACCATTAGAATGCCTAGCTTCCCGAGAAGTTTCATGACTGAAATCACCTAGAAACTGCTTCTACGAAGATTAGCGTAGGTAGGCCTTCATTAGCGTGTGCTACAATGCAGACCATACACTGATAAGGTGCTATGCAGCGCACTTGGGCCCTCTTTGGCTTGCACTGGGTGAATTTGAGTGAAATTGCATTGAAGTTTGGTAATATTCTTATCCATTGGATGCATCTAGAAGTTTCCCAAGTTTATCTACTCCGTTGAGCTCGTATTTGGATGAGGTTAGGAGTTAAGGAACATCAATCCATTTATCCCTTCCTCCGTAGAACTAAATCCTAAGTTTGGGAGGGCATTCATTATCACCATTTATGGCATAAATTCTTTCATTTACTTATAAAAAGATGACTCATCTGAGTGATCAAGGGCTGGCTGGGCTGGAAATTATTGAATTATAGGGAGATGCTATTAGTATGAGACTTGAGTTGATTCCAGGTATTGTAATGATGTCAAAATGTCTTGCTTGTTATGAGGAGAGGATGGGATTGAACTGGAGAAGTGATGTTGAATCGAGCAATGGGTTGTAACTCTTCCTTTTACTAATAAAGTGTTCAAATATTTTTCCATATGCTTGTGTTATTCATTTATTCTTTCATATGTGTATCATGTACTTGATTCCATGCTATGTTTAATCAATAGATCTTTATCATATGCTTTGATTGGTTTTTGTCTTCTGTCTATGTGCAGATACTCCTCAAGCGGATTAAGTTTGGAGAGGAGCAACATAATCGGTCAAGGGAGATAAGGAGCAAGTGAAGGCTAAAGGTAGGCTTCTTTCACTCTTATTTAATCTATTGATCATAGGAAAAGTAGAGAACTCTTTAAACTGTTGTTCTAGACTTAGCTACTAGTCTAGTGGTTTAAGCATTTATCCGTCGACGCTAAAACTTCCCAAAAAAATTTTGTTCTATGACCTCCATCTTCGCACTCAGGTGTTCCTCTAGATGATGTTGTCTTGTGTTCGTCCATTTTGGACTCTTCACTATTTGTGAATGAGGAACAATTCATTGATGGAGTTGGTGTTGCACAACCAACATGTGTTGTCATTCATGAAGAGTATGAGTGGGAGCTTGAGCATAAACACTTGGTGTAGGATGACTCCCTTCTATTTGAGCCCCTCTGTTCTTTCCTAACATCATTGGTGAACCTACCATCCATGATTTTGCATGTGTGTCTTCATCCATGGATGCACCCATTTTTGATCACTCACAAAACTCACTAGATGTTGGTCCATCATTTCACAATGGAGAGGATAAGCTATTCATTGAAAATACACTTGATCTTTCATCTGTCTTTTCTGGAAACACAGAGCATGATTTTGTTCGCTTTTCATATACCCCTTTGTCTGATTCATCTGACCATGAGGATGCCGATGAATTCATTTATTTTTCTAATCATGGTGGTCGTGATCCATTTGTTTCTGTATTTGATTACAATCATGACTTTATCACAGTTGATCTTTCGAAGCCATCGCTTTATGATGATCTACCTGATGATGAAGTTGAAACACCCAAGACCATTGAGGCACTTCAGCCCGAGCTGATGGTTGTGTCAGGCCCTCACTCTCTTGGGGTTAGTCTCACTTCCAATTAGGAAATTTTTGAGTCACCCAAGGCTCCTCATCACACATCTGTATGCATTAAAGATCCATCTCACACACAGATCACATCTCCTCCACTTGAACTGCACGTTCCCATCACTCATGCATTGGAGGAATCTTACATGCACACATGTACAACACAATTTATCTTTTTTTCTTTTGTTTTCTTCCATGTCTCAATCAAGGGTGCGCTTATGATTCAAAGTTGCACGTACTGTCACACAACACCATGATGAGTCCACAGACTACTCGTCATGCACTTGTACTCACTTATGTCCTATGGGCACTATTGGACGTGAAGTGTGGTTGTCTTCATTGTTATATCTTTCTTGCTTGCTGGTTCACACAACTGGGTTGTTTGCAGACCAATTCTTCACCAACATGGGTCTAACAATGTGCCAGTGGCTGCATTGGAAATATCACTTCACGTGATTAGGCCCATGCATCGTTAGTGTAGGAGTAGGAGTAGTGTTTGTTTTCAGTCAGTTTACTTGCATGCTTGTTTGCTTATTCGCTTTGTTTTCTTGTTTGTCTGCTTTCTTGTTTTCTTACTTCCTTTTCTTTCGCATTTGCTTTTGCTTTTGCTTTTCTGTGATGTTTTTTAGTTCAATTTTTTCATTCGTAGGTTAGGTTTGCATGGAACCATGTATGACTCTTGAAACGAGCTAGGTGAAGTACAAGAGGGTTTGTGCAGCTATCACTACTTGGTTATATTTCATCTCTCCTTTGTATGAAGAACTTGTTACTTTCATTCCATGATAAGTCAAAGGAAAATACGTACTTTTTGAAGTGAACCTTGGTGAAAACATAACGCTTGCGCGCTTACTAGTGTCACCTTCTCTAGTCGGTTGTTTTCTGGTTAACCCTTGTCAACTCAGTCAAGTAGAGTAAGGTGAGGGGGAAAACCTTAATAGGCATGTTAGAGGTACAATAAACTACTTCTCTATTGAAACAACCTCTTCTTCTCTCAATAAGTTGAGGTCCCTTTTCCGCCTCTGAAATGAAAAAGTTTATGCACAGTTGAAAAAATGAAAAGTCAAAAAATTCAAAATGAAAAATGAATAAGCCAAAAGAAGATAAAGGCTTCCTGCACAGGAAGGTGATGCAAGTAACTCTGTTGTGGTACTGACCAGGCTCACTGGTAGCGGAGCCATACTTTTGTTCCTATGTGACTGCACCTGGGTACTGTCCAAGCTTGCCGGTAGTGGAGCAACACCAAAGATGAAAATTAGATTGTGACGACTATACTGCTTGTGCTCCTATATACCCTCAACCCCAATCAAAACAACTGTGTTTCCTTGGCTTGGAATGTGTGTCAATCGACCAAGAGTTTGGTAGATGATACATATTACAATCAAACTGTGAAACCAAGATGAGATGAGAACTGAACAATACTTTCGGAGGTTTTAGACTTGTTTTTCATGAACATTGTCCATTCAAAGAGTTGGAGTTCTACCAATGTGTTGCCCAGTGTTGTAGTGGCTACAATCACCCTCCAAAATTTTTCCTTAGCCCGTTTTGGAGCCTCCCTACAAACCTTACACAACACTGTCTTGGTTCGTCAAGTACAAAAGCTTCAGTTTTTTTCATGCACAAAGGCAGCCTGTCGAGCATAGCTTGATGAATTCCCCTCATAGGTTGTTTACCTAGACTTGGTCCAACTACAGTCTGAGTAGCTTTCTCTACAAAATTGCACATTTCTGGAGGGAAACCAGGCTTCCCTCCAGAAATTGCGTAATTCTCTTTGGCAGCCTGCTGGGCTCCAGGATTGCGCAATCCTACTAGTGAACACTCCTAGGAGGATTTGCACAAATTTTCCCAATAGGTCTTCGCAGCCCATAGTTTGTGAAAATCTGGGTAGTAGTTAGCTACTCTACCTAGAAATTGCATAAGCCTCCTAGGAATTCATCCAATCTCCCAGCTAGGAATGCGCATTTGTCTCAAGCAGTTGAGCAGTTGCATGCATGAGCAGTTTGGTTGACCAGTTCCATCCAGGACTGAGGAAACTTGACTTGTATGCATGCATGACTGGTTCTTCCTGAAATAACAAAAGGAAACATGCAAAAGGCATTGCATGATTCAGGGAGCTATTTTTAGCAGCTAGGGGTTACATGCAAAGTTGTTTTAGAAGTTTCCCTCCAAGTGTCACTTTTTCCTAGATTTGTGGCATGCACGTCATGAGCTCAAACTTATTTATTTAATGCATCAAAGCTCATTATTTCACATTGATCCTGGAGATGTGACATCCCAAAACACATCCAGGACTCTTCGACACATCTGGCTCAACTATTCATGGGTAATTGGTCTCAACTTGTCTTTTTAAGCATTTATGTTGCTTTTTGTGTATTCGCTTGTATGAGTGTTGTTTGCTTGATTTCTTTGAACAATTACTATCATTTACATGTATAATATATTTTCCTAGCTTTGTTTTAGTTTTTGTTTCTATCTCACTGTTGTCACATGCATGAAACTGTTTTGCACGGACGTTCACCCAACCAACGAACTGCTTCACCCACATGCATGTTGATCTATTTTTTGAATCTTTCATTCATCTTTTTCATGAACTTTTAATCACTTCTTATTTCACTTAGTGTTGCCATGAATTCAATGTATTATTTGCTTTTAGTTGCCCGTCAGCGAGTCGGGCCAACCTTGGCCCGGACTCTGCCTCACTAAGACTACTTTGCATAATCTAGGGAAGGAAGGCTATGCCTTCCTCTCCAAAAATGCACATTTTTTCCTAGAATTGGCCTCAAGGACTATTATGTGCATTTCTACAGGACAGTGTCTACTAGCCCAGGAAATTGCGCAAATCATTCCCTGGGTCTGCAATCCTTCCCAGCTGGAATTGCGCATTGCGGAATCCAAGTAGCCAGCAGTCAGTCTGGATTGCACATTGCACAGATCCAGCAGCTAGTCCTACCTCCTAGATAGTCCAGACTGCCTTTTGCAGAGTTCTGACAACCAGTCACCCAACCTCCCAGAAGCAATTGCGTAATATTGCGCATCAGTTTCCCAAGAATGTGCTATGTCATTCCCTGGAATTTGCTCTGTTTTCACTGACAGATTTCTTTCCATGCATGTTGCTTATCTCCAGATCTTTCAGGCCTTCATCTGTCTCAATGGCTTCCAAGAGAATAGGATCTCAGTACACTGATGGAAATGTAGCTAGATCAGCATGTGATCAAATTTCCTCTAGTCTGTCGATCTATGAAGATACAAAGTTGTATCTAGACAAGGACATCAAACTGGAGTGGAAAGAAGTCAATGAAACATTTACAGGAAATTTTGGGGAACACCTCGAAGACCGTTAGGTGTACATGAACATTCACAAGTCTGGATTGTATCAGATTGGATATTGATACCTCGAGTTCCCATGTGCAGACATGATACATTGGATCGTCTCTCACACTGATCCCGAGACAGTGACCTTGAGCAGTGTCAGTGGGACGAATATTGTGACCTTTTGGGAACAAGATTATGATGAGATGTATCAAATGTCAAATCTCGTGACTGTCATGGAGACTCTGGTAAGCTTAGCCAACAGTAGTGCTAACTCCAAAGACATTTTAAAGGATTGGGTAAAGGAGCCAACTTGTTTAAGGATGACAACAAACCAAGTCTACAAGACAAAGATACTAAGGAATGTGTACCAATACTTGATCATATTTGAGGAACAAAGTTTCAAGTAGATCCACTTGTAAAGAAAGTAGCTATGGCTATATAGGCAAAGAGGTAGCAGTGCGACAAGAGAATCACACGAAGGAAGAAGGATAAGAAGAGAATGGAAGAAGCAGAGAAGGAGTTGCATGCGCTGAGAGAGCAACTCCGAAAGGAACAATAACTGCACAAACAGGAGAGGGAAGTACATCAACAGCAGATACAGCATGGGGCACATCATGTGAAAATAGACACAACAGCACATGTACAAATATTTGATTCATCTGAACAACTGGCATCAGGTGAATAGGGTGAACCATCATAGGGGAAAGACTTTTATCATGAGATAGAACATGCACTTCAACAGTTGGATGCAGTCATGGAGGGAATTGGAACAAGACACTGAATTCATGCCTCACCACAAAGAGGTAAACTCACCTGCTTCAATGCATCCAGAAGAAGAGAATGTCTCAGATGACCAAGGAGGCACTGAGATCCTTGGTGATCAACCAGAAGAAGAGATGCACAACATCTCGTTTGATGAATCCCAACATAGAGTTGTGCAGTCTCGTAGAGTATCAACTCCGGAGGATCAAACATCCCCTACGCAAGTTGAAGAATGAGTGATTGTGACTGATGTGCACAAGCATCCAACTGCTTTGGCCGATGCAACCAGAGTGTATACCAAAGCCACTAGCTCAAGTGTTCATTTTCTTATAGCTGAGAATGAGCAAATGGCAAAGGAACTACAGGTGGCCAAGAAAGGAGGAGACTTGGTGACAATGTCCGCTTGAGCTGAATTGAATAAGGCAATACTAGATGAAGTATTTTCCCTTGACACAGTTATGCGAACATTGTATTCCAAGATTTTTACTTTGCACAAGGTAGTCGTCCATCTCAACGGGTGGCAGTAGCAATGTGCAAGGAGAAAATGCATCTTGACGAACATACATGTTGTTGTTGATGACATGTAAACATGGTTGATGAAGTACAAGGGAGACCCACTTCACTTGCCAAAGATGATGAGGCCAAATGCGATTGATATGAAATCACATATTTGGAGTCAGATCCGGAACTATGAAGACCTCCTACAACTCATCACTAGCATACAGGCTTTCCATGCATGAGTATTCAAGAGCATGGATGTTGTGGTGTGCACACATGTGATCCCATCACTTGGGACTCTCACTCAGGCGAAGACCAAGAAGCAGGTATGACTAGAGCTTGACTTGTATTTCAATGATTTGATGTGCATCACCACCAGCCCAAACTTTCCTATGAGCATAGACATAAGGCACAAGTATGTTGCTGGTTCGGACACATTGAAGACAATGATGTGCATGTTTTCAAACGATTTGGATAGAGGAGCCCAAACAATGTACCCGAATGCTATGGAGGCGAAGGTCAAGTTTCAGACGAATGTCACCGTAGAACACATAGACACTATTAGCGACTATAGAGCTTGGCATCAATATGTTACTGTTGATTAGCATGAGGATGTTGAGCAATTGCACTTCTATAGTTTTCTAAGTCAGAGTGATGTCTATTTTGGCTTGCTCAAGCCATTGTGTTCACATGGGTACATGTGCATTGTAATGTTGAGTCATGTCAAGTGTAAGTCAAGTGTCAATAGTGAATGTAACAGTCATAGAGTAGGTGAAGATTCATGAGGGTAGTTGAACAGTCACAAAGGGGAATGTCAAGGGCCACCCCACCCTTTGCTATAAATAGTCCCTCATAACTCATTGTATAGGCTTTTGGTCAGCCAAGCTTCTGTTAAGACTATCTTGAAGAAAGCTTGGATAGTATTGTAACGCACCTTGGCTTCTCCACTAAACAAAGCTAGTTCATCTCTTTGGAGTAGCAAGTAGATGTGGTTGTAATGCTTCACTATTGGGGCTAGTAAGTTTACATGGATGTATTGTATTATTGGGACTTACACTTCCTTATATAATAAGAGCCATCACATTTTCATGCATATGTTGTTCTTGTAGTCGGACTACTCCGGTTGCTTAGCAATATATGTTATTTAACTTATGTATTTGTGTATGAACTGCTTCGTATGCAATTATATGAATATTGTTTCAGATGTGATGTTGTTTTAAACATCATTTTGGATTTTCGATTGATCTGCTTTCCAGCTTGTGATGCATCTTTGCTTGTGTGTTCCCTTCTCAGCTGAGTACTACTATAGGTTGCTAAGGGGCACACTCACTTCACCCCCCATGTGTTAGAACCTCTCATTAGCCTTCCTTGACTCACTGCAGTGGTCACACCCTTGCTACTGATAGAGCTATTTTACTTGCCTCTGTGCGACATCATGGTCAAGGCATTACCTTACGACCCACTGCTGGGACTCCTACACCAAATGGTCTCAGGTCTAATTGGGACTTCTTACCTAGGAGATCCCCTTGACATGTTGGTGGGTCCAACACCATCAAAATTTATGGCGCTAGAAGGAGGGCTAGATGACAAGTTGTGTCCTCTCATCTAGTTTCGAACCTTTGTATACCTCTCATGGATTCCTAGACTCTTCTCCCCCTGTAGTGTTTTTTGAATCATGAAGATGTATCCATCAGGGGGGATTTTTTTGATCTCTTTTCCACTTTCACGTATGATGGTGAAGGTGAAGTGGCTTGGTCTTAGTACATACATGGCTTTCTTTCCATGCTTCATGAGGAAGATGGGTATTCTGACGAATAGGCCAGCTTGCTGCTTGCATACACACTTCGCGAATCTCCATGTAGATGGCTACTCAGCCTAGCAGCTGATAGCTTACACTCAGTTGAGCACTTTTGTGATCTTATTGAAGACACTTTCAATCATTTTGATCAGACCATCTTGACCGAAAACTGTTACAGCAACAAAGGGCTCCGCATGAATCAATTATTGATTTTTGGCAGTGCTTCCGTGACTTGCAGTTTCAAGCTCCAAGGATCTAGATGAAATTTTCTTATCTTTGGGACCGATTCGAATATTTCCTTAAGAAATCTTTCCATCCCAAGAAGAAGCTTATGCTATAGGATTAAATTCACGATGTATGGAGAATGAAGAAACCCTCAAGGGTCTTCCTGGGACCCTTGGCAGACTGTAAGATTATCTTTAGTTGTCACAAAGTTACATGCATGTCCATACTTAATAACTAACTATCAAATAAAAACATATTCATTACCTCAAGTATCCATGTAGATTTGCTGGAGAGCACAATGTAGCTAGGTGGAAGTCCCCTAAGCTGGCTCCGGATCAAATCCTGCACATAGAGGAGACAAGAGTAATCACAACATAAAACCTTAACAATTAATGCATGAATATACAAAAGAAATCTAGTTGCACATAACTAAGCTACTCATGCTAAAATGAACTGAACAAACAAATAAATGAATTATACTACCAACACCACGGAGTAGACAGTACAACTACAGTTCTATATTAATGTCTAAAGAGTGATTACAACCATTGGTTGCATCAGCCTTCCTTACCCCTCCAGCTCCTTTCTCTCTCTCTCCCTTCTTATCAACTTCTTATGGTTAGATCTGAGACTCTGCTCAACAATCAAGTAAGCTATCCTTTCAAATGATCTGACCTCTCTCACGATAGCCCTAGCTCTACTTATGTAGCATTTGAGGTTAGGGTTGCCAAGTTTCTCCATGAGTTTCCTTAGGTAAAAGCAATGATGTTGCCATTCTATTAAGATTTTTCCCATTTTCCTTCTTCATTAGGATTAGAAATGCCTCAAATAGGTTGAAATTTGATGTTTCCTTTCTTTTCTGAGTAGATTTAGGAGAGAATGTAGGGATATTTCTTATTCAATTCTCTCCTTTGACCTTTAGATCCTCATTATGGTTCGCTAATGTTGTCCCTAAACTAACAAGTAGAGTTAGTGGGGTCACTAACGCTCCCTTAGGCTTACAGAGAAACTTTATAAAGCATTTTGTTAGTGTATAGGCAACATTAGTGTTCAAACAAGGCTTGTGAACTTGGTCATTGCTTCAGCCATCATGTCTTTCCCATATGAGCTGATGAGGAGGTCATTTTGTTGTATAACAGATGCCCCCTAAAGTGTGATATCAGAGGCTACGACGATGGATGAAATAATTTACTTAACTGTTATTTTTCTTCTTTGAAAAAGAGAGAGAGAGGATTAGAGCTTCGGGCGGTACAAGAAACCTGATACAACACACATATATAAAAAAACTAAAATCATGTCCTGAGTTAGGTATTCCCACACTCAGTAGCTATGTCAGAGTGATTTTCTCATAAGAGAGATATGATGATGTTGGCTTCCGATAAGCACAATGAGGAACCAGTGTCATAATAGGATCATTCTAGTGAGTTATCTCCAAAAAACAATACACATAACTTGGGAGAGGAAACAAGGTTGAGTGATGCAAGCCTCTACCCAAGGTCTTGATTCCACTTCACCAAATAACATAGATCGATGCATGTGAATATATGCGTTGATGTTGAACATACATGAAATCGTCTGATTACCAGTCAATAATGGAGACCATTAATAGATGCGAGGAAGACCACCAATAATGGTGATGGTCTCCAAGATGCACAGTACAATCTAGCGAGTGTGAAAAATGTTTTTGCCGTTGAACACTCGTAGAATCGCTTAACCAGGAGCCAATAATGAGAACCCCTAATCAAACACAAGGTCACCTGCCACTAATGTCTACAAGTACCAAGGCACTGAATGTGTTTCTGGATTGTCTTCCTAGATAGAGTGTTGAAGTCGATAGGAAGATACCTGTTGAAAGGTATGAAATAATGTGTCCTACATCAATCGACACAAAACGGGCCAAGAATGTTTTCTTTTTAGGAATCTTTGAGCATTGGGTCAAAACGATAGAGGGCATGATGAAAGGATATGCTTGATGGGTTGATGGAGGAAACAAAAGGTTAACCCTTGAACAATAGAAGGCATGACAATGATTTTAACCATGCAGCACTAGACTCCCAAACACCAAAGAGTGTTAGGACACATAGATGCAAGAACATTGGGGTATTTAGGGTAAACTCATAGGATGGTAGGATTCATATTAAGAGGCCATCACAAGGAAGGTTTATCTAAGGGAGTGCCATGTTCAAGGGAATGACTGCTGCCAAACTATGCTTTCAAATATTGAATATAGTTGTATTGTCCACTTTCCCTATCTGATTAGCTTAGTGAGTCCAGATGGGTAAACTCATCGATCTTTTCATATTTTAAGAGTCTGAAAAGGACCGTAAAAAGAGCGACTCTATGCCCTATCTAATTAGTTTAATGAGTCCAGACAGGTAAACTCGTCGATCTTTTCATGTTTTCAGAGTCTAAAAAGGATCGTAAAAAGAGTGACTCTATACCTCATTTGTGTAATTTAATGAGTCCAAACGAGACAAATTGGTGGTATTTTTGTATTTAGAGAGTCTGAAAAGATCATAAAGAATGACTCTAGGGTGGTCCCTTTGTCATAGTTTTTAACCGGGTGCGACAAAAGTTTAATAGTATACCAGGATCGGTTACTTTTCCATGAGTTAGTCTATTGAGTCTAGATAAATAGAAACCTATGATCAATAGATGTTGACCTCATTTTGTTACGAGTACGAGGAGATGGACTAAACTCGATATTCATCATGAAGTTTTAATGAGTCATGTGATGACAAACTCAATACCTTCATCGAATTTTAACGAGTCAAATGAAGAAAACTCAAGGTATATTTTTCAGTTTAGTGAGTAAGGAAAAAGAGATAAAAGAACTACTCATTCCTTCTTCATAGATTTAATGAGCCCAAGTAGGGGAAAACTTGGGGAATTTTCAATTTAAAAGCGAGAAATGGTCCCAAAAAAGCAAGTTCTCTTGTTGTTGCCGTAGATTTTAACGAGCCCAGTGACAAAAACTTGGGATTTTTTATTTTAATGAGCGAGAAAAGTACCTAAAAGAATGCTCGGGTCATCTTCATAAGTTTTTAACAAGCTTGAAGAAAAAAATAGGGATTTTTTCAGTTTTATGAGCAAGAAAAAGTGCCTAAAAAGAATGCTGTAATGATCTTTTTCAGTTTAATGAGCTAGAAAAAGAGAGAAAAAGAGTTTCTTGGACCATCGTCGTATGTGTTTAATGAGTCCAACAATGAAAAACTCAGGGATTTTTCAATTTTACAGCAATAAAACATCCCATAAAAGAAAGTACTCATTGAGAATTGCATGCAATGATTACTGCCATTCATTCCTGAAAGTAATTTCATCAAAAAGTGGCAAAAAGTATAAAAAAGCAGCAATTCCTATCCATATGGGGTCATTCATGATAAAAAATCATGGGGAATGGACTACTTCCTCTTTAATGATTTCAATAAATCATGTCTCCAAAAATAAATATAAGAAAGTTATTTGAGCTTTCACATTCACCATTTTCACTATTTGAGAACTCTGAGAGCATTTTAAGCCAAAGAGGAGCAGATTTTCCACGGACCATTGCGGGAGATCTGAGCGACCATTTGACGTGCCTTTAGTCCCAAGTAGATGCGAAAACCTTGCTCTACATGTTCTTTAACATTTTTATCAGTTTCTAGGGTGGATTCTTGAAGATCTGGGGAGCCCTAAAGTAGTGTTTGCGCACTGATGCCCTCTAGCTGGCTTGTAGGGAGCGTTAACCACCTTATACGACCTACTGGAGGGAGTTAATCCTCCCTGTGTAGCACTGGGGGGAGTGTTAAAGCTTGATGGCACAGTTTAAAACCCCATGCAGTGATTCCTGAAGCTTTGTTGCCCCATTTTGACAGATTTTTGGGTTGTTTTGCACAGCTTTCAGGCTATAATGATTAGCCTATGGAGAGAACAAGCCCATGATAGCCAGGAATTACTGATGTGAAACAATCTAACATGCATACTTGATTTGCACCACTGCAGTTTGCTGAAGTATGCAAAGTTGGAGCTGATGAAAGGGTAGGAGGATTTATTGAGATGGATTATCCAGCACTGAGATGAACATTAGCAGGTGTTCAGGATTGTAGATCATGAGTTGGCCATTGACCATGGTGACATTTACTTTTTAACTAGTTTGTCATGCCGTGGAGCACAAGCAAACCTAACCTAGGGTAGGCCTGATCTGTTAGGTAAACTTGACTCGGGATAGAGTCAAAGCTGACCAGGTTAAACAATGATGGTTTTGGGGCACATGGTATTGTGCACCCATGGTTTTTTGCCTATGGTATTGCATGTAATGGAGCCTATAAAAGGTTGGGAAGACTTCATTGTAATGCAAGACCTGGAGGTGAGCGGTGAAGGCTCACTTGGTCGAATTGGCCAGGGTTTTGGCCAATACTAATGAGATCTTATTAGGTTAGGTTTTTCCCTGGATTTGGGGTTTTCCCAGATAAACATTTGTGTTTGTGTGTTTATGGTTGTTTCTGGTTATTTTTATATTTGTTTCTCTCAGTAATTCTCCGTAATTAATTTGTGTTCTCGGGTAAATTTCTTAACATGATCCTTGATCCACCCTAGAGCGGGTTCAATCCTACTGCATACCTGAGAGTGGACTTGTCAGCAACAGAGTCCCCATAGAGAGGATTAGGTCCAGGTCTATGAGGGCCATTTTATGATTGGTTGTGCTTTCGGCGACGTCAAAGAGTCCCCACGTTGTAACAAAGGCCCAACTATTTCCTGTAGTTGACTGTGTCCAGCCTGAGATGTTCAACTGGTGCGAAGTAGTGCTTCACAAGTTGAAGGCAAAATTAACCGCATGCAAGACCCGAACCCAACAAATTTTTGGGTACGGCACTCTCATAGTCCCATTCATTCTTGAGAGGGTACCTGTTATGCTCCCATGGTTGAGCTTAGGTCCCTTTGATCCAAGGGAGATGAGATAGGGGCGATGGTCATCACTTGATCCTCGCACAGGATGAGGACCTATTCGAAATTTCTTTGAGGAAGATTTCTTCCAATGGCTTCATGGATAGATCATGATAATTAATGACTATGCCTATGAAGGCATCGAATTCACCAGCGACCCTCACTTGATGCTGTCGCTCGGGACCAACTGGGGTCCTCAAGGTGAGAATGATTTTTAAGAGTACTTAAAGTATTTATTTATTTATTTATTTTATTTTTTTCAGATTTTGAATATTTATGTGATGTTTTATGTTGATTTTATGGGTGAACAAGTACTGACATGAAGCTTTTTGCTTGAAACAGATGTGGCGCCATTATGACCTGCAGGCAAACCCCGCCACATGAGGCAGGGAGGGAAACTCCCTGCTGGGGGGGGTAATGGTGACAGTCTTCACAAGGTTCTGAGGGACTTGGAGGGCTTGAGCATGGGTGTGCCCCCCCTTCCTATGAGGGAGATCCCCGCTCATATGTAGCGGCACACAGTTGGTGTACCTGAGCAGTTTTTGGTTCCTCTCTAGAGGATCGCTAGAGCCGTTTTAGCATTTTAGGAGCAGTAGGCTATTTTTAGCATGTGTTTTGGCATAGCCAATGGGTGTTTATAGCTAGGATGAGTAGCCATTTTATAGTTAAAACATCCAAGTTTTGGAATATTTTTATGTAAAATACTGGATTCTATCTATATATATCTACAAACATTTTGGTATTTGTATGGTTTAAATGTTTTTTAAGTGTTTTTGTAAAATTTTTAATTCTGTAAATTTTTACTTGTCATGCATGTTTCTATAGTGAATGTGATAGATGCCAATCTAACACATAGTTTTCCAATGAATCAACAACTGTATTAAATTCTCTAGGAATGTGCTCATATGTGATAACTTCAAATTAGCGTTCCAAGAGTCATACCCTTAAATAATGATGTAACAAGGTCAGATTATGAATGTGATAACAATTTGTCAATTGCATAACAACAAGCTGAGAGTCTAACCTGACCACCAGATTGGAGATGTCCCTTGATGACACTTCAGTCAGAAGTGAAATTACGGACATGTACTCAATAATATTTTTGGTGGCAGTACCAAGAAAGACTCCCCTAGAAAAAAACAGTTTCGACCCAGGTGTGTAGATGACCCAAGCAGCTGATGTAATGTTCTGTTGTGACGACTGGAACCATCCACGTATCCTATGTATGCTAAGGGTAATGAAGGCATCTGCATTACGAGAAATATGTATGAGACAAATACCTCAATAAATACCAAAACATTCCAATCACATCAAAAAGAGAAGCATAACTTATAAATACATAAAATTACAAAGCATATGCCTAGTGCAATACTAGGCATAATAATTTTTCAGATAGAGCCCATTTCGAGGCTCAGCAAGTGGGATTCCTTCCTAGTCCTGAAGTTCATATGCCCCTTTTGAGATAGCTTTGTTAATGACATATGGACCAAGCCATAAGGGTTGAAGTTTTCTTGCCCCCAAGACATCATGTTTTTTATCGTAGAGTGAAACAAGATCTCCCTCTTGGTAAGAATGAGGCTTGACCTTTTTGTCATACTGGACTTTTACCTAGCGTTTATGGGCCTCGAGTGCCAATTCAACATCTTGATGGGTTTCATCCAGTTGATTTAGGTATAGCAGGCACTCTTCTTTAGCAGTAGTGTCGGGAAGGAGTTCAACGACGATTTGTAGGGAAGGAATCTGACACTCAATTGGTAAAATTGCTTCCAGGTCATAAGCTAGTGATGTAGGAGGTTGAAAAAAATGAGGTGGTTGTAGGTTTTAACCCTGTACAAAAATTACCTGCATACGAATTCTTAAACAAAGAAAATAAACAATGCGAGAGCATAACCCATAAAACACATATGCACAGAGATTTTTCCCTGGATCCCAAAACCGGGACTACCAGCTTGATTTTTCATTATTTTCCTTTCAATGTTACAATACATATTTATACATGCCGAAGCATCCAATACCATGGACTGAAAACCATCGCATCCAATACCATGGACCGAAAACCATCACGTCCAAAAAACATGTGCGAAAATCATGCACAAAACCATAGGTGGGTCCGCCCAACCTAACATATGGTCCAAAACCAAAACTGCCCCGAACCCCATAAAGTGGGGTTACGGGTGCCCTTCAAACCCCCTATTAACTACATGGAAAGAATATAACACAACCCAACAATCTCCCACTTGTTGTTTTCTTTCCACAGGGGGCCACAGGAGAGCTTAGTCATTTTTTCAGCCCTGAGATTCCCATTGCTTCTCTACACCAAGAGAACTTCTCAGAGCTCACAGATTTTTTCAATGCATCTGCAGTATTCTTCAAAGTGTCCACCTTTACCAGCAACACCTTTCTGTCTTCTATCATATCCCTCACAAAGTGATACTAAACATCAATGTGCTTTGTCTTTGAATGATAAGCAGGGTTCTTTGCCAAGAAAATTGCACTTTGGCTGCCACAATCTATTCTTATAGCTCCCTGTACTAACCCCATACTTGAACACAATCTCTGCAACCAAACTGCTTCCTTGCTTGCATGAGTGGCTGCCATGTATTCTGCCTTTGTAGTTGATAGTGCCACTACAGATAGTTTCTTACTCATCCAACTGACTGCACCTCCAAATAGGTTACACACATACCCACTTGTAGATCTTCTCTGATCCAGATCTCCAGCCCAGTCTGCATCAACAAAGCCATGAATATCCAACACTCTGTCCAATCCTGGTCTTCCTTGGTAGCACAAACCATAATCACTAGTGCCACGCAAATACCTGAAAACCCGCTTCACTGCTGTCCAGTGCTCCTTCCCAGGTTTTGACATAAACCTGCTCAATACTCCCACTGCATGTGAAATGTCTGGTCTAGTACAGACCATTGCATACATCAGGCTACCCACTGCAATTGCATATGGAACACGGGACATGTCCTCTTCCTCTTCTTGTGTCTTGGGACACTGTTCAGCAGATAACCTCACACCTACAGGAATAGGAACCTTCACCGGTTTACTATCCTGCATATTAAACCTCTGGAGTATTGTCTCGACATACTTCCTCTGGTTTAACCAGAGCTTCCTCTTTGACCGATCTCTTTTAATTTCCATGCGCAAAATATAGTTTGCAGCACCAAGATCTTTCATGTCGAATTTGGAGGATAATTGGGTCTTCAAATCCTAGATAATTTCTTTGTCATTTCCAACCAGCAACATATCATCCACATACAAGACCAGATAAATAATACGATCACCAATTAATTTAAAATACACACAATGATCTGCTTTGCTTCTGGTGAAGCCAAGTCCCCGTATAAATGTATCAAATTTCTGATACCACATCCTTGGTGACTGTTTTAACCCATACAGAGACTTCTTTAACTTGCATACCAGTTCTTTCTTACCCTTCACCGCAAAGCCTTCAGGTTGCTTCATGTAGATTTCCTCTTCCAAATCCCCGTGAAGAAATGTTGTCTTCACATCCATCTGTTCTACCTCAAAATCAAAAGCAACAGCAACAGATAAAAGTAATCTAATAGAAGTTACCTTGGCAACAAGAGAAAAAATATCACCAAAATCAATTCCTGGCACCTGGGAATAACCTTTTGCTACCAACCGAGCTTTGTATTTCTCCACCTTTCCTTCTGCATTTGTCTTCTTCTTGAACACCCATTTGCTGCCAATGGGTTTCCTTCCAGCCGGCAACTCCACCAAATCCCAAGCCTCATTTTTGTGCAAAGATGCCATTTCATCGACCATGGCCTCTTTCCAGAGTTTTCCATCCTCTGAATCCACTGCTTCCTTCACAGTTCTGGGATCATTATCAGTAACAGTCAAAGCAAAATTTGAACTGAAAGCAGATGGACTATACCTTTCTGGCTGCCTTCTTTCTCGAACTGATCTTCTCACAGTCGGAGTTTGTGGCTCTTCATCTTCTGATTCCTCCTCTGCTGCAGAGTCTGATTCTTCCTCCTTTGGCTCAAACTCTATCTTCTCAGGTTCCTTTGGTTGGACTTCATGTTGAATAACATCTTTTACCTCTCTGAACAACACATCTCGGCTGTACACAACCTTCCGTGTGACTGGGTTCCAAAGCTTATAACCCTTTAAACCATCCTTATACCCAATAAAGATGCACTTTTCAGATTTACTATCCAACTTGGTTCGTTTCTCCTTTGGAACATGTACATATGCATCACATCCAAATACCCTTAGATGTGAAAGAGAGGGTTTCTTACCAGTCCATACTTCTTGTGGAGTCTTATCCTCCAACGCCGATGAAGGTGATCTGTTGATCAGGTAACATGCAGTATCCACCGCCTCTGCCCAGAATT
Organism: Pinus tabuliformis; assembly: GCA_031772625.1. Classification (NCBI taxonomy): domain Eukaryota; kingdom Viridiplantae; phylum Streptophyta; class Pinopsida; order Pinales; family Pinaceae; genus Pinus; species Pinus tabuliformis. The sequence goes on along the minus strand of CM062816.1, from coordinate 45,960,139 downwards.
CCTGTCCTAACCCGGCACCACTGAGCACGCTTCTTGCCCTTTCCATCAACATCTTGTTCATTCTTTCTGTGACTCCATTTTGCTGAGGTGTATATGGAGTAGTCTTCTACCATGCTATACCACACTTCTTACAAAATTCTTCAAATTCCTTGCTGCAAAATTCTCCACCATTATCTGTCCTCAGCACCTTTATCTTCTTCTATGTCTGATTTTCCACCAGAGCCTTAAATTCTTTAAACCTGTCAAAGACTTCAGATTTCTTCTTAAGAAAATATATCCATGTATTCCTTGAGAAGTCATCTATGAATGATACATAGTACACAGACTTACCCAGTGATGGAACCTTCACAAGTCCAAACACATCACTGTGCACAAGCTCTAATATCTGTTTCGTCCTCTCACCACCAGAGGGGAAACTCACCTGATTCTGCTTCCCATATACACAATTTTCACAGAAATCAAAATCCAGAGAGCTATTATTCATACCTTCTACCATACCTTTACCATGAAGTATTCGAAGGCCCTTCTCTCCAATATTTCCAAGCCTTTGATGCCACAACATGGTCTTCTCTCCAGAGACCACTAGATTCTCTACTCCATTTTCAGGAACCATAGAACTATTGCACCCATCAACAACAGTGCTACCTTGCAGCTTGTACAGAGTTCCAATCCGAACTCCCCGCATTAATATCAGTGCTCCTCAAAACATCTTGCAGGTATCTTTCTCGAACACTGTCTTTACACTTGCATCATCCAACTTGCTTACAGAAATCAGATTTCTGGCCAATGCAGGAATATGTAGAACACCCGGAAGTGTTCTAACCCTTCCACCTTGCAAATTCAACTTTACTTTTCCCCAACAAATGATTCTAGCCTTCCTATCATCTCCTAAGAAGACATCACCACCATCGTATTTCTCATACTCGTAGAACCACTCTCTATGGGGAGTGAAGTGAAATGATGCACCTGAGTCAATCAACCATGCCTCATGATCTACATGTGTACTTGAAGAAGCCAAGTACACATCCCCACCTTCATCTGAGGTGGTTTTCACCTCTGCAGAAGGAGCATCATCAGATCCCTTTCCTTTATCAGGAGCTTTAGATTTACAATCCCTTCTGAAGTGCCCTTCCTTTCTGCATTTCCAGCACACCACATTTATAGGTTTTCCTGGAGATTTAGATCTCCCTCTAGATTTAGATCTCCCACTCGATGACTTATTTTTGTTTCTATTTTGGGACCGTCCTCGTACAGACAAGGCATCACCATTCTGGTTGTCCATATTTTTCTGTCTCATCTCCTCCGTCAGCAAGGCTGAGACTATTTCATCAAACTGCAAAGCAGTTGCATTACTACCTATTGCAATAACCAGACTATCCCACGAATCTGGTAGAGAACACAACAGACTGATGCACTTATCTTCATCTGAAATTTTAATATCAACAGATAATAACTAACTTACCACAGTATTAAACGCATTCAGATGCTCTGTCACCGAGTCTCCATCTTTCATCCTCAGGTTATACAGCTTTTCCCGCAGGAACAGTTTATTCACCAGAGACTTAGATTGGTACAAAGTCCCTAACTTGACCCACAAAGCCTTTGCTGTAGCTTCCCCTGATACATTCAGCAATACTGAATCCGAGACACACAATCGTATTGTGCTCTTTGCCTTCCTATCCAACTTCTTCCATTCTTCATCAGTCACTCCCGATGGTTTAGTACCCGGATCTACCGCGATCCACTGATCTTTATCCACCAACAGATCCTCCATCTTGAGTTTCCACAACTCAAAATTCTGACCATTGAACTTCTCAATCTCTATCTTTCCACTGCTCGCCATCTTCTTTCACCACCAGAATCGATCTCGCAGATCTCCCACTGAACAGGGTTTACCACAGGCCCGAGCGAAACCCCTCAGCAACAAAGGCGTCCCCTTGAAGCCAAAACAGCTCTGATACCAAATGTAGGTTTTAACCCTGTACAGAAATTACCTGCATACGAATTCTTAAACAAAGAAAATAAACAATGCGAGAGCATAACCCATAAAACACATATGCACAGAGATTTTTCCCTGGATCCCAAAACCGGGACTACCAGCTTGATTTTTCATTATGTTCCTTTCAATGTTACAATACATATTTATACATGCCGAAGCATCCAATACCATGGACCAAAAACCATCGCGTCCAATACCATGGACCGAAAACCATCGCGTCCAAAAACATGTGCAAAAATAATGCACAAAACCATAGGTGGGTCCGCCCAACCTAACATATGGTCCAAAACCAAAATTTTCTGGGGCGCTGCCCTGGACCCCATAAAGTGGGGTTACGGGTGCCCTTCAAAACCCCTATTAACTACGTGGAAAGAATATAACACAACCCAACAATGGTAGTCTGGAATTAGACTACTGGTTAACCTTGTAACCAATCAGCTACCAAAAAACATATTTTGTATGTGGATTTCCCCCTGAGGGTCCCGTTTATCTGACCAATCACTGTCGGTCCCTTGTTGACTTCTCCTTTTATCAAGCACTTCAATCCGCGCTGTTGATCTCACTTCTCTAGATCCAACAGATATTGCATCGTCCGCTCACCAACTAACCCGAACGATCTCCACTACCGATGTGACCCATCCAATCGAATAGCTATCGTGTAATCTCATGCAGATTCTTGCACAACTGATATCAGGTCGAGAGTACGTGAGAAAAGTAGTTTTCTCGTGCTATGTGTCACACACTTAGGCTAACTACGTGAAATTTAGGAATACTGCTTACCACCTTTAGGGCGCGCGAGATACCACTTCCCACTTATCGAATAATAACACGTGCTTAATTCACAATCTTAATAAAGACGCTTAAGGAAATTTTAACGCTTAAGATCAATATTAATCATTAATATTAATAGACTATGATATTCAATAAAATGTATGGACAGAGAAAAATACCCGATTAGGGTCTAGAACGCCGATACACAGTCATAAGAGAATTTCTGCACCAGAACAGTGTGGCACACCACACTTGAATCAATTATTCAACAAAATGGAAATTATAGTCTTGTTCCTCTTGGTTCAATTACAACAGTTTGTCTGACCTTTGTTTCAATCTCAAACCCCTATCTCTGTCACTCAAACTCTCGCTTACTCACTCTATCCTTGATCCTCTAATCTCTCTCTCATTACATTATTTCCTCTTTTATAAATCAAATCCTATCCTAACTGCATTGACAACTCAATCTCTATTTTTATCAACTCAACCATTAAATCCCTATTCTCAATCTCTAATACACACCTATACTAAAAAATTATCTCCTATTATAAAAATAATATAGTAATCCAATTATTACAATAATTGAGATAAAGATTAACTCGAGAGATCCAACCCTCTCTACTAAAACTGATTTTGACCACTCAGGTCAATGAAATTCATCTCCTGTTAGCCACAACATGTGAACATACAATCACATTGCTCACTAAGTCCAAATGCTCTTGCATCAAACTCCCGGGGAAGAAAAGAATCCTTCATCAAGTTTTCAGGATTTACTCCATACTTTTGAATTCTGTTGTTGTTATCCAACACTGGTTGTCCCTTCCTTTTGATTAGATACTCGAAATAAACCTGTCCTCCAGTTCTTTTGGATACTCTTTCCTCCAAAACAACTTCCACCTCTTTCTTAATTGTCTTGGGCATTTGTTCTTTCCAGTTTAAAGTTTGAACTTCATCTTCTGTAGGTTCCTTCTATAGCTCTGACTCTGTATCCTTGTATGGATACAAATATGCAACATTGAAGATAGGTGATATTCCAATCCCTCCTGGAAATTCAATTTCATAAGCATTAGTTGAAAACTTCCTCATAATTCTTCATGGTCCTATCTTTTTCATATTTAGTTTATTGTAAGTCCCAACAAGAAATCTTTCTATTCTCAAGTATACCATCACTAGATCTCCCACTTGGAATTCTTTTTCTCTCCTCCTTATATCAGCTCTCTATTTGTATTTTCCACTACTTTCCTACAGTTTGTCTTTGTCATCTTCTTGTAGTCTCTGCATCTGCTCTGAAAACTCTTCAAATTTTGCACTTCTTGTCTCCTGTTTACCCAAATTTTTGAGTTCATACACACCTCTTGGATTTATTCCAAAAACAATCTGAAATGGACTCATCCCAATACTTCGGTTTGGAGTGTCATTATAAGCAAACTAAGCTTGAGAAAGTGTTAAATCCCACTGCTTAGGATTGTTATACACTAAACTTCTCAATATGTTTCCCAAGATTTTGTTTACCACTTCAGTTTTTCCATCTATTTTAGGATGATATGTTGAACTGAAACTAAGGTTGGCACCTAGTTTCTTCCAAAGAGTTCTCCAGAAATTCCCAACAAACATTGTATCCCTATCAGACACAATACTTACAGGAAATCCATGTAAACTTACAACCTCTGGAAAAAACAGATTAGCAATATGTGTTGCATCAATAGTCTTTTTACATGCAATGAAATGTGCCATTTTGGAAAATCTATCTACCACAACATAAATGGAACCATTCCCTATTTGAGTTCTAGGTAACCCCAAAACAAAGTTCGTACTAATTGCATCCCATGTTCAGTCTGGTATTGGCAATGGCTAGTACAATCCTATATTTTTGCTTCTCCCTTTAGCATGCTGGCAGATGCTGCACTTCTAAAAAAATTTCTTAACATCAGTTTGCAGCTTTGGCCAATAGTAAAAAGAATTTACCTAAGCAAAGGTTTTTTCTTGTCCAAAGTGACGAGATAATCCTCCATTGTGTTTCTCCTTGATTATGTTTTCCGTCATAGAACACTTGGGAATGCACAATTTGTTACCTTTAAAGAGTAAACCTCCTTGGATAAGATAATCTAACCACTAACTTCTATTATGAGCTGTTGGATTTTGTACAACTACATAAATATCTTTGAATTCTGCATCATCTTTATACATATCAACCATTTCTTCAAATCCTACAACACCAGCTCTAATTATTGTATTATGAAATTTACCCTGATCAAAGCATCAACAACTTTGTTCAACTTACCACTTGTATGTTTGATCATAAAAGTAGAACTCAGTAAAAATTCTACGCACCTCGCATGCTTCTGGTTCAATTTTGGCTGGTTGTTTATGAACTGTAATGAATGATTATCAGAATATAATACAAACTCCTTTGGTAGCAAATAATGTATCCATTTTTTTAAAGCTTGCATAAAATACTTTATCATAAGAAGAATACTTCTTCTTAGCTTCATCTAGTTTCTCACTAAAGTAGGCTATTGGTCTCTATTCCTGAAATCTTCTTACCTCAAATATGTTTCTTGGAGTAGGCCAGTTCCAAATTGCTTGGACTTTCTTTGGATCCATTTTCAAACCTTCTTTAGAAACTACAAATCCCAAATAGATTAATTCTTATTTCATGAAAATAAATTTATTCAAATTTATCAGTAGTTTCTCTTTCTGCAAAGTTCTTAAACCAACTTAAGATGCTCCAAGGTTCTTCTTTGCTTCTACTGAAAACTACAATATCATCAAGATAAACATATTCCTTCAATAATTCATTCATTAATCTCATGAATGTGCTAGGTGCATTAGTGAGTCCAAAAGGCATCACTAACCACTCATACAACCCACTATTTGCTTTAAATGCAGTCTTCCATTCATCTCCTTCTCTAATCCTTATTTGATGATATCCAATCTTCAGATCTATTTTAGAAAAATACTTTGACCCACTTAAACAATGCATCAAATCATCCATGCATGGTAAAGGAAATCTATACTTGATAGTAATCTTGTTTATGGCTTTGTAATTTGTACACATACGCCATTCACCACCTTTCATTGGACTAAGTACTGTTGGTACAGCACATGGACTAAGGCTCTCTCTGATTAATCCCTTATCCATCAGTTCATGTACTTGTCTTCCAACTTTTGCATTTCCTTGAGGAGTTAACCTATATGCTACTTTTTTTGGAAAATTTGCTCTAGGTATTAGATCAATATGATCACTAATACTCAAGATGGGTGGTAATGCATTTGGCAACTCATCCACAATAATATCAACAAAATCATTCAACAGAGTTTTGGTTTCTTCAGATAAATCATCTAAGTTTGTGGAAGTTAAAATTACCTTAGGTCTCCTTATGAAAACAAAATGCATCTATTCATCCTTATTGACTTCTTGCAACAATTCTTTCCCACTCATCAGCATAACATTTTTTCCAGGTGCTTCTTTGCCTGCTTCATCCTTCAATGGTAGCAGTGTGTGTTTATTTCCATCCTTCTCTAGAGAGTAAGTATTTCTTCTCCCATCATGAATAGCTTTTTGATCAAACTGCCAAGGTCTTCCCATTAACACATGGAATACATCCATTGACATTACATCACACAATATCACATCCTTATAAGTACCAATATGTATCTCTACCTTGCATTATTCTGTCACAATATGCTAATATCCTTTTTGCAGCCATGATACTTTGTAAGGAGTAGGGTGTACTATTTTTATTAATCATAACTTGTCCACCATTTCTATAGAAACTAGGTTATTAGTGCTTCCAATGTCAATTATCACTTTACAACATTTTCCTTTGGACTTTCCTGTAGTTCTGAATAAACTCTTTCTCTGAGTTGGTTCTCCTGTCTATTTCTCTGCCTTAAGTAATACCCTTTTCAACAACAAGGATTCTCCTACTTCAGGTGATTCTTCCTTGTTTACAATTTGAGGTTTTCCTTCCCTTGCCTCAGCCACATTCACATTCCTCTGATTTGTTACTTTATTATGAGGATAGTCCCATGATCCATGTCCCCATTCACCACATGTGTAACACTGAATTTCTCTTCCTCGGCCTCTTCCTCTGGGTGCCAATCTTCCTCTGCTAAATTCTCTTCTCTGTGGTGGTCTACTACTTGAACCTCCTGATTCACCCTCGAGACACTGAAATCTTGATCTAGTAGTTCCCATACCTCTTTCTAAACTTTTTCCTCTATTCCTCTAATTTTGCTTCCTCAACATCTTCTCTTCTGCCTTCAAAGCTACTTGATAGGCATCTTCAATTGTCTTCAAACTCAGCAAGTTGATTTCATCCTGTATGTCATATCTCAACCCATTTATGTATCTGGCCACCTTTTCTACATCATCCTCTGCATGTCCTACTCTAATGCTCGGCTTATAAAACTCTTCTATGTATTCTTTGACAATCATTCCTTTTTGCCTCAAATTTTGTAACTGTTTGAAAAGATTTAATTGATAATTTTTTGGCATAATTTTGGCTTTCAATCTACTTACCATTTTATCCCATTGTTTGATCTTGGACTTCCCTTTTCTTAATCTGGATGTTTGTAGTTTGTCCCACCAGATAGCTGCATGACCCTTCAATCTGGTAACTACAAATTTCACCTTATTTTTATCATCAACCTCATCATAATCAAAATACTTGTCTAATGAACTGATCAAGTCCATCAACTCTTATACATTAATATTTCCATCATACAAAGGTATTTCCACCTTTGGTCTTCCACTTTATTTGGCCAATATATTGATAAATTTGGTAGCTTCACTTTCATCCTCTTCTTCTTCCTCAAAAGATTCTTTTGCAACACTGGCATCTCCTTCATTAGGCGCTCTCCTCTAAGTAGTCTCCATTGTCTCCATCCTTGTACGTAGATTCTGGATCTCATCCAGCAGAACTTCATTCACTACAGGTCTCCCTCGACCTATGCCTCCTTCTCTCCTTGGTGGCATGTTTACTGTAGCAAAACTTAATATCTGTACTCTGATACCAAAAATGATGTAGGAGGTTGACGAAAATAAGGTGGTAGTCTGGAATTCGACTACTGGTTAACTTTGTAACTAATCAGCTGTGCACAAACAGATTCTCTACGTGGATTTTCCCCCTGAGGATCCTGCTTATCTAACCAATTATTTTTGGTCCCTCATTGACTTCCCCTTTTATTAAGGACTTCAATCCGTGCCGTTGATCTCACTTCTCCAGATCCAACGAATATCACATCATCTTCTCACCAACTAACCCGAACGATCTCCACTGCCGATGTAACCCATCCAATCAAACGACTATCACGGAATCTCGCACAGATTCTTGCACGACCAATATCAAGTCGAGATTGTGTGAAACAAGTAGTTTTCTCGTGCTTTGTGTCACCCACTTAAGCTAATTGCGTGAAATTTAGGAATACCACTTACCACCTTTAGGGTGTGCAAGATACCACTTCCCACTTATCAATACTCCACGTGCTTAATTCACAATCTTAATAAAGATGCTTAAGGAAAGTTTAACACTTAAGCTCAATATTAATCATTAATATTAATGGATTGTGATATTCAATAAAATGTATGAACAGAGAAAAATACCCGATTAGGGTGCAGAACGTTGATACACAGTCATAAGAGAATTTCTACACTAGAACAGTGCGTCACACCACACTTTAATCAATTATTCAACAAAATGGAAATTATAGAGGCTTGGCCCTCTTGGCTTGATTACAACAGTTTGTCTGACCTCTGTTTGAATCTCAAACCCCTATCTCTGTCACTCAAACTCTTGCTTACTCACTCTATTCTCGATCCTCTAATCTCTCTGTCATTACATTCTTTCCTCTTTTATGAATCAAATCCTATCCTAACTACATTGACAACTCAATCTATATTTTTATCAACTCAACCATTAAATCCCTATTCTCAAGCTCTGATACACACCTATACTAACAACTTATCTCATATTCTAAAAATAATACAGTAAGCCAATTATAACAATAATTGAGATAAAGATTAATTTGAGAGATCCAACCCTCTCTACTAAAACTGATTTTGACCACTCAGGTCAGTGAAATTCATCTCCTATTAGCCACAACATGTGAACATACAATCACATTGCTGGCTAAGTCTGGATGCTCCTGCATCAGCTAGTTGAAAAGGTGTGAAGCTCGTAGCAGTCTTAACTGAAGTTTGGTATGCCCATAGCGCTGAATATAACATTCGATGCCAGTGAGTTTTATGATTCCCTACTAACCTATCGATCATGGTCTTTAAGACGCCACTAACAACCTCTACTTGACCATTAGCTTGGGGGTAGTAGGAGGATGATTAATCTTGGCGAAAACCTAGTAGCGATGTTAAGTTAGACATCATGTGATTCTGAAAATGAGACCCATGGTCTGTAACAATCATGTGGGGTACACCAAAGCAATAGATGACCTGATTAAATAGGAATAGCACCGCGGTTTCCCCATCCGCCTGGAAGGTGGGAAGGGATTCGGCCCATTTCATGAAATATTCCACAACTATAATGATATAGTTGTGTCTAGCAAAGGAAATAGGATTGCAAGTTACGAAGTCTATCCCCCATTTGGCAAAGGGGCCAACGGAGACAACTAGGTGTAGTAGGGCTAGAGGAGTGTGCATTTTCTTTGTGAATACTTGACAAGGATGGCATTTCCAAATTGCCTTGACATAATATTTGAACAAGGTTGGCCAGTAGTAGCCTGCATGCAAAATTTTTTGTGCAGTTGATATGCCAGAAAGATTACCACCACATGCCCCAGCATGGTAGTCATTTAAAACATGTTCCACCTCTTCATGAGTGAGGCTAAGTTGAAGAACTGTATCCGCACCATGACGATATAACGTATCGTTAATCACTAGATAGTGTTGCGCTTGGTGGAGGATGTGACGACGATCACCTGACGATAGCTCGGGGCGAAACCATTGTGCTTTGAGGTAGACAAGAATGTCACCATACCAAGGGTTAGTAGTGTCAATAAGATAAACAACTTCATCTAGAAGAGGATTGAGGGCTATCTCATTAGGATTGACAATGGGAAGATCCGACAAAAGTTCGGCGAAGACTAAGGAATTCTTCGCATTGGCAACAGTGAAAACCAAATCAAATTGTTGGAGGATCAAGATCCATTTTGAATATTTCCCTCCATTTATTTGATGAGACAAAATGTGTCCCATGGGATTCTCCAAGGCAATGACAGTAGTCTGTCGTAGCAGTATGTAGTCTCGGAAGCGGTTGACAGCAAGGACAACTGCCAATGACAACATTTCCACATGTGAATATCTGACTTCAGGCCCAGACAGACTTTTAGACAGATAATATATCACATGTTCACTCTTCTCATCATGAGTTTGAACCAAGACCATTCCGAGAGAGGATGGCGAGGCTGTCAGGTATAGAAGAAAGTCGCGGCCATAGTTGGGAGCGCTAAGGAGTGGGGCTGATATAAGTGCATTTCTCAAGGCATCAAATAGTCGTTGAGATTGATCATCCAACAGATACGACACTCCCTTCTTAAGTAGGTTCATAAAGCCTTTCGTCAACTCAGCATAGTTTACAATGAATCGTCGTAAAAAGTTTTCTTTCCCTTGCAAATGTTGGAGCTGCAGGACATATTGTGGTTCGGGAAATTGAGTAATTGAATTTACCTTGTCAGGATCAACCCTAATCCTGTACTTGGAGACAATGAATCCAAGTAAGTGTCCAGACTCGACAAAGAAAACACATTTATGCGGATTTAGATGTATGTTATAAAAGCAGCACCTAAGAAAGATGGCTCTTAAATGATTTAGGTGTTGCAGTCACTTCTTGGAATGGGTTGGAAGATCATCCAAGTAAGCTTGAATGATATGACTAATATCAAGAACTGTGTACTCCATGGCTCTTTGAAAATTTTCTCTAGAATTCTTTAAACCGAATGGGAGTTTTCGATAGGCAAAGATTCCCCATGGGCAAAAAAAGGTAATTTTGTGTTAGTCTTTGAGTTTTCTAGCAATTTGGTTGTAACTTGAGAATCCATCCATGAATGAAAATGATTCAAAATCAGTGCTGTTAGAGCCTAGATTTTCAGGCTGAAAAGACAAGGTTCTAGGTCCACATCAAACCACGCTTAGCCTTGTAGCTAGACCTACGAGGACAGGAGAGGGCTCTCTTCGGGTCAATCTCAGAAAAAGATAATTAATGAGGCTCGATATGACTAAGTTTGCAACTGATCCTAGGCTAGGTATTAAGGGTAGGGATTTTGATTTGGTTTTTTGAGGGTTTTGTTGAAGAAATGGGAAAGGCAAATTTGGGCTCGGGGATGAGGCACAGTTTCTGCAGAGGTCTGATTGGGGCAAGGAAGGCGATCATTTTTATGCTTTAAAGCAGGTGAGATGGGTAAATCAGATAGGTGAGGAGCTAAGGAGAGCAAGAGAGACTCAATAATTCTCCTTAAACTGAAGAAAACATGAAAATTTAAACAAATTCAAAGGCAGAGCATAACAGTTATGGATTCCACCTTAATTACTCATTTGTTTCAAATTCAGAAGAAGAAGCTTGAAGATGATACAAAAAACACTAGATAAACTTACAATTACTCAGAGAAGCACACCATCAAAACATAAAGCCACATGGATCCCAAACAGTGCTGCAAAACCCTGGTCTTTCCTTTGCCAAAAATGCAGAGATACAATGTACAATAGAGTGCCAAGCTTTTCCCAAGAGTCCAACCCTGAAAATGACTTTGAAAATACATGATATAGACTAGCCCAAACCATTCCCTTGCCTCTAGGGGTCGATCTCATCATTCTAGGAGCTGTTTCAACCAATTCTAAACAAAACATTAAAATCTAGGCAGTCAAAACAACTTGCCTCTATAAGGTAGGAAACTGATTCATTCATTAAATTTTCACTCTTTGGTGAATGAATATTCTAGAACAAGTAATTAAGTGCCAAAATTACATCATGTTTACTCAATTATGTCAAGATAAGTCAAAAATAACATCACAAAGCAAAACTAGTCAAACTGGCCGAATTTCTGAGTTGGAAGGTGAAAAATTGGGCCAAAAACCTCTGTGCGCCGCGCCAATTTCTATATGTGCCACGCTACTTTGGTGCTGATTTTGAGGCACTTGTTGAAGTTCAAATTGAGCCCAAGTGTTCTTGTTGGAAAGCCCTGCCTGTCTACTTTCCAACCCAAGTGGAATTTCTGAATTTGGTGCCCATTTGCCCCTCCAAAACCTCAATCTCCCAAGACTGCTTTATGTGTGTGAAATTAGGGGCAGAGAGGTCATTTTTAGGGTGTTTTTGACCTCCTGGGGACTCAAAAATTACCCAAAATTCTTTTCCATGCACCAGCAGGCATGATTTTTCATGCTGAATCCAAAAATGCAAACCATTTGTGATTTGGAGCTCCCAATCCTAAGCATCATGCCAGTGGCGCAGCGCACAGGGAGAAAAAACCTATGTTGTGCCCAAAAATTTGTCATCCTTTGATGATGGTAGTGAAACTAGGTGCTGTTATGATATCTGCCACCAAGGGGAACAACGTAAAAAGGGAGTGTTAGGAAGGGGAATAATATGATGGGAATAGGGGTTATGGGGGAAATTTTGTTCAAGTATATGTAGGAGGGTTTGGGGATTTTATAAGGTAGGGTTTTGGGGTTTTATAGTTGACAAATGTGTGGGGGGGATAGGGAATAGGGGTTTAGTAGTTTTGGGATTTGAATGCAATGTTGGATTGATGAGCTTGATGGGGGGGGGGGGGGGTAGGAAATGAGGAAACAAAAGGGAAATGGGGAAAGGGGAGAGTCCTTGGCGACCAATCAATAAGTCAAGTCCCCACAGCAAATTTATTTTGAATGTATTTCAAAGGGAGGATTTAGATTTAGTTTCAAATGCTACCACCCATAAACCACTCACACTTATCACCAAATTCAAAGCAACAGCAAGAATGAGGGCCTACTTGGCAAATTCATGCAAGGTATGGGCGAATTGGTGAAATTCCAAGCAAGTTTTGGGCTTGAGGCTATATGCGCCGCGCCCGTTATAAATTACACTAGGTGAAAACTCCCAATTCGTTGTGCGCTCTATATGTGTCGTGCCACCTGCTATATATGCCGTGCCGCCTCCAAGTCACACAATCAGCCTCTTCCAATCACTGTTTTGCTTTTGCACTTTCAAAACACAATTTCTCCCTTGGATTATGAAAGGCACTTGTTACAAAGGGATAAATAGTTTTGAAATATCTTGACAAGATATGGTTTAAAGTTTTACTTCTTCAAAAAACTCCCTTCATAACGTTTTTGACTTGGCACTTTATCTTTTGATGAAACTCTGTCTTTTGGCTTTCTCATTGATTTTTTGGACTCAAAATGATGAAATTGGTTGATTTTTTGCAGGGATATAGGCATTGATGTTTGGCGAAGGAGACCAGGGCTACACCTAGAGAATTCAAGAACTGAAAACTTTGAAAAATTATTACAAAAAACGAAATGTCAACTTATCTTCAAAATGGAGTTTTGAAGAGAAGTCATAATCCATCCATATGACGATAAGAATCTCTTGAGATAACAACTTATCAAGGACCTCCCTCTGGCCTACTGGCTTTATTAGACTTTGTCGAAGACCAAATTGACTGACCCTAGACCTAATGACTAAAATGACTGTTAAGACCTAAAAACTGCAACAGGACTACAAATGACTTTTAAAATTTGATTTTGATGGACAGACCTGAGCCAACAGTAGAAAGCATGAGGGGGATGAGTGGCAAAAGCCCTTCCGTCAGATTTATGGCATGTGTAGAGCCTCTAACTTACACCTCATCATCCACTATTACCTACTGTTTTTCATCACTTACCTCTCTCTTTTGCCTCATTTTCATTGTAAAACCACCCAGATCATTACATTAGATGTCATTAAGCATGATCAAGTGAGCTTTGCTAATGTGTGACTGTTTTGTTTAGATTTTGACATATTTACAGGCATTCCGCAGCCATCTGCTGATTCCGCGGCCATTTGATGATCCCGCAGCCTTTTTGTTAATCTCAAGGTTCCACGTGTCATTTTGCCAAATGAGCCACATGGGCACTTAGGAATCAAGGTGCTCGAGGTTCCTGTGCTATTTGTTTAGCCATCCACGTCATCTGTACCTCCGGTCAACAAGGGTCAAGTTACGGTCAACAAAGGCAGCTTAACGGTGATGCGTAAGCTGTTGGGTCACGTCAGTTCAAACGGTGACTTGTCCGTGTTACGCGGGTTGTGGGGGACATAATCCAACTCTGGATTCAATGCCCATAACGACCAGAACCTCCAGCTCATCCACGCAGGCTTATGGCGTGTTATTGAACCTTAATTACGCATGACAGTTAGTTTATTTTTCAATTTTAGCTGTACGCATTAGGCCATCTTTCAGATGCCTATAAAAACTTGCGTCTGCGTACGCTTATGTTACTTTTTTAGTTGCTGTGTTTTATGAACTTGTTATAATTTTAGTACATTCCAAGACTCTGTTTTAATAGTGTTGTTCTAGCACTCTTGACTGTAATTTTCTGCATATGGAGTAATAGAAGACAGCGTTGTTCTGAAGTTTTCAATTCCTTGAGTCTTCTTTGGGTTATATGAATGGAGGGCCCCTGTTCATGTTAGCCTTGTATAGTATTTTATGTTCAGCATTTCCTTATTTCCATTCAACATTTCCTTTTCCTAACACATGTACAGCGTAATTTACTTTCATGTTATTTCATTTCCAGCCTTTATTTTAAGCTGATCAGCATTGTTCTTTTGCAGGTTTTTGACCCGGGATTGCTTGTGTGTTTGTGTATTTGCTTTATATCTAGTGGTAGTTTCAGTTGACAGATTCAAAGTTGCTGCCTTTACTTTATTTTCATAGCTGATTTTTAGTTTTATTTCTCAAATCTGTCTGCTAACATATGAATGGTCTCTTTATTATAAATTGTCTATCTTTTAGAGATCAGAATACTAATAACTTGCAGCTGGCTTTGGGTACTTTTTAGACTAATCTTTAACTACTTTCTAATCGTGCTTTACACAGTACTATGTGTTAGAGGCAGAGAGTTAGAAAGAACAAAACATTATAACTAGTCTTTAAAGTAGATTTTTCTCATTTTTTCATCATTTCTTAGACTTATCTTTAGCTACTTCCTAATCGTGTCTTACACAGTACTATGTGTTAGAGGCAGAGAGGTAGGAAGAGATAAACATTATCATTGGTCTTTTAAGTGATTTTCTTACCTTTTATTTGCAGCAGCATGAATGGTGTCTAATGCCATTAGAAAGTGGTTCTTTGCTTTCAGTTCATTTTAATTTATTTATTTCCTTCAAGCTTTTCCTTTTCAGCAAGTAGTTAGAAACCACTAATCACACACCTTCACTCATCTAGAATTCACCTTACACACACCATCACTCATCTGTTTATAAATACATCACTCCATCTTAGGAAGATAAATTAACCACAAACAACACCCCAAACGACAAAAAGCTCTAAGAGGTTGCTTAAGTACATATAGTACACCTTCACTTCATCAGCTTACGAGCCCCGGGTTGACAATTAATGACATCAATTTAGGAACACTAAATTGACTAAACAGCATGATCCTAACGAAATGCAACTGATCGAGAGCGATGGGACCCCTAAACATGAAATGCAAAAATAGTTTTGATCTCTAACGGAGGGATGACCAGCTCGACTCTAACATGTGCAGTCGTCGATGATCTGGTCGATGAATGGTGTTAAATAATTATCCTTGGGACACGCAACGTTCAAGTCTCGATAGTCGACACATACGTGGATGGTTCCTTGTTTCTTATCGACATGAACTAGATTGGAAACCCATTCCATTAAAGGAACAAGATAGATGAAACCAGCATGTAACAACTTTTCCACCTCGCTTTTGATGGCTACTGTTTTGTAGGGATGGACCGGTCGAAGCCTTTGGCAGACAGGTTTAGCATTGTCGTGTATCTTGATCTCACGCTCGACGATAGATGGATCTATGTCGGGAATTTGCTCATAAGACCAAGTGAATACATCATAGAATTCCTTAAAAAGGTAGGTGAACCTTGCAATTTCTTCAGGATTGCAATTTTCTCCAATCTGGACATTTTCCGCGATGCCTGTCATGACAAAAATATGTATGAGCAATGTCTTTGAAATATTTCCCATGTTTCCTTCCACGTCCAAAGTTTGGATAGTTGTGTATGGTGAGGAAACAATTTTTGGTATGTCAAGTGATAGGATTTGAAGAGGCATCATGTCTAAATCAGATATCAAAACATGATGGTGTGAATCCTACTAATTTCACTCTTCTAAACTCATGATTTCTCTAATAGCTTCATCCTTAGGTAGGACTTGATTGAGTGGATCAAAAGAAGGATCAGTTATGGAAGGGGTAGTGGTACCATTTGCTGTAACCAAAGTGACCGGAGATTCGGATGCAGATTGAATGGCTTGGTAGTCCAATTCAGTTGGTGATAGCAGCATTTGTTCTCTGGAAGTGTCAATGTCTCAAGGGGCCGGTAGGATCCAAGGATCGGTTGGTTCATGAGGAATGGATGAAACCATATTGACCATTTATGGAACCATTGGTAGTAGAAGAGGGAAACAAGCCATCATAGAAGAAGCCTTCAGTAGACCAGAACCGATACTGACGTAAGAGTCAGGTACACCACCCACTAGGGGTACAAAGGCACTTGGTAACGGGGAATAATCAGGGGTGCAAAAGGATAATTGGTCCACTATGACTACCTTTCCATCCAATGGAAATAGGATGATACGAAAGACAATAGACACAATAGCCATCACGACATAAGTCCAACTATGACCCAACAAAATATTATAGTCGAGATTTTTATCTACGACTTCAATGCCCATTGTTACCATTTTCCCATACAAGGTGATGGGTAAGCTAGATAGGTAACCTTTTGGGATGAAAGTGTGGCCATCGAAAGCTTTGAGGGAGTTCGATGGCGGGGATAGGATTGGAGAACCCAAAGCGAGCCAACATGAAGCCGACATGCACCTTCATTGATGACAGTTCTATGTATACCTTTACCTTTCGAAAAGAATTGCACCTGAAATGCAAGCTGGTGATAAAGGGGAGGTTTACACCTTTCCATGTCGAAAATTGCAAGCATGGAATCCTGTGGGTCTATACCACCAATGGCCGAAAGCAAAGCTTTCCTTTGTTTTGGGCATGTTTGTAATACTTTGAGCACTGATATAGCCGACGACACTTGCGCCAAGTATTATACAATGCTCTAGTTTTGGGTGGCACATGCAGATGTATTGTGTGTTGTGCATTGAAGTGCCCATTTAGGGGGGTGAATCACAAGGTTAGAAACTGGCCTTTCGATATGAAGATCGTTAGGTAGCAGTGGGTTTTTACTTGAGGAGGGTTCCTCTGTGTGAGCGATAGGAGCTCCATAAGATTTGGCTCTAGGATGTAGATCTACTGTTTCAAAGGTGTAAAAGGTAAAGGGTCCTTCACTAGCTGAAGGATGTTGCGAACAACCATTGTCCCCTTGCGAGGGTTGGGGTTGGTTTGCAATAAGGTGTTGTTGCTGCTGAGTGGGGAAAGGATTATTCAGGACAGCGGGGGTCCTACCAGTATCCTTTTTAACAATGAAATCTATGCATTCCTGAAGACGCGGGCAACAATAAGTCATGTGGTCTTCAGCATAGACTTTGCAACTAAATCTGGTGGGTTTATCCTTTCCATCGTCAGGGGGCATAGCAGCCTTCTACTTTAGGTTTTGCTGCTTTGTTGAATTCTCTTTAGAAGGAGTGGTCTTTTTCTTATTCTTCTTGTTCTTATGACCAGGTTTTTGCGTAGACTGCACAGAGTTGATCGTGGTGGTAGGAAGAGCAGTCGATTTGGTATAGGGGTCCACTAACATTTGGACAATGTCACCGTTGAGTTGTTTTACAACAGCCCCGGAGGTTGCACCGATAATCCCATAGGTGTGCACTCCAGGTTGTTGAGTAGCGGGAGCATTGGCGTTGCGAGGGGCATTGAGAATTACGTCGTATAGAGTGACAAACTATGAATATATCAGATCTAAGTGTTGGGCACGATGTATGGATTGGTCTTCTGTGACTGCAACACTTAAGGTGACATCCTTAATGATTTGGGGGAGTGGAGACTTGCAGAACCAATCTGCTAAGAGATAGTCTAGGAGGAGAGCTTTGACTAACCTCTTCCTATGTCTCCATTCATGTATATGATCAGAGATTTGGGTGGCGGTATCCTAACGTAATGAAGTGAGGAGTTTCGTCCCAGTTTCATAATGAATGGGTAGCTGGAAGTGCTTTAAGAATTCCATCACTAGAGCGTCAAAGGTATTGACTGACGTGTGCAGTAACTCAATGTACCACTTGGCTGCGTTTCCAGTAAGGGTGTGGGGAAAAAGATGTAACCGGACACTATCATCAACCATGGAGTTAGAAACATACCAAAGATGATAGGTGGTGATATGGGTACCTGAATCCTCCACTTGTTTCCCTTCGAACTTAGGGATGTCTGTCGGTATTTTATGTAGGATTGGCGGCCAAAGTAAGTTATGATAGATGGGGTCATTTGTAAGTTTTTACAAGTTGGGGATATCAAGCATTTCCAAGAAAGGAAAAGTTTGTGATGCCCCTGAATCAGACCAAGGTGATGACATATGACTTGAGGATCCTTGTGGTCCTCCCATCCTGTGATTCCTAATATTATACACAGGTTGCATGGTATAGTAATTGCCTTGGGGTATGGCATTGTAATGTGGATTTCCATAGGGATTGTTAGGCTGGGGTATAGAATTTCCCCCAAGATAAGCAGTGCTCCTTGACTCATTTGAGGTTGTGAGTAGGGTGCCTCCATGGATTGATTGGGACCTCCTTGAGGATTTCCGCTTGCCACAGAACTAACCATATGTCCTTGACTGGCATAAGGAGTGTTCATGTCAATCAGTGACTGACCATGCATGCCTAAAAATGGAGGGGGAACTGTTACGTTCCCGGCCGGTATATGCATATTGGGAGTGACCCTAGATACTTGAATCTGGGGGTTAGAACTATACAATGGATTCCAACCATATTGATGGTTGAAGGGACCTGCGCTAACTGTTCTATACTGAGCATTATAAGGAGCGTTGTATGTAGCACTTATCAAAGGTATAGAGTTTGACAGTAAAGGGGCAGAACCTAGAATAGACTGGGTGCCACTCGTGGATGGTGTCTTGTTTGGGGTTGTATCTGGGATAAATGGGATAGAAGGGTTCACCATCAAAGGTGTGGTATTGATTGTCGACTGGGAAGTGGTGGGGGACGAAAAGTGTCCAAAAAGTCCCATGACCCGTTAGTCATCGATGGGATGGGTGGAAGTGTTCCAACTGAAGAAAAAGGAGGTATAGATGCAATGGGAACCAAGAGTGGGACCAATGGATTCATGATCAGAGGATTGCATGGAGGAAGAAATCCTGCAGTAAAGAAATCCTCTGGTAATCTTGAATCATTGGATGTCCAAACTGATTCTATGTGAGATCTCGGAGACTAGTTTTTCGAAGACGGGGAATCCGATTCACTAGAGCTTGGCGGATCCTCCACAATGAGTAGGGTAATTCCTAACAATCATCTAGATTGACGATGAGAGTCGGATGTAGCCACGGTGGCCGATAATTTTTATCAAATAAATTTTATAGTGATGTTTATTAAAGGCTCAATGATAACACTTTGGCACCTAAAAAAATAAAAAATACACTAACTGAATCAATCGGAAAATAGAGGGAAATGACCCTATCTGATAAGCACTGATCACTAGAGATGAAACCCAGTATCACAATGAATAACAGATAGAGTTGTCCAAATGTACAATTATGGTTACTCTAGAGCTTCGCTCAAACCTCAGATTGAGGGGCCAAGTACTCTCGTGAAGATGAGCACTCTCCCAAAAACTGAAGATAGAGTAGGTCTGTCTGTGTTAGGTATCAAGGCATCCTGCCCCAGTCACCTTATGTAAGTCCCTAAAAGTATGGCCACTAAGGATACCTCGAGTCACAGACACTACTGAGGGGGACATAGTCACAGACAGTATGCTATGTGTGCAGGATACCTGAGTCCCCGACCTAGCTCCGTTATTCCCGAAGGGATCCCCGATACACAGAATACCCAAAGGAGATTTAAGTGAAGGTGAGCTACCTTCACTTACAGTCCGATGTTGTCTTGTATTTAGCTCTGCTTTTACTGTAGTGGTCCCGGTAGTATGAGTGTAGAAGGATTTCTCTCTTTTAATGACATTAGTTTTGCTTTCTGATCTTGGGCAGTTTACTCACACTGCCTATCCTAAGATCCTAGCCTAAACTAATGTTTGTTTTCTCTAGAAAGAGTTACTGATTGATTTTACATAGATTTCAAGTGTACTTTGTTAGAGTCTTCAGTAGGGGTTTTGACGTATTATATTTGGTGGGACTCTAACTCAAATCATGCAAAAGACAATGCTTGTAAATTTTCAATTTTGATGAATAAGCGACTTTTTACAAAGCGAGAGTCTTTCATACATCAATATTCATTCCATGCATCCTATTCATTACAAAACTAGCATAACTGACAGAAATTTTCAATGCTCTCTAACAACTGTTGAAACCAAATAATGCATAACTTAACCAGCTAAGCAGAAAACTAATAAAAAATTTTGATTTTTTTCTTTTATGAAAATAAAAACTTTTAAGAAGAAAAGCTATTTAAAAAAAAAACTTTCAAGACACAGATCTTGCAAACAAAACGCAGCTACAGATCCCTTATTAGTCCAAAAGAAAGTTTCCCAACCATTTAAGGTCACAGACACTATTGTATATCAAAAATTGGGTGGCTAACACTCTGTGCTAGAGGCCACAGAGAGTTACTGGAGGCACTAATGCTTTGTTTGTGTAGATACAGAGCCTTATATAGCTCTGTTTACACTACTAACCTGAGTTAGTGAGGGAAAACACTTCAAAATAGGGTTGGGGGGATTAGATCCAGGGCTGACCAATGAAAGAAGAGTGTTGCAAGGTCTTGATGGGTCAGAAAAGGAATGAAGAAGTACAGAAGTTTTGGAATGAGGAGGAAACTAGGAACTTTCTGGGTAAACTGAGAACTAAAGTGTAGTCCCCGGAGTCACCAATTTTGCTGAGGATTAAATGCGTGGTGTATGGATAATGAAGAAACCCTCAAGGGTCTTCCCGAGACCCTTAGCAGACTGTAATATTATCTGCAGATGTCACAAAGCTACATGCATATCTGTACTCAATAACTAACTATGAAAGAAAAATAGATTCATTACCTCGAGTCTCCATGTAGATTTGTTGGAGAGCACAATGCATCTAGGTGGAAGTCCCCTGAGCTGGCTCCAGATCAAGTCTTGCACATAGAAGAGACAAGCATAATCACAACATAAAACCTTGACAATTAATGCATGAATATACAAAAGACATATAGTTCCAAATAACTAAGCTACTAATGCTAGAAGGAAATGAACAAACAAATAAATGAATTATAGTACCAACACCACGAAGTAGATAGTACAACTGCAGTTCTATATTAATGTTGAAAGAGTGATTACAACCATCGGTTGCATCATCCTTCCCTTACCCCTCTAGCTCCTCTCTCTCTCTCTCCCTTCTTACTAACTTCTTATGCTTAGATCTGATACTCTACTCGACAATCAAGTAAGCTATCCTTTCAAATGATCATCACAATAGCCCTAACTCTGCTTATGTAGCATTCGAGGCTAGGGTTGCCAAGTTTCACCATGAGTTTCCTTAGGTAAAAGTGATGATGTTTCCATTATTTTGAGCTCTTTCCCATTTTCCTTCTTCATTAGGACTAGAAATCCCTCAAATAGGTCGAACTTTGATGTTTCCTTGCTTCTCTAAGTAGATTTAGGCGAGAATGTAGGGATATTTCTTACTCAATTCGCTCCTTTGACCTTTAGACCCTCATTAGGGTTCACTAACACTGTCCCTGAACTAACAAGTAGAGTTAGTGGGGTCACTAATGCTCCCTTAGGCTTACAAAGAAGCTTTATAAAGCATGTTGTTAGTGTATAGGTAGTGTTAGTGTGGAAACAAGGCTTGTGAACTTGGTCGTTGCTTCGGCCATCATGTCTTTCCCCTCTGAGTTGATGAGGAGGTCATTTTGCTATATAACAGCTTGAGATCAGGCCTCACTCAAAATTCTTCATTGATGGAGCTGCGCAGTCTCAGGTGGATGCGGTAACTGTCTCGACTAACTATCTGCCTCCCTCTCATTCAACAATTCCACCACTACCAAGTGAGGCTGAGGATCATGCTCACACAATTGTTTAGTTTTCACATTCTCCCAACATCACTTCACTCAATTTTCATGCAGATTTGGTTGTGAGTCCTCCAATTTCTCATATGCATTTTGTTCTATGACCTCCGACTTCACACTCAGGTGTTCCTCCAGATGATTTTGTCTTTTTTTAATCCATTCCGTGCTCTTCACTTGTTGTGAACGAGGAACAATCCATTGACAAATTTAGTGTTGCACAACCAACATGTGCTGTCATTCATGAAGTGTACGAGTGGGAGATTGAGCATCAACACTCAGCGAAGGATGACTCCCTTACGTCTGAGCCCCCTCATTTCTTTCCTAACATCTGTGGTGAACATGCCATCCATGTTTTCGCATGTGTGTCTGCATCCACAAATTCACCCATTGTTGATCACTCGCAGGACTCACCGGATGTTAGTCCATCATTTGACAACGGATAGGATAATATATTCATTGAAAATCCACTTGATCTTTCATCTGTCCTTTCCAGAAACATAGAGGATGAGTTTGTTCGTTTTTCATCTACCCCTTTGTTTGATTCATCTAACCATGAGGATTTCGATGAATTCATTGATTTTTATGATCGTGGTGTTCATGATCCATTTTTTCTGTATTTGATCACGATCATGACTCTATCACAATTGATCTTTTGAAGCCACCAGTTTATGATGATCTACTTGATGATGAAGTTGAAACACCCAAGACCATCGAAACTTCAGCCTGAGCTTATGGTTATGTCAGGCCCTCGCTCTCTTGGGGTTAGTCTCACTTCCGATCAGGAAATTATTGAATCACCCAAGGCTCCTCATCACTCATCTGTATGCATTGAAGATCCATCTCACACAGATCACATCTCGTCCACTCGAACTACGTGTTCCCATCGCTCATGCATTGGAGAAATAATAAATGCACACGTGTATGATGCAATTTATCTTTGTTTCTTTCATTTGCTTGCATGTCTCAGTCAAGGGTGTGCTTATGCTTCAAAGTTGCAAGTAGTGTCATAGCACACCATGATGAGTCCACGGACTACTCGTGATGGACTTGTACTCACTTATGTCATGTGGGCACTATCAGGCACGAAGTGTGGTTGTCTTCATTGTTATATCTTTCTTTCTTGTTGGTTCACACAACTGGGTTGCTCACTGACCAAGTCTTCACCAACATGGGTCAACCAATGCGTTGATGGCTGCATTGGAAATATCACTTCACGTGATTAGGCCCATGCACCATTAGTGTAGGAGTAGGAGTAGTGTTTGTTTTCAATCAGTTTGCTTGCATGCTTGTTTGCTTATTCACTTTGTTCGCTTCTTTTTCTGCTTGCTTATTTGCTTACTTGCTTTTCTTTGACTTTTTCTTTTGCTTTTGCTTTTCTAATATGTTTGTTAGTTCATTTGTTTCATTCGTAGGTTAGTTTTTCATGGAACCATGTATGACTCTTGAAACGAGCTGGGTGAAGTATAAGAGGGCTTGTACAACTATCACTACTTGGCTATCTTTGATCTCTCCTTTGTATGAAGAACTTGTTACTTTCAGTCGATAATACATCGAAGGAAAATATGTACTGTTTGAAGTGAACCTTGGTGAAAACACAATGCTTGCACACTAACTAGTGTCACCCTCTCTAGTCATTTGTTTTTTAGTTAACCCTTGTCAGCTTAGTCAAGTAGAGTAAGGTGAGGGGGAAAACCTTAACAGGAATGTCAGAGGTACAATAAATTACTTCCCTTTTGGAAAAACGTCTTCTTCTCTCAATAAGTCAGGATCCCTCTTCTGCCTATGAAATGAATAAGTGTTATGCATAGTTGAAAAAATGAAAAAAAAAAAAATGAAAAGTCAAAAAATTCAAAATGAAAAATGAATAAGCTAAAAGAAGATAAAGGATTCCTACATAGGGAGGTGATGCAAGTAACTCTGTCAGGGTACTGACCAGGCTCGCTAGCAGCAGAGCCATACTTGTGTTCCTATGTGATTACACTAGGGTACTGTCTAGGCTTTCTGGCAGTGGAGCAACACTAGAGATGAAACTAAGACTTTGATGACTATACTGCTTGTTGGGAAATTTAATTGCTTAAATTGCTTTCATTAAATTATCAACCAGGGATACTCGTAAGCTTGTGATGATGCCAACAAAATATATGCAGGAGTAGGCAACTAACTCTATGTTTATCTAAATGATTTTTTTATTCAATATAATATGCAAGGGAAGAGGCTCCTAATTGAGTAGGTCCTGGTTGTCCTTCCCTACAGTATTATAGATTGAAAAGAAATCATTAATTACATAAAACCATAAACTTGAAATAAAGACAAGAGAATGAATTTTAATTGTTGTTCAGATTCAAATAGAGAGAGAGACTAACTTAGTCCCTTGATTGTCCCCTCGTATACTGATCCAAACTAAACTAAGATTCATTCATAAGAATAAGAAGTGAAATAACTTGAAACTTAAAAGCAAAAGAATGAATTTCAATTATCACGCAAATCAAATAGAGAGAGAGCCTAACTTAGACCCTTGGTTGTCCCCTCATATGCTGATAAGATTTTAATTTAAAACCCATTCATCAATCACAAACAAATCCTCAAAC
Source organism: Pinus tabuliformis (assembly GCA_031772625.1). Classification (NCBI taxonomy): domain Eukaryota; kingdom Viridiplantae; phylum Streptophyta; class Pinopsida; order Pinales; family Pinaceae; genus Pinus; species Pinus tabuliformis. The sequence goes on along the minus strand of CM062816.1, from coordinate 45,935,434 downwards.
ATCTAGGAAATTAAATGAAATAAGATCTATTATGAAATAAAATGTTTCTTTGATCTTTTCAGAGTGAGCTCAATTCTCTTAAGAACAAAGTGACAAGCTATTCCATAAATTCATATACTACATTAACAAAATTTATATCTAAAACTATAGAAAGAAAATTGATGTAAAATGAAGCTTTATTCTATTCCATCATAAGTTGGATACATGCTCCAAGAGTCCTCCCCTTTGGAATGGAGGAGGTACTCCTATTTATACAGAAATTTAAGCAACTAACTCATTAATGGGGATCCACTAATCCCTCATATGGTTACAACCAATATGAGACATATATTCCTTTATCTATGATTTTTCTCTGTGAGATATGCTTGACCCCTATCCCAAATCTCCTTCAAATCTTTAAGAGAATTCGAATTTGAGTCTTGGAAGCCACATGAGAGTATCTTGGAACCTTCCAAATCACCTACACATGTCACCAAACTCATTCCACCTTTAGGTATCAGCAAATACATGTTATTTTTCTAACTTTTAATCATAAATTCACTTTAAATACTTGAAATTAATAACTTTTGAAAATGAAAATATAAACCCATATGGTAATGGAATATAGGGTTATGTAATGATAATGTGATGAAATGAGGTGACAAAATGAGGATAAAGGTGAAAATGGAGTGAAAATGTATGTTAATTTGGCAGCCCAACACTGCTTGTGTACCTATATACCCCTCAACCCCAATCAAAACAACTGTGTTGCCTTGGCTTGGAATGTGTTCAATCAACCAAGATTTTGGTAGATGCTACATATTACAATCAATCCAGTGTGAAACCAAGATGAGCTAAGAACTGAACAATACTTCTGGAGGTGTTAGACTTGCTTTTCACGAACAAGGTCCATTTAGAGTGTTGGAGTTATACCAGTGTGTCGCCAAGTGTTGTAGCAACTACAACCAACCTCCAAAATTTTTCCTTAGCCCATTTTGGAGCCTCCCTACCAACCTTACACAATACTTTTTCTTGCTTCGTCAAGTATAAAAGCTTCAGTGTTTTTCATGCACAAAGGCAGCCTGTCGAGCACAGCTTGATGCATTTCCCTCACTGGTTATTCACTTGAACTTGGTTCAGCTGTAGGCTGAGTAGCTTCCCCTAGAAAATTGTGCATTTCTAGAGGGCAACCAGCCTTCCCTCCAGAAATTGTGCAATTCTCTTTGCCATCCTGCTGGGCTCCAAGATTTCACAATCCTACCAGTCAACACTCCTGGCAGGATTTGTGCAAATTTTCCCAGCAGGGTTGTTCAGCCTAGAGTTTTCACAAATCTGGGTAGTAGTTAGTTGCTCTGCCTAGAAATTTGGCAAACCTCCTGGGTATTCATCCAAGCTCCCAGCCAGGAATGCACATTTGACTCAAGCAGTTGAGTAGCTGCATGCATGAGTAGTACGGCTGACCAATTCCATCCGGGACTGAGGAAAATTGACTTGTATGAATCCATGACTGGTTCTTCTCGAAATAGTGGAAGGAAACATGCAAAAGGAATCCCATGATTCAGTGAGCTATTTTTATCAGTCGGGGGTTACATGAAAAGTTGTTTTAGAAGTTTCCCTCCGAGTGTCACTTTTTCCTAGATTTGTGGCATGCTCGTCATGAGATAAAATGTATTTATTTGATGCATCAAAGCTCAGTCTTTCACATCGATCTTGGAGATATGACATCCCACATCAGATCCAGGACTCTTCAACACATCCGGCTCAGCTATTCATGGGTAAGTGGTCTCAACTTTTCCTTTTCAAAATTTCTGTCACTTTTGTGTATTTGCTTGTATGAGTGTTTTTTGCTTGATTTCTTTGAACACTTGTTGTTGTTTACATCTATATTATCTTTTCCTATCTTTGTTTCAGTTTTCGTTTCTATCTCACTGTTCTCGCATGCATGAAACTATTTTGCATGAACGTTCACCCAATCGGCGAACTGCTTCACCCACATGCATCTTAATCTGTTTTTTGAATCTTTCATTCATGTTTTGCATGAACTTTCAATCACTTTTACTTTCACTTAGTGTCGCCATGCATTCACTATCTTATTTTCTTTCAGTTTCCTATTGGCGAGTCGGGCCAACCTTGGCCTGGACTCTGCCTGACGGAGACTGCTTTACGCAATCTGGGGAAGGAAGGCTCTACCTTCCTTCTAGAAATGCACATTTTTTCCTAGCACTGGCCTTCAGGTTTATTTTGCGCATTTCTAGAGGACAGTGACTGTTGGCCTAGGAAATTGCACAAATCAGTCCCTGGGCCTACAATCCTTCCCAGCTGGAATTGTGCATTGTACAATCTCAGTAGCCAACAACCAGTCTAGATTGCACACTGCATAGATCTAGCAGCCAGTCCTACCTCCCAGATAGTCCGGACTACCTTTTTCGCAGCTCTGACAAATAGTCACCCAACCTCCCAGAAGAAATTGCACAATCTTGCTCATAATTTTCTCGGGTATGTGCTGTGTCATTCCCTGGAATTTGATTTGTTTTCGATGACATCTTTCTTGCCATGCATGTTGCTTATCTTTAGATCTTTTAGGTGTTCATATTTCTCAGTGGCTTCCAATAGAATAGTATCTCAAGTCACTGATGGAAATGTAGTTGGAGCGGCAGCTAAGAAAATGTCCTCTAGTCTACGATCTATGAAGATGCAAAGTTGTATCTAGACAAGGACATCAAACTTAAGTGGCAAGAAGTCAATGAAACATTCGCAGGCACTTTTGGAAAACACCTCGAAGACCGTCAGGTGCACGTGAACATTCACAAGTCCAGCTTGTACTAGATTTCATGCCGATACCCCGTGTTCCCATGTGCAGATATGATACACTAGATTGTCTCTCACACTAATCTTGAGATGATGACCTTGAGCAGTGTTAGTGGGACGAATTTTGTGACCTTTTTGGAACATGATTATGATGAGATGTATCAGATTTCAAAGCCTGTTACTGTCATGGAGACTCTATTTAGCTTACCCAACAATAGTGATAACTCCGGGACATCCTGAAGGATTGGGTAAAGGAGCTAGCTCATTTAAGGATGACACCCAACCAGGTCTACAAGACAATGATACTGAGGAATGCATACCAATACTTGATCAGATTTTATTGTAGACTTTATGGGCAAGCAAGCACATAAACCTTCCCACAGAGTTGGGTGGTTGCACTGGACCAAGTGGCTAGAGAAGTAAAACCATGTAATTGTTCTGGCATAATAGCCCATCAGCTGAAGGAGCAAGGCACAAAGGCTCGTCAAGCACCCAGAGGTATGCATGCAGATATTTACATGTCTTCCCACATCCTAGTTACAGTCTATGCCCAACATGCGTTCCCGGGCTTGGAGTGGGCATGGTCACCAACAGACACTGTTGTGAACACATATTTCAAGTTGTTGTCTGAATGCATCTTCAAAGGAGTAATCACATAATCGTCCGATCATTTTTTCATCCCTTTATACAAGATGATATATGAACAATATCCACCCTGCATGTCAAAGGAAGCAATGGAGGCATTGATAGGCATTCCAGATTGGTATGCATGTTATAGACATTTTTGGGCCCTACAACCCCAAGCATGAAATGTCCATAAACCAAGGGCTCCTAAGTCCCTAAAAGTGTTGTTCTAACCCCTAAAGGAACAAGGTAAACAGATTACAGCTTCTCCCAGAAGTTCTCCATGAAAAACTGCTCAAAATTGGTCAAAACAGGATCATTTCAGCTGCTCCACAGGCCAGGTGCGTTGCATCTCACCTAAATACACTGTGTGGGTGCGTTTCATTTCAAAACTCCCTTCTATGGGGTGTGATGGGCGAGAAATGACAAATGGCAGTGTCATTCCGTGAGGTGGAGAGGCAATGGAAGCTTCCAGAAACTTCTCATGTGACACTTGCCTCTCTGAATTCGACCAAGGATGAGTAAGAGATCATCAATCTCCAAGTGGAAGCAAGAACTATCAGAGGGAAGACACTAATCAAATCATAAGTTGACTCATCTCCATTACAGATATCTATATATGGATCCCTCATCCCAGAGATCCAGAGGCTGGAATTTTGCATATTGTAAGGAATTGCTGTTGGTTTCTTGAGAAAAACATCAGATTGTTGGGTGATCTAAGCTTTGTATGAGTGAAGAGGGGCTTCCTTGCTGAGAGGTTGATGTTGGGTCAGAACAACTAGTTGTAACTCCTCTTAGCTCTTTCTTGTTTATCAATAAAAGCTATTCAAGTTTTCCTCCATACTTTTGTGTCATTCATGTTTGCTGCATTTGTATGGTCAATTTACATATGATCCTAGATTGTTTATGATTATAGATCCATGTCTTTGTATAGTGCTATGCTACTGTGATCTTACAGGTACTCTGTGAAGCTGGGCGTGCAAGGGAACAAGTAGTGAAAGACTATCAAAGAAGAGAGGAATCGAACCAGGAGATTAGAGCAAGACAGAGGTTGGTCTTCTTTGTTCCTCTCTATCTATACTTCATAAAGGAAAAATGAAAGTAGCTTTACTTTGTTTTTTTCTAAGGCAGCTGTCACACCTTAGTGGGATAAGCAGTTCTGAGTAGACGCTTTTCCCTATAACAAAATGGCGACTCTGCCGGGGACGAATTAGTTTGTATGTTTATCTTCCTTGTTGTCTATTTCATAAACTTAAAGGTAGCATTCGAACTGCATTTGCCATAGCAAATGCAAAGTAGGTAAATGCTACTTCAGTCCATCTACGGGATCTGTTTATGATTTAAACAACTGATTCACAAACTCTCTGATTGCCCTTGTGATAGCTCTTAGATCCTCCTTAGATCTACCCCTGATTATTGAATTACTGATTACCATTTGCTCGGCCAAAACCCATGAACTGAACTACAAACTGTGACCTGGAACCCAAGCAAAGTCTCGTTTCTGGCCCATTGCAGGTACTGTTATGAGAATATGAAATTCAGCGCACTTCCTGAGTGTAGAAGGTGCGCTGCATTTCAAATTCCCTATGTTACAGGTGTGTTGATCAGGCTAGGCTTTGTGCAGTTTTGGTTTCTGCAATTCATTCTTTCCAGTTCTATTCCTGAATTTTGCTGCCTGTGATCAATATATGTCTGTTTGAAACCCCTTTTCTTTGCTATTATTCTGCCTCCTTTGTACAAAAGAACTGTAAATGTTTTTGTGTGTTTGTTGAGTCATTTTCAGTTCTCCTTTGCAAAAGTAGCGTAATCGTACTGTCGTCCTTTGATTTGAAACTGTCGCAAGTGTCGATTTCAATCATAGGAAAGAGTTTGATTGCTGTTGATAGTCAATTATCCTGTTACTATTTTTTTTGGTCTGAATTTGTAATTTTTCTAGTGTCAAAAAAAGTATTCATTTCAAAATCGTAAGGTGTTGTGATCGTCTCCATTTTTTATTTCGAAAAGAAACTTGTTGATATTTGTCGCTTGAAAAGAAATTCAGATTTGTGCATCAACTTTCTTCTTATCATTCATATACTAAGAAATTCGAAAACAAATACATGCATGTGCATTTGCATTTAGACATTCTGATTGGTTTGATTTAGGAAAGTGCATTTAGAGTGTGCTCTTTGCTCTTTGTGAAATAATTCTGTCTTTCTTTCCCTAGTAGCTAGGATTTTCATTGCACAAAGAAGATAAAAAGATTGTTATCATCTTAGATTTCATTTTAGGAATTACATCTACATCTCACGGTGAACCTGAAAGGAAAACTTCATAAACAACATCAACCATAAAATAAATTCAATGAATCTAACAACGCTTTGGAACTTAACATACAACATTTAGAAGTCTAGGCTAGAGACGTATTCCGGCGTCGTAAAGCCTGGTAACTGTTGTTCTCACTGATGTTTGGGTGATTCCTCCAATTTGAGACGATAAGTGCCAGTACGGACTTGTGCTCCCACATACCGTCGAGTATATTTTGGGAGACCACAATAGGCTTAATCCTTTATCCATAGGAAGCCGTGTCTGTCGCCCTATCGATCTCAATGCACTGAACACAACATTTGGGAAGATTGACTGCCGTACCGTAAAAAGTATTCTGTAGTTTTGCGATTGGTTTGGTAATCCCTCTACCTAGATTTCCAGAGTAGTCTCTTTCATTCCTTTTCAGACTCTTTAACAGAAAAGGTCCATCTGAGCACTTGTCACTTCAGGCTCATTAAAAATCGAAGGAGACTAGAGTCATCTTTTGTTTTTTCTCGACTCTTAAAAATTGAAAAAACAAGTTGTGTCAAAGCGTCTAAAATTTATTTTAAATGGAATATTCATTACCCTTTCCTACGTTGATCTTGGGTTGAGAAAATGGAATCCACCAACCAAGGAATTCCCCTTTGAGGAAATCCTAGTCCCTTCTTTTCTTAGGGGGATGTTGGTGCACCCCATATGGCCACATTGTCGCTTCCAGGACTGACGATCGGCTTGTCTGTATGGCTCTCCTCAACCTCTGTCGTTCAGAACACCACAATTCCTGAACAATCGAGTCAGCAACTAGACGAGTCCAGAGTTACCCACCAACCTTCTACTTCCTCCAATTCTTCCTCTCCTACTTCCTCTTCGCTTGATGGGGCTGGTAAAGCCAAAAGTCAAGTACCTGAGAAGAAGAAGGAAAAGAAGAAGAAGGAGCCAAAAGCGAATGGGGGAAAACGAGCGTCGTCTAGCGAAAATCCACACACTGCACCGACCAGGCCTAAATCACCATGTGTCATTTGCAAAGGAGACCACTATCATAGAGATTGTCCTTGCATCCCTCGGATCTTAAGGGACTGGTTGTTGTGGGGAAAAGTATCCGAATCGGAATGACCCTATCCCTACTCTAAGGGTGATAGTTCCTTAGCAACAACTGAAAGTAAAGCTTTGATATTTTTCCTTTATGAAAGTACAGAGAAGGAAGAAAAGATTGACCAACCGATGTCTTTCGCTTTTGTCGATCCTGTCTTCTCTCTTTGCCTCTTATTCCCAGCTCCTTGCTCCTTTTGCCGGCCCAGCTACACAAAGATCCTGCAAAAACGAGAGAGGGAAACTACAAGAAACATGTACTCATAACTGATGCATGGATTAGAATGGATCAAATATACAGATAAAAACAATACATCATTGCAATACAAGTATATAGGAGAACATCAAAAGCTTTATTGATAGAAGATAAAGGTTCTGAGAAGGTTACAACCATAAATGGCTCCAATCCAGCAGCACCTCCCCAGCAGCAAGAAATCTCCTCTTCTCCTCTATAAAAGCAATCACCCAATAACTCTAACTGTAAACCAACAACACTTCCTTACTTTGCACAAAATTCCAGCCCCCCTAGACCTCATGAGAGAGTTCTATATATAGGGTAGAAGGAGAAAGGATGAGTCAGCTTGAGACTGACATAAAGCTGCCTTGTGTCCTCTCCCTCTTCAGTTAAACTTCAGTTCTTGAGTCCACTTGGAGATCCTTGCTTCCACATGGAGATCAAGTACCTCTTACTCATCATAGGGCGAATTCCTTGAACCAAGTGTCAGTTTGGAAGCTTCCTGGGCAGTTGACACCTTGCAGAATGACTGTGCCACTTGGCCAATCTCGCCCAGCGCAGGTAGCCTTCATTGGTTTTGACTTTCAGCGCAGGTACAAGGAGGAGCAGTTGACATTCAGCGCAGATGCTCAGTGGAGCAGCTGACATGATCCAAAAATAGCCTGTTTTTGAGTGTTTTCAGGTGGAGAACTGATAGGAAGTGCTGTGGTTTGCTGACCTTGTTCCTCTAGGGGTAAGAACAACATGTTTAGGGACTGAGGATCCCCGTAATTATTGACATTTCATGCTCCATGCTGTGAGGCACAAAAATGTCTATAACAGTTGCCCCCTAAAGTATGAGGTCATTTATCGGGTGAAATGCTTTATCCAGAGGGTCCGAAGTTCATTCAAGTGCTGAGAGGTGCCCTGTAATACAATACAATACAATACATTATTTTTCATTCTGTTTTCATGATCTAGCTGAGGCGGGCATTCCCATGCTCAGCTTTATAAATACATTTTGGTACATAGAACAGACGATCGTCTGATGGTAGACTGATAATTTTCTGCTGAAATTATCATCCTTTGAGTAGGATGATCATCTGCTGCAATGATGTACATGACAAATGCTTTTATATTTCCTGAATATGTATCGCAGCCCGGATGGATGAAACTAGATCCGGGGTCTTCAAACTCGTTCGATCCTCACTCTAAGTACAAGTCGATCCATGTGAGAATTTCGCTGAAGTCGAACATGGAAAGACATCGCTTGATTACCGGTCAATGATGAAAACAGTTAACAAGCGCGAGAGGAATCACCGATAATGATAATGACCCTCAAGGTACTGCAGTACAATTCACGTGGCGTGAATAAAGGACTTGGCGTCGAACGCCACGCAAAATCTTCTGGTCGAAGGTCATTGATGTATACCTGTCGCCGGAAGTGAGAAACTTGCCATTGAGGCATGCAAGCTTCAAAGTACTGATGGGGTTGTTCCTAGATCAACTTCTTGGATAATGAGCTGAAGTCGACAAGAAGCGATCTGTCAAAGGAGGGCCTTAATGAATCCCACATCAATGACACGGAACGGAGCTAATGATTTTAGTGGAGGTGAAAACAAACTGTGACATATGATTCAGGGTGGCGATCATGAATGGATGAAGGATAATGTATGGCAGTGGATGGGACACGGTTGACACTTTCAGAATGACCTCTCTTGAACATATAACGACACTGATGCGATGGATCGGTAGCATTACCCCAAAATGTGGATGGTTTGGCGAAGACCATGGTGATGAGACCGGTGAATGAAACAACCCAACCCGATGTGGTACGGAAGAAAAGTGTCATGTTCAAGAGCGACTTGCTACCATTAAGCTTTGATGTTCTCCCAATTTTTCCCCAGTCATTTCTGACCAGTACCTCTTTATTTTTGTCAAGCTTGAGGAGGATAACATATGCTTGTTCTATAACCTGCCCTTCGGGCAAGCCCATCGCTATGATTTAACGAGCTTAGCGATAGGGAAACTCGTTCTCGTCTAAAGACAAGTTTGTCGCTATTTAATGAATTTAACGAGTCTAACGACAAGGATAACTCGGTCCTTTTCATTTTTAGAGAGTCTGAAAAGGTACATAAAGTCAACTCCAGAATTCCTTTTTCGTCATCTAATCCCTTAAGTCCGAAAAAGTATAAAACAATACAGAAGGGATGAATTTTCGATTGCTTTAACGAGCCGAACAAAACAAGCGCTCGATCTTTTTGTGCAATAATCCCTCAGGTCCAAAAAGATTAAAATCTAGAGGAGGGATAGCTCTTCCGGTCGTTTAACGAGCTGGAAGGCCAAAACTCGGCAAACTTTTCATATTTTACGAGTTAGATGAAAAGAGCTCAAAGAAGACTCGTCTTTTGAGGAACGAGTGATAAACAGGGATAGCAGCAGATTCCAGGTACAGGTTGGAATTCTCCAATCACGGCAGTGTCACAAGGATGGCTAGGTGAAATCACTCTTCGCGGCTGTTCCTCAAAATAGGTAAACACACAAATGGAAGTGAATGATCGGCCAAATGAAAAGTGGAGGTGACGGTGCACAAACACGACCAAGGCTTTTATGGCTGATGAATTTACGATCTCAAAAGGTTATTTACCGGTTCATTTTTTCTGAATGAGCTTGAACTCTAAAGGAAAGCCTGCTCATAAACTTATGTTTATTTTTTAACGAGCATGAACTATGCGCTAAAACTGCTCGGATCTTGCGTTTATTTTTTAACGAGCATGAACTATGTGCTAAAACTGCTCGATATACCAGTCATGCCCCCAGCATAACAAATGCAATCGAGGGGGATGCCCCGTAGACTTCATAGGGTCGTTTCATTTTTTAACAAGGTTGACATGGTAAAGAACTATCCTTATTTCATTTTTTAATGAGGTTGACCTGAGATAGGAACTATCCTCGAAGCTTTAGATCCATTAGAAACAGAAAGTTTCATATTCCATTGTAGCCATTTCCGCCAGATTACTTGGAGGCGGTAAGGCGAAAGTACCCATCAACGGAGGGTTTTTTAGGAAGATGAATCCGATATTTTGGAGAGAACAATTGTTCCCATGGATCATTGGAATGCTTCCCATGATGCGAGGTTGCACAACTTCTGTCGAAGTTGTTGTCGAACTGCTTGGTTGATCTTGTCCTTTGCTGTTCGACGATTGCGGATCCCCGCAATCTTTTCTTCTTGTTGAAATCAAAGCATCGTCCCGTTGCTTAGAAGTTGACAACATTAGTACCTCGCATCTAGAAGCATCCCTACTATCAACCAGATTTTGACCCGGATTTGGAAACGGATCATTTAGAACAGCTGGGGTTTGCGAATTCTTTACGAATCTTTTAAGCTCAGCTTTGAATGGACAATCTCTCGTCCAATGATCCTCCTCACATATCTGACACCCTGACGGGGGTGGTTTCCTCTTTCCGGGAGATCCTGAAGAAGTTTTCTGAGGGGATGACTCACCCTGTTTCTTCTTCCCTTTGTTTTGTTTCTTCTTGCTTCCTGGTTGATTGGAGTTTTTGCCTTTATCCGTAGATACAGCATTTACCTCCGAAGCAAGGATCTCTTGATTTGCTTTTTGATTCGAAGTCTTACGGGCTTTCTTATTCGAATCCCTTGTTGACTTAGCGTTTGCAGTTCTAATCACGCCATCACCGGCATGAGAGTCACTATTCGATCCGGGAGGAGGAGGGATTGAAAATTCTGGTCTGGGGGCGTCAGGTATCTTATCATAGAGCGTGCCCGACTGAGTATATACTAAGTCCAAATATTGAGCACGAGCAATAACCTGCTCCTCTGTTACGACCCCTCCCTTGGCCACATCTTCTGTTATAGCAGGAAGAAGCAATTTTATAAACCACTCAGCTAATAGCTGATCTGGAACATAGGTCTTTACCATTCTGCGACGACGACGCCACTCATGTATATGATCTGATATATGTGTGGCCGTTGTCTGCTTGAAATTGGTTAAGATCTCTGTTCCAGTTTCGTACCTTATAGGTAACTGAAAGTGTGTTAAGAAAGTCGTGGCTAGGGAACTAAAATTGTCGAAAGAGGCTCTAGGTAATTCAATATACCATTTAGCCGCCGGACCAGTCAATGTCCTCTGGAAAAGGCGAAGCCTTATCGAATCATCATTCAAGGTATTCGACGAACACCACAGATGGAATGTCATCACATGATTCGACGGGTCTTCGCCAGGATTTCCATTGAATTTAGGAATGTCCGAAGGAAGTTTGTGAGGAATCGCTGGCCACCAATGGGCATAGGCGATTGGATCGTTCGTCAATCGATGTAAATCTGGTAATTCTAGAGTTGCCACGAATGGCAACTGCTGATTCAGGTTCGGCGAGGCGTACCCAGGATACGATGGAATCGCCTGAGCAGTAGGCCTTTGCATACCAGCATAATGCAACTGATGTTGATATGACTGATATGGCTGGTGGGCTTGGCCACTGTAAAGTGGTTGATTTAACCCGTTCTGAATATAGGGTTGCCCACTATTCGCAAAGATCTGTTGTTCAGATCCCTGCTACACCTGTTGAAACTGAGGTTGTTGGTATTGCACCATCCATGGTTGCGAAGCCATGTTTTGCTGTGCGATACTAACCGACGGACCAAGATGCGGGGTTATGGTTCCCGTTTGTGTCTGTGTCATCCCGGCAGTTGGCGATTGTGGTTGTGTTGCAGGTTCAATGGGCTGTTGCATTACAACTTGGGGTTGACATACAACAAGCATCGATTGAACTTGCGACACGGTTACAATTGCTGGCGTCATCGGGATACTAGACATAGGTACACACTGTTGCATGGAATATACAACTCTTGGTTGTTGGGGTAACATAGGTACCCAACCACTCGTCGTTACTTCAGTCAAACCTGAATGTTGTTGAAAACTGCCGTATGGGTATCCCCCCGGAAGGGGAAGTGAAAGGGCATATTGCCCCCCATATGGTAACAATCCGGAACTCAAGGGTATAGATTGCCTTTGAGGACTGGATGGCCCAGACTGATTTCCAAAGGGATCAATTTGTCTAGTTTCAACATAAGAATTACCGGGTATTATACCGGAAGAACAAACTGGAACAGACCAAGTTGTCGTAATAGTCCCTGGGTGGACTCCTTCTAGCTGATGAGAGCTAGTCGGGACAGCTGGTATGCCGACAAACATCGTTGGAGTGACAGCAGGAGCTTCTGTTGTCGCTGTGTCATTTGGCACAGTCCTAGATGTCGACGGTTGCTCAGACATTTTAAGTCTATCCAATAAACTGCCTAACGATTCTACAGGAACTTCCAGTGGCGATGGACAAACTTCTGATGTAGAAGGAAAAAGAGTGGCGCCTACTCCAAAATGAGTTGGAGTATTTGCTTGCTGGTCCTCTACGATTTCCTCTATTGCAATCAGACCAGGAGGAAGAGGAAGACCGTCAGGTCCGTAAAAGATTTCTGGTGCCGAAGAAGGGGTTGCTTCGACAGCGACAGTTGTTTGAGCAACAAGACTCTGTGGACCGGTTTCAGATGGAACTGGTTCAGTTATGCAAGTACTTGTCCTCAGACTGGGATCAGTACAACTGTCCCTCTGTTGCTGTTGAACTTCTTCAATAGAGGCAGGGATTCCAGAAATATTAGGAGTGACCAGAATCTCAGATGTTGTCGGAACTGTCGTTCTAACTTTAATGGGAGATTTTGACCTGGTCAAGCGAGTTCGCTTCGTCCGTACTACTCTCGATTCCGGAGACAAAGACGGTTGACTCGCGAGTCTCCCCGAGCGATGGAGTTTTAATTGACTTTCCTCCACGGTTGCGGATTACTTGATCAACTAAAATACACAAAGGGGAATTATGTTTCCGTATTGAATGAATTTTATTAGACGCTTTTAGACACAACTTTGCTTTTTCATGTTTTAAGAGTCGAGAAAAAGCTAAAGATGACTCTAGTCGCCTTTGAAGTATTAACGAGCCCGAAGTGACAAATGCTCGGTTGGACTTTTTCAGTTATAGAGTTTGAAAAAGGCCAAAAGAAACTGCTCTGGAGATCTAGGCAGAGGGTGTGCCAAACCTTTCGCGAAACCACAGAATACGTTTTACGGTACGGGTGGTCGATCTTCGTGAATGTTGTGTTCACTACATCGCGATCAGTAAGGCGGCCGACACGGCTTCCTAAGGATAAAGGATAAATGCCTATAGGGGTCTCCCAATATACGCGACGGTACGCGGGAGCACAAGTCCGTATTAGTGCTATCGTCCCTCAGGAGGAATCACCCACCTTCGTAGAGATCGACAGTCACTACGTTTAACGACGCCGGAACACGTCTCTACCTAGACCTCTATTGTGAGCGTTATGTTACAAAGCGTTTTTAGATTCATTCAATATATTTTAAGTTGATCTTGTTTAGCAGTTTGTCTTTCAGGATCACCACGAGATGTATTGGTACAAATTCCTAAATGCAGCTAAAATGATAAGCAAGCTTTACAATCTTTTTAGCTTTGAAAATCCTAACTACTGAGGGGAGAGAAAAACATAATCTTTCCACACAGAGCACAAAGCACAAACTAATGCACTTTCTCCTAGATCAATCACGCAAACTTATCAAAAATGCAAATGCAAGGTGCATGTATTTCTTTTCTTTTCCCTTAATGTTGATGTAAGACAAAAGGAAACTGTCGCATAATTTTCGAATTCAATTTGAAGCGTAAACAAACAAGTTTTGTCTAAAATCAAAAGACGCCTTACAGGTACTTGTTTCGACACTAAAAATGTATGAATTCAAACCATAAAATGAAAAACAAACAAACTCAAACAGCATGAACAGTAATAAAACTAGCTCTTAAGATCATAAAGACACTTTTACAGTTCAGGATCTAAGAGGCCACAGCTATACTGGTTTGCTTTCCACAATGGGAAACTGTAACTGAAACAAGAAATACTGAAAGAACAATCACAGTTTCATCACACAACTGAGGCGGAATAATGTCAAGGAAAGTTGGTTTACAGCAAGTACAAATGACAAGCAATCAGCAGCCAAACAACAGTGAAAACAGGGCCAAGACTCAGTAGGAAACCTCAGCAAGACACTAGCTAACTGGTCCAGCGCAGGCTCTGGTCTGTCAAAATGACTTTCAGCGCAGTTCCCGAAGGGAGTACCTGCGCTGAAATGCAGACTGCCTTTGGACAGCCTGCACTGAGACACGAGAGTTGCGTTTACAAGGATTTCCGGGTCATAAAAAGCTCAAAAATTCACTGTTTTTGCTGAAATAAAAAGCTATAGGTCAAGTACAAGCTAAGGGATGATCAAGAGGATGAAAAGCTATCACAAAGAGTACAAGAGTCTTTTGTAGATCAGCTCTTCAAATCATGAATCTGCTCAGAAAAATGAGCAAGAGTAGCAGCCCCTCTACTTCGCTTTTGATATAGTCAAAAGCTTTTCGATTTGGTACTCTTTTGTTCAGGAAATGAATAGCAAAGATACTACAAACACCAACAAGATACTAGGCTCCCCAGCGGAGTCGCCAGTTTGTTGTGGGGAAAAGTATCCGACTCGGAATGACCCTATCCCTACTCTAAGGGTGATAGTTCCTTAGCAACAACTGAAAGTAAAGCTTTGATATTTTTCCTTTATGAAAGTACAGAGAAGGAAGAAAAGATTGACCAACCGATGTCTTTCGCTTTTGTCGATCCTGTCTTCTCTCTTTGCCTCTTATTCCCAGCTCCTTGCTCCTTTTGCCGGCCCAGCTACACAAAGATCCTGCAAAAACGAGAGAGGGAAACTACAAGAAACATGTACTCATAACTGATGCATGGATTAGAATGGATCAAATATACAGATAAAAACAATACATCATTGCAATACAAGTATATAGGAGAACATCAAAAGCTTTATTGATAGAAGATAAAGGTTCTGAGAAGGTTACAACCATAAATGGCTCCAATCCAGCAGCACCTCCCCAGCAGCAAGAAATCTCCTCTTCTCCTCTATAAAAGCAATCACCCAATAACTCTAACTGTAAACCAACAGCACTTCCTTACTTTGCACAAAATTCCAGCCCCCCTAGACCTCATGAGAGAGTTCTATATATAGGGTAGAAGGAGAAAGGATGAGTCAGCTTGAGACTGACATAAAGCTGCCTTGTGTCCTCTCCCTCTTCAGTTAAACTTCAGTTCTTGAGTCCACTTGGAGATCCTTGCTTCCACATGGAGATCAAGTACCTCTTACTCATCATAGGGCGAATTCCTTGAACCAAGTGTCAGTTTGGAAGCTTCCTGGGCAGTTGACACCTTGCAGAATGACTGTGCCACTTGGCCAATCTCGCCCAGCGCAGGTAGCCTTCATTGGTTTTGACTTTTAGCGCAGGTACAAGGAGGAGCAGTTGACATTCAGCGCAGATGCTCAGTGGAGCAGCTGCCATGATCCAAAAATAGCCTGTTTTTGAGTGTTTTCAGGTGGAGAACTGATAGGAAGTGCTGTGGTTTGCTGACCTTGTTCCTCTAGGGGTAAGAACAACATGTTTAGGGACTGAGGATCCCTGTAATTATTGACATTTCATGCTCCATGCTGTGAGGCACAAAAATGTCTATAACACTGGTCTCCTCGTTTGCACAACCTGGTGTCGTCAACCTCTGATGATCATGTTGAAAACACACCGTCGCCCAGTGAAAGTGAAGCCCCAGGACAAAAAGGAAAATATAGATTTCCTTGTAAACTGTGCGAAGGCGATCATGCCATCCACCGTTGTCCCTTCTTAGATGAGGCTAAAAGAGTTTTGGACGATCGTTCGGTTTCACCGTTACGACTTCCTCCTGGATATAAAAAACTCTTGCCGAGTCCGTCACTAGTTGAAAATCCCGCTGGCCCGCTCAGGTGGTCAGCTGAAGCATCTATCATTGAAGACAAACCATTTGAACCCATACTAGACAAAAGTCAAAAGGTCGAGGCGGCAGTTGACCCGGTCTTGCCTTCAGAGGTTCCATCTTCAGATGATATAGTCACCGAAGAGAATAAGGATGACATCGTTCAAATTATTTTCGTAAGCATAGACTCCGATGAACATGGGGGAAATTTACCCATTCCTTTACCGCAGGAAGGAAGTTCGTCAAAGTCGTACCCGACCGTCTATTCGGTCCCACCTCCAAGCAACCTAGTTGTCTCCTTTGATTGGAATCAACTAGGCAGACCACGTTTACCAGTTAGTGTACCATTACAAATTATTGTTCAAATATATAGAATGGTTATGGCTGGTACCATCATAGATGAAGGGGCCTCTGTGAGTATCCTTTCCTCGACTGCTTGGAAAGTGCTTGGTTCGCCATCGCTTTTTCCTGAGATGAGAAATCTAACAGGCTTTGATAAAGTAACCAGTCGACCGTTAGGGATCCTTCCCGATGTACCCATAACATTGAGAGGAAAAACTGTTCAAATGAACGTAATGGTAGTTCAAGGACCCCTGGATTATAATCTACTCCTTGGACGAGACTATATTTATTGCATGGGAGCGATTGTCTCCTCACTCTTTAGAGTAATTTGTTTTCCGCACGAAGGAAGAGTGGTCAAGCTCGTAGACCAGCTTTCATTTCCCGGTTCACGCATAGCAAATAGTCATATACCATCCCTAAATGGTCTTTTCATGCAAGAAATGTCTCAATCCCCAGTCCATCCGCCTAATGAGCGCGAGTGATTCGGGGGACATGACTGAAACCCAGGGGGCATGCACCCTGGTCTGCTTCGGCAGGAAAACTTCGGGTATAGGGTAGGTTTCCGCGAGAGAATATGACTAGTTTGTACTCTCGTCCGTGATTGGAAGAGGGGGTTATTATGGAATAAGATTCTCTTGTCAAAGTTATGTGGGTTGGCAGGCATTGCCACCCACCTTTGTTTATTTTGATAAACATCACCGAAGAAGTGTTTTGTTTACACCGTAAATAGAACAATCTTTGGTGACCTGTAAGAGGTAGACCTCTCCCGGTAAAACAAATGTTTTGACGGAAAGAAGAAGAGGTAACCTTGAAATTCTATTTTATACCTGGGGGCATGCAAACCTTTTGGCGTGCAAGCGAAGAGCGACTATTTATTTTTTAAATTTGTAGGTCCTCTAACCCTTTAAACTCGTAGGATTGGTCGTTTCCTAGCTTGCATAAAGAAAGGATGTGGGGCAAAACTCTAAAAGTTGCCGTTTTTATATATGAGACATTATTATTACACAACTGGATTAATCGAGCAGTTTTAGCACGGACTTCATGCTCGTTAAAAAATAAACATAAACAATGAGCACATGTTCCCCCAGAGTTTAAGCTCATTGAAAAATGAACCAATTTCTGGTAAATAACCATTGTGAATGTAATACTTCAGCCTTTAAAGCCTTGGTCATGTTTGCACCGTCACCTCCACTTTTACATTGGCCGATCATTCACCTCCATTTGATTGTTTACCCATTTTGAGGAACAGCTGCGAAGAGTGATCTCACTAGCCATCCTTGTAACAATGTCGTGATTGGAAAATTCCAAACCTTACCTGGAATCAGTTGCTACCCATTTTATCACTCGTTCCTCAAAAGATGAGTCTCCTTTAAGCTCTTTTCAATTGACTCGTAAAATATGAAAAGATTGCCAAGCCATTGGCCTCTCCAGCTCGTTAAAGGGACCGTAAGTGCTATCCCTCCTCTAAATTTTAATCTTTTTGGACTTGAGGGATTATTACACAAAAAGATTGAGTGCTTGTTTTGTTCGGCTCATTAAAAGTATCGAAAATTCATCCCTTTTGTATTGGTTTATACTTTTTCGGACTTAAGGGATTAGATGACGAAAAAGGAATTTTTGAGTTTCCTTTACATTCCTTTTCAGACTCTCTAAAATTGAAAAGGACCGAGTTATCTTTTTCGTTAAACTCGTTAAAATTTTAATAGCGACAAACTTGTCTATAGACGAGAACAAGTTTCACTATCGCTAGGCTTGTTAAAACATAGCGATGGGTTTGCTAGAAGGGAAAATTATAGAACAAGCATATGTTATCCTCCTCAAGCTTGATAAAAATAAAGAGGTATTGGTCAGCAATGACTGGGGAAAATTGGGAAGAAAACTTGAAGAAAATTTGTTGGTAGCAAGTCGCTCTTGAACATGAAACTTTCACTCCGCATCCAAGTCGGGTTGGGTTGTTTCATTCATCGGTCACATCACCATGGTCCCATCATACCATCCACATTTGGGGTTAATGCTACCAATACATCACGTCAGCGTCGCCGATATGTTTAAGAGAAGTCATTCAGAGAATTCACCTGTGTCTCACCCACTACAATACATTTATACTCCATTCTTTCATGACCGCCACCCTGAACCTTATATCACAAGATCGTTTTCACCTCCATTAAAATCATTTGCTCTGTTCCATGTCATTGATGTGGGATTCATTAAGGCCCTCTTGTGACGGATCACTTCTTTTTGACATCAGCTCATTATCCAAGAAGTTGATCTAGGAACACCCTATTCAGTACTTTGAAGCTTGCATGCCTCAATGGCAAGTTTCTCACTTCCGGCGACAGGTTTACATCAATGACCTTCGACTGAAAGATTTTGCGTGGTGTTCGACGCCAAGTCCTTTATTCACACCACATGAATTGTACTGCAGTACCTTGAGGGTCATGGTCATTATCGGTGATTCCTCTCGCGCTTGTTAACAGCTTATATTATTGGCTGGTAATCAAGCGATGTCTTTCCATGTTTGACTTCAGAACATCTCTCACATGGATAGACTTGTACTTCGAGTGAATATCGAACGAGATTGAAGACCCCGGATCTAGTTTCATCCATCCAAGCTGCGATATATATTTAGGAAAATAAAGACATCAAATGTACATCATTGCTGCACAGATAATCATCCAATCAAAGGGATGATGGCTCTATCAGAATCATCAGTCTACACTCAGACGATTGTCTATCTTATGTACATGAAAATGAATTTATAAAGCTGAGCATGGGAATGCCCGCCTCAGCTAGATCATGAAAATATTATGAAGATAATGTATTGTATTGTATCTTATTACAAGTCTCCTCCCAGCTTGAAAGAACTTTGGATCCTCATAATAAAGCATTTCACCCGACATCAAAAGATTAACAACCTCATGCTTTAGGGGGCAACTGTTATAGACATTTTTGGGCCCTACAACCCCAAGCATGAAATTTCCATAAAATAAGGGCTCCTAAGTCCCTAAAAGTGTTGTTCTAACCCCTAAAGGAACAAGGTCAACAGATTACAGCTTCTCCCAGAAGTTCTCCATGAAAAACTGCTCAGAATTGGTCAAAACAGGATCATTTCAGCTGCTCCACAGGCCAGGTGAATTGCATCTCACCTAAATACACTATGTGGGTGCGTTGCATTTCAAAAAGCCCTTCTATGGGGTGCGATGGGCGAGAAATGACAAATGGTAGTGTCATTCCGTGAGGTGGAGAGGCAATGGAAGCTTCCAGAAACTTCTCCTATGACACTTGCCTCTCTGAATTCGACCAAGGATGAGTAAGAGATCATCAATCTCCAAGTGGAAGCAAGAACTATCAGAGGGAAGACACTAATCAAATCATAAGCTGACTCATCTCCATTACAGATATCTATATATGGATCCCTCATCCCAGAGATCTAGAGGCTGGAATTTTGCATATTGTAAGGAATTGTTGTTGGTTTCTTGAGACAAACATCAGATTGTTGGGTGATCTAAGCTTTGTATGAGGTGAAGAGGGGCTTCCTTGCTGAGAGGTTGATGCTGGGTCAGAACAACTGGTTGTAACTCCTCTTAGCTATTTCTTGTTTATCAATAAAAGCTATTCAAGTTTTCCTCCATACTTTTGTGTCATTCATGTTTGCTGCATTTGTATGGTCAATTTACATCTGATCCTAGATTGTTTATGATTATAGATCCATGTCTTTGTATAGTGCTATGCTACTGTGATCTTACAGGTACTCTGTGAAGCTGGGCGTGCAAGGGAACAAGTAGCGAAAGACTATCAAAGAAGAGGGGAATTGAACCAGGAGATTAGCGCAAGACAGAGGTTGGTCTTCTTTGTTCCTCTCTATCTATACTTCATAAAGGAAAAATGAAAGTAGCTTTACTTTGTTTGTTTCTAAGGCAGCTGTCAAACCTTAGTAGGATAAGCAGTTCTGAGTAGACACTTTTCCCTGTAACAGTGCCTCACCGTTCGACACTTTCATTCAAATGTTGAGTGCGAAGAAGCCTCCACATGTTCTTGCAGATTTTACCTTGGACATACTTGTCATGTAGGAAGTAGCCTATCACATCTCGGTAGGATTGACAGCTAGACTGTAACGGAAGAAGAAGGCACCTTGGCCCACTCTTACATTGTGGACTGGGTTATATGAGATCTGGAGTATCAAGCAAGCAGATGTCGAAGCAGAACTGATGAAGAAATACTTGTTCAACCTCCAAAGCTACAATTCGTATGACCCACATGTTACCGATCCATTTGGGCACATCAACCCAAAATTATAGATCGATACTAGTAGGGCCCATCAACCCCTAGTACAGTTGTTACATGCCCTAAAGAAGTTAGTCATCTGAATGCCTTACTTCCAAAGAAGTTCCATCACTGAAAACATCCAAAAACTACCTCTAAGAAGATTAGCGCAAGTAGGCCTTCATTAGGGTGCGCTGTAATGCAAACCATACATTGACAGGGTGCTATATAGCACACTTGGTCCCTCTTTGTCCTGTGCTGAGTGAATTTAAGTGAACTTCCATGAGGGTTTGAAGATTCCTTATCCATTAGAAGTCTCTAGAAGTTTCTAAATGCCACCTACACCTTTGAGTTTGCATTTGGATGAGGAAGGGAATTAGGAAACATCAATCCCCTATCCCTTCTTCCATGGAACTGATTTCTAAATTTAGAAAGGCATTCATTATCACCATTAACGACATAACCTCCTTCACTTGCCTATAAATAGATCACTCATCTAAGAGATCAGGGGCTGAAAAATATTGAGTTGTAAGGAGATGTTGGTGATATGATATTAGAATTGAGTGCAAGTATTGTAATAGTTTTGGAGTGTCTTTCTTGTCATGAGGTGCAGAGGGATTGAATTGAAAGAGTGTCACTGGATCGAGCACATATGGGTTGTAATCTTTCCTCTTATCAATAAATTTTTCAAGACTTTTTCCTTATGATTGTGTTATATGTTAATGCTTTCATATGTATATCATGTTCTTGATTCCATGTTATTTATAAGCAATAGATCATTATCATTTGCCTTGATGGGTTTTTGTTGCTCCTTTCCATACTTAAGTCAAGGGAGACAAGGAGCTAGCGAAAACTACAAGTAGGTTTCTCTTCTCTCTTATTTTATCTGTTGATTATAGAAAAGGTTGAGATTACTTTGTTTGTTGTTTCTAGACCTGCTACTAGATCTAGAGGGTTAGGCATTTGTCCAAGAACATTAAATATTCCTGAAACACCACATTGCATTGTGAAGGATCACTACACGAGAGTTTAGTTCAACTAGATCTACGGGGCATTTCATTGGTGTTGGGTGTGGAGCCTGATTATCTTCTTTATTCAGAGGTATCACCCCATTGGACCCTAGTTCATAATGTGGTGGAAACGTCACCCGTAATATTTGCATTGCAAGGGGGTTCCACCGAGGGGCGATAACGATCTTCAGGAGCCCCCTGGGTGGGGGATCGGGGGCATCGCCCTCGAAGCTAAAAATAGATGTCAAATTTCCTTGTAAAATGTTGTAATTTTGTAGTCAATCTGGTCATTCATTAGGTGGAGATCTGACAGTAGAAGTTATGTTTAATTTATGGTTTTTTCCCTAAAAGGCAACCCCTCGCTATATATGAGGGAATTGTATTGCGTCTATGTACGTCTGTATTCTGAGTGAGAAAGAGAGAGGAGATTGTGTGAGAGTGAAGAGGGAATTACAATGGATCTGCTATAGGTTATATCTCTTTAGTTTTCTAGATAACATAAAAGGAAGGACTGGCTGTTTCTCCATGGATGTAGCCCAAATTGTGTGAACCACGTATATCTGTGTCTCTCTTGTTTTACGTGTTTTATGTGCTTATATTTATGCAATATATCTTATGTGTTCCATTGCTCTATAATATATAATTTTATAACAACTAGTATCAGAGCTGAAGGTTTATTTTGGCTGATAAACTCACAGGAGAGAAGGGTTCCTGGTTCGAGTGGGAGCAATGGCGAAAGATAGTAGGTTTAGGTTCGAAAAATTTAACGGCCAAAACTACCAACTATGGAATATGCAGATGGAAGATTATTTGTACCAACCACTAAGCGAAAAGACAAAGAAGCCGACGAGTATGACAGACACAGAATGGGATATTCTCGATAGAAAGGCACTTGTAACAATACATCTATGCCTACCGACATCTGTAGCGTTTAATATTTCAATGGAAATGACAATAGAGGGTTTAATGTCGGCATTGGCCAAATTATATGAAAAGCCCTCAGCCTCAAATAAGGTATTTCTTATGAATTGTTTATTTAATATGAAGATGTCAGAAGGTGGATCTGTTGTTGATGATTTAAATGAATTTAATACAATTACCAGTCAGTTAAGTTCTATAGGGGTAACTTTTGATGATGAAGTTAGGGCTCTTTTATTTATGTGTTCATTGCAAGAAAGTTGGAATGGTTTAGTTATGGTCATTAGTAACTCTGTCTCTGGATCTAGTACTTTAAGGTTTGATGATGTTTTCGATGCAATCCTTAGTGAGGAAATGCAATGGAAAAGCTCTAGTGAGACATCAGGTAATGCTTTGACTACATAGACTAGGGGAAGAAAAATGGAAAGAGGAAAGAGCCCAGGATATCGCAGTAAGTCAAGGAAAGATAGATCCAAGTCCAGATCAGGGATAGTGTGCTGGAAATGTGGGAATAAAGGACAGCTGAAGAAAGAATGCAAGTCTCGAAAGGGAAAATAAGGAGATGCGTAGAAAGAAAACAATCATGAAGTGAATGTGACAGGTGATGTGTTGCAAGATGTTTTGATTATTCCATTAGAAAATATTATTGATGCCTGGGTGGTAGATTCAGGAGCCTCATTCCATGCCACACTTGATAGGAAAATTTTTCATGATTATGTTCAAGGAGATTTTGGACAGGTTTGATTGGGTGATGATAAACCATATAAAACCATTGGAATGGGTACAATTTTCATAAAATAGTGGAATGGAAATCAATGGCCATTGAAGGAGGTAAGGCATGTTCCAGATCTGAAGAAAAACCTAATTTCAACAAGGCAGTTGGGAGGTGAAGGTTATGCAACTACTTTTACAAATAAAACTTGGAAGGTCACTAAAGGAGCCCTCGTAATAGAAAAAGGAGAAAAGGTTGGTACATTGTATTTATGCAATGGTATTTCTAATTTTGTTAATTATTTAACCTCTACAGGAGCAGATATGACATTGTGGCATCATAGGCTTGGGCACATGACTGAGAAGGGGACGCAGATTCTTCACTCAAGAAAGTTGTTACGAGGTTTGAAGCATGTTGATTTAAAATTTTGTGAGAATTGTGTTTATGGAAAACATAAGTGATTCAGATTCCACAGAGTTGGGAAAGAAAAGAAGAGCAAAAAATTAGAGCTTATGCATATAGATGTATGGGGACCTGCTTAGGTATCATCTCTCTGTGGCTTTCATTATTATGTTACTTTTATTGATGATGAAACCAGAAAGACCTGGATTTATTGTATTCGAAATAAATCTGATGTATTTGATACTTTGAAGAAATGGAAATATTTGGTTGAAAATGAGACAGGAAAAAGGTTGAAGTGTCTTAGATTAGAAAATGGAGGTGAATATTGCAACAAAGAGTTTGATAGGTACTGTTCAAAGAATGGAATTCATAGAGAGAAGATAGTTCTAGGAACACCACAAGAAAATGGTGTGTCAGAAAGGATGAACAGGACAATCATGGAGCGTGCAAGGTGCATGAGATTGCATGCAGAATTGCATTTACAAATTTGGGTAGATGTTGTAGATACTGTTGTTTATCTAATAAAAAGAGTGCCCTCAATTTCCTTGGATGGTGGTAATCCATAGGAGGCATGGACAGGTAAAAAGGTAAACTGCTCATTTTTAAAGACTTTTGGTTGTGAAGCCTTTGTCCACATTGAAAAAGAAAATAGAACATGTTAGAGAATTATATATTACAGAGCAATGGAACACATAAAATATTGCAGAAATATAAACACAGAAAATGCATAAAACAAGAGAGACAGATATATATGGTTCACCCAGTTTGGGCTACGTCCATGGAGAAACAACCAGTCCTTCCTTTTATATTATCTAGCAAACTAAAGAGATACAACCTATAGTAGATCTATTGTAATTCCCTCTTCACTCTCAATCTCCTCTCTCTTCCTCACTCAGAATATAGATATATATATACGTAATACAATTCCCTCATATATAGCAAGGGGTTTCCTTCTAGGGCAAAAAACCCTAAATTAAACATAACTTATGTTAGGGCCTGGATCTACCTTAGGCTGAAGGAAGGTAGGTCTAGGGTAACATCAAACCATGCTTAACCTGGTAGCTAGCCCTACCAGGTCGGGAGAGGGCTCTCTCCTTGTCAATATCAATTAAAATATGGCAACTAGGGCTTGAGATGACTGAAAATAAATGCTAATTTTAGGCTAGGTATATTAGGTCTGAGGATTTTGTTTGATTTTGATGATTGGTTGCCGGATCAAATGAAGAAGGTAGGTTTGGGTCCGGGAAATCAACTCAGATTTGCAGGAGGTTCTATGGGGTGAGGTAGGTAGGTGTTTTGGCACTTTGAATTGGATATGATGGCAAGTCTAAGACCAGTGAGGAGTTGGAGAGGGCATGCAAGGTTCATGAGTCCTCTTCAAACAACAGAAAACATTAAAAACTAAATGTATCCTCAAGGCAGAGCACTGAATATCAATGGATTCCACCTATTTATCTTGATTCATTTAGTTATGAAGAAAGAAATAGATGCTGGCACATATACACATAAGAGAAATTAAATGATAGAGGAAGAAACAATGCCAAGACACATTACCACAAGAATCCCACAAAATGCTGCAAAACCCTGGTTCATTTCCTTGCCAAATTGCAGAAGTGATTTACAATAAAGCTCAAAGCATCCACAAGAGTCCAACCTTTACAAATGACTAAGAAAGTACATAATATAGGCATAAAACCACCTATGCTAGCCATTAAGGGTCGAATCCATAATTTAAGGACCTGTTTCAACGACATATAAACTAGGAACAAGAAAATAGGCAGTGGAACAACTTGCCTCTAAAACTAAGGAAACTGATACATTCAGTTTAAAACCACTTTTGATTTGATGCATCTACCCTATGAGGTGATTTTAATCTATAATTACATAAAATACATCATTTACCATGCATACATTTACCTAAACAATAAGAAAAGTCAACCACTGAAGAAGCTAGGCGAAATTTTGAGTTTTAGGCAAAATTGACAAAATCTACCTGATGTGCAATGTCGCTTCAAGGATATTTTTGGAGAGCTTTCACTCATCCAAATCATTCCCAATATAGCTTGTTGGAAAGCCCACCCTATCTAGTTTTTGGAACACTTTGAATTTTCTTATTTGGAGTTTATTTTCCCCTTCATAAATCATTTCTCCCAAGACTGCTTCCTATGGGTCTAAAAAGTGGCGGAGGGCATTGTTTAGGTGTTTTTTGCCCTTTAAGTGACCCAGATCTTCTCCAAAATTTACGAAACATTTTGGATTTCATTGTTTTTTCATGATGAATCCAAAACCACAAGCTATTTTGAAAAAGAGTGAGCCAATTCAATGCATAGCGCATCAGCTGAAATTTCCTGTGTTGCAAAATTTGATGCACAACACCACTGATTTGTTGCGCAACACCTTTTTTCAGACAGATTTTGGAGGCATTCCCAATGTCAAAATTGGGTGCATGATATCTATTTGGAATTATTATTGAGTCTACTTTCCAAAACATCTTGAATTTCTCAATTTGGAGTTCATTTCCCTGTCAAAAGTCAAATCTCCCAAGACTAGTCAAAATGTGCAAAATGAGGCTGCCTAAATGTAGAGTGTTGTTGCAGTCAACTTTTGAAGGTCTTCCTCAACTCCAAATTGAGCTAATGATAGCTCATTGGAAATATATTTGTGTCTAGGTATCATTTCATGCATAAAACAAGTCATTTGGGCAACCAAGATAGGAGAAAGCGTGATTTTCCCAAGGTCACTCCAGAGGTGTAGCAATTCTCCTAAGGCAACTATATTTTTGACATTTCTCTAAAACCATGACACCTGTGTAAAAAATGAAGGAGCTGTTTCTTACTTGGCCTATTATGGACAAAAAAATCTCTCATTTTTGTCAAATTCATCTTCTATTTCTCAGAAACATCATTTGAGTAAAACCTACCCCGATGTGTGGAATAGGGGATTTGTAGAAATCAAGGGAAATGAAGGGGATAAGGGGCTTCTAAATTCTTGAGGAAATTTTGGGAAGTAGGGAGGGATTTTAGGAAGCAAGGGAAAGTGTAATTTTAAATATTGAGTGAGGGAAAGGGGTCCAAAAAGTCAAAACCCAGGCCTAGCCTAGAAAATTGTCAAATTGTCGCAATAAACTAGGGTTTGTGGGAAAATGATGAATTTGAGGGATATGAGTGATGGGAATTGTTTAAGAAGGTATATTAGGGATAGGAGAAGGTGTATGAACATTAGGACGCAATTTTTGTTGATAATTTGACCATACAAGAAAAATCACCTCCAAAACCCTGGGAGAGGGAAATGAGGCTTACCTAAGTACAACTGAAGCACGAACAAGGTATAAAATGACCCATTGGAACCTGAGATGATGATAAATCTTTGAATGATGGTACATTCAGCCAAATGGTGAGACACTTGGAAAACTTTGGAAGGAGTGAAAACAACCCTAGACCTAATACCTAGTGACCAAATTTGACTTTGAAGACTCGCTGAAATGACAAAATTTGACTTTGACACCCTCAGACCACTTTGCAAGAGCATATTTGATCACTGGTGGAAGGCTTTAAAGGCTGAAACTAACAACTTATACCATCAGATCTCCACCTAATGAACGGCCCAGATTGACTAAAAAATTACAACATTTTACAATACAATTTTACATCTATTCTTAGCTTCGGGGGCGTTGCCCTTGATCCCCCCTCTAGGGGGGGCTCCCAAAGGTCACAGCTACCCCCCCTAGACCCCCCCTGCAGCGAATATTTTATGGGCGGCATTGCTGCCCCATTACGAACTGGGGTCCAATCAATACCTTTGAATACAGAAGATAATCAGGCTCCACACCCAACAGAACAAAGCTTGAGGCAAAATCAAAGAAATGTACCTTTATTGGATATGGTGTGAATGATTTCGGTTATTGCCTTTATGATTATGAAAAACACAAAATCATTAGGTGCAGAGATGTCATATTCAATGAAAAGGTTTTGTATAAGGATCATCTGCAGGAAAAGAAACAGGAAACACAAAATAGAGAATACAGAGTGCTTGATGAGATCACAAAAAAAGTGATGGTGCCTGAAAGTCATAATGATCAACAACCAGAACAACAACAGAAACCACAACAACAACAAGAACCTCAAACACCTGAAAGTCATGTTAGAAGATCTACTAGGATAAGTAGACCCCTTGAACGATACTCTCCTTCATTATATGATGTATTGTTGACTGATTTTGGTGAACCAAAATGTTATGAAGAAGCAGTGAGGCAAAAACCAAGAAGAAGTGGGAGCAAGCCATGAAAGAAGAGATGGAATCCTTAGCACATAAGTAGACTTGGGACTCAGTCAGGTTGCCTGCAGGTAAAACAACATTGCAGAATGAATGGATTTACAGGTTGAAGGAAGAAGATGGAGGTAGAAAAAGGTATAAATCTAGACTTGGGTGAAGGGGTTTGCACATAAAAAGGGTATAGACTTTGATGAGATATTTTCTCCTGTTGTTAAAATGACTTCAATCAAAACTATTTTAAGTCTAGTAGTAGCTGAAGATTTTCATCTTGAGCAGTTAGATGTAAAGAAAACCTTTCTCCATTGGGATTTGGAGGAAGTGATATATATGCAACAACCACAAGGATATGAGGTAAAAGGGAAGGAGAAACTAGTTTGCAGGTTAAAGAAGAGATTGTATGGCTTAAAACAGGCTCCAAGGCAGTGGTATCTAAAATTTGACAAGTTTATGTTTGAAAAAGGTTACACTAGATGTCACTTTGATCATTGTGTTTATTTCAAAAGGAAAAATGATGGCAGTTATATTATATTGTTATTGTATGTAGATGGCATGCTTGTTGCAGTTTCTAACATGTACGAAATAAATGTGCTCAAAAGAAAATTGGAGAACTTATTTGAAATGAAGGATTTGGGTGCTGCAAAACAAATCCTTGGTATGAGAATAACTAGAGACAGGAGTAATCAAAAATTAAGATTGTCTCAAAGTGAGTACATAGAAAAGGCATTGAAAATATTTAATATGCAGAATGCAAAACCAGTAAGTGTACCTTTGGCTAGCCATTTCAAACTAAGTATGGAGGTGTGTCCCAAGACTTAGGAAGAAATGGCTTATATGTCTAAAGATCCATATGCATTAGCAATTGGAAGCTTAATGTATGCAATGGTTTGCACAAGGCCTGATATTTCACATGCAGTGGGAGTTGTAAGAAGGTGCATGTACAATCTAGGAAAAGAACATTGGATGGTGGTGAAATAGAGTCTCAGGTATTTGAGAGGTACCATAAATCAATCATTATGCTTTGGTGGTTCAAACATTTCTCTACAGGGCTATGCTGATGTAGATATGGCGGGTGATAGAGATAATAGGAGGAGCACAATAGGGTATGTGTTTACTATAGGTGGAACAATTGTAGGTGGAACAACTATCAGTTGGGTTTAAAAACTACATAGTGTTGTTGCACTCTCAACAACGGAAGCATAGTATGTTGTTGCTACAGAGGCTACTAAAGAAATGATTTGGTTACAAAGGTTTCTGGATGAATTGGGTAAGAAGCAGGAGTTGGGCATGTTATACAGTGACAACCAGAGTGCCATACATCTTGCAAATAACTCTGTATTTCATTCCAAGACTAAACACATATAGCTCAAGTACCATTTCATACGTTCAATGTTGGAAGATGGACAGTTGAAGCTGGAAAAGATACCCACTAACCAGAATCCTGCAGATATGTTAACAAAATTTGTAACCATGGAGAAAATAAGATTCAGCTAAGTTTCAATTGGTCTTCAAGTATGATGAAGAAGATGAGAAATAACCAGGTCCAAAGTGGAGTCATTGTCCAGCAAATGAAGCAGCGGTGGAGTTGCTATAATCAGTCTCCAAGTGGGAGATTGTTGGGTGTGGAGCCTGATTATCTTCTTTATTCAGAGGTATCACCCCATTGGACCCTAGTTCGTAATGTGGTGGAAACACCACCTGTAATATTTGTACTGCAAGTTGTGGAGTACTAAAAAGGTATGTTTTTGATGATCATTTCAATGGCTTTTAAGTGGAACTTGTGAACCTTTTTGCATGATGAACGTGGAAAACAATAAAGAATTATAACAAAACATGTGGGATTAGTATGCAAGACTTAACCGCTGATAGTTGTCATTCTCCTGTGCAGGAAGGGGTGAAAACGAGGAGCTGTTGTTCCAAAGAAAAAGACAAGAACAGGGTAACTGCTGTCCCTTTGACAGAGGACCGAGTGCAAACAAGGCTAAGCAGATGGAAGCAAACCGGTCCGGAAAAGGATGAGAAGACACTAGCTCAGCGGAGGAGAAAAGAAGTGATTAAGGATTAACAGTTTGGCGAATCCCTCAGGATCTTTGATCTTGAGGGATCGCTGCTTTATTTATCTTATTACTTAGACATCTCTGCCGTCACCCTTATATAAAGGGATGGCACTGTTAGCTTTGGGAATAATGCTTTTATTTAATTTTCTGTTAAAGATCAAACTTTGATCATCGAGTCTCGTTGAAACTGGTTCATTGTACTTTTGTTTTATGCATTAATATAAACTTGGTGATTATCTTATCTCTGCGTCTGGATTAACTTAAACCGGTGTACCCTTGGAGGCTAAGGGCCCGGCCCCGGAGGACACTTGCTTCTGTATCACTACGATTTGATTTCTCCGTGGTTTGCTTATCGTCGTTATTTGGTAATCTGATATGCTTTATAAGTTGGCATCACATGCTCTGTTAAGATTCATTCATTAAGGTTTTTACAGACATAACTGTTGCATTGACTCTGCATTATATTATTGATCCATTCAAAGTTGATTGAATGTTATTAGTCTTGATCGAATATTATTACTGTTCTTTTATAGAGCTCTTATGTTGTACATTCATGTTATAGAATTTACCCGAAAGTTGTGTTCTTTACGATTCAGGAGTGATGCTGTTCCATTTTGAAACACAGTCGTATTCCTGTTAATTAAGATTTATGTTAGATCAGATTACTCTTCAAGCATGTTGTGCGTGTGTATGATTTCCAAGCGCTATTCCATAACTTATCAGAAACTAGTGTTGTTCCATTAGTGTGTGCTGCTTGATTTACCTTAAGAATGAAAGAATGTTGTTTGATTACAATGAGTGCATTTGAGTTAGTAGAATAAAGTTTGATTACTGCTCGCGAGACTTAGTTGTTAGATTGTTGTTCCATTTCAGAATTGTTGTTCTATTTTATCATTGTTGTTCCATTCCAGATTTGCTGTTCGATTTCTTATTTGTTGTTCCATTTTTCTATCTGCCATTTCATTTACTCGTATTTGTTGTTTTGGTGTGAGAGACGATCTATGGCTGTAGTGAGCCTCAGCATTTACTGTCTAGCTCCCAGACCCGTGGTCCATGCTCTAATTTCCTTTCCATCAGTTTCCAAAGGGATGAGCTATCGTTGCCGAACCCTTGACTGATAAGTTGCCTAGCTTTCGAGTGTGTGATTTATTCCTTTAAAGCAATTTAGTTATAGACAAGCATCTGTTTACTCTTGTATTTCTTGAACATTGTACTACTAGCATTACTCTGGCAAATGATAGCCTCAGACTGAGACACTCTTTGAAATAACAAAATGCTCCCGGATTGACATATTAATGTGAGGTAATTAGAGGTGAAAGAGACCCTTTTTATAGCTCTACATTTTGGCACCGTTGCCGAGGAAAGAGTGTAGCCATTTGTCTTTTTCATAGTAGTGTACGAACCTGCTAAGGAAGAGTTGGATCTTAAAAACGGAAGGTAAGAACCTACGTGCGGAGCATGTAAAATCCCTGCTCCACTATCCGCTTTCCTAACAGATTTGTTGTGCTTTGTTTGAATAGAATTTAGTAGTTCAATTGAGTGCATGACTAAGCAGAAAAAACCAGAAAAGAATATTAAACCTCCATCCAAACCTGAAAAATCTAAGTGGTCGGTGACCCTTGGCTGAACGACCTTCATAGACGAAATCTATAAGAAAACAGAATCTCAGCCATTAGTAGGCCCCAGGAAAATCATTTCTAAACAACCTACTAGTTCCCTTTAGGCCACAGGATTACCATCTGTAGCCTTTGCTGAGGTGCATAGTCAAACTGAAGAGCAGGAATTTCAAGAAATTGAAAATTCTACTCCAGAACTATTGTAGGAAGGGAATTTCAACAACTTTTGTGAAGGAGAAGGAGAAACATGGGAAACTGAGGAACCAAAATCTCCTATTAGGACAAATCAGCCATTAAATAGCCCAGCTAAGGGGAGCGCTGCAAAAATCATTGCTGAAGGAACCCAATCTCCTCAGACATCAGGTATTCTCATTATCCCAAATAAAGGAAGTGCTATTAAAACTATCCCTGTCAAAACCGTTCCCTCTCAACCTAGGAATACCCTCCTAGATATCCCAGAAGGTTATTGGCATATATTCGATCCTATGGCTCAGAACCAGCCAAATGCTCAAACCTCTACATTACAATATCCTATAGTGGATTCTGTAGCAAATGCGCCCATGAAAGTTATCCCTCTTCAACATATCCCCACATTTCACGGTCTCACATCAGAAGATCTGGATGCATTTTTATTCGAATTCGATGTGTTGTGCAGGGCATATGATTACACCACCCATCCCCAGAAATTAAAATTATTCCCCTCTACATTAAAAGGGGCTGCTTTGAGATGGTTTATGGTACTAGGTGGTGGGGTCATCAACAATTGGGATCAAATGAGAGAATCTTTCTTAAAAAAATATCAGGACTATTGTAGGTCTAGAGAATTAAAGGACAAAATATTCCAAATGACAGCCAAACCAAATGAAACATTAGAGGAGTATGTGGAACGTTTTCAGTACAATCTACAAAGATCTCCTTATGCATCACTACCTTTACCTGATAATGTGTTAAAAACTGCATTGATAAGGGGCATGAAGGAAAAATGGATTGAAACATTAAACATCATGGGAAAAGGGGATATTTATCAAGAAAATTTTGCTGACATCATTGATTTATGTATCAGGAGTTCGAGAGGCAGCACAAGGGTAAAATCGACAGAATATGATTGGTTTGCAAGAGACAACAAAATATCAACAGAAGGAGTAACACGTGTAGATATTGGAAATTTATTAGAAAATTTTAAAACTGATATTCTGGGGACACTAACTACACAACTTGATATTATGCATGCTAAACAAAAGCAGATGGAGGCAGAACAGAATTTGGCGATCTTCTGTCCCCGATGCAGGAAAAAGCATAGTCACAAGGAGTCTCCACTGGATACAGTCCAAACATGTGCCATTTGTACAAAAGATCACCTTACGGAAAGCTACCCCTCACTTCCTGGATTAAAAGTAGTATATAAGGAAGTGGAAGAAGAACCAGAATTGGTGTAATTGATCAACCAGCGCCGCCAGTGGCAGCCGAGACAATCTGGTATGTTTCCAGACCCAACTTCTTCTTTTCAGCCTCCATAGTATAATTCTCAACAATATAGTATGTGGCAAAGTCAGTCCCAACCCTCATTTTCAAACTAGTCACCACCGTCGTTTCCTTCTTCAAACCCGTGGCTAAATCAGGCAAGCCAATCTGGTTGGTCGAATTTCCCCTACACTCCACCATATTGGCAAAATAGCCCATATCCTCCACAATGGACTCCCCCTACTTCACAAAGTTCACCCTGGAAGACAAACTGGCAAAGACCGATGCACCAGCCAGTAGGAACTATTCCGCTCCCTCAACCTACTCTGCCAGCCTTACAACAAAATCCCTAGTCTAATCTGAGACCGCAACTCCCAGCCCAACCCAACCCCAATCCAAATAACAGACTGGTCCAATCTCTTCAAATTGTAGAATCACCAGAAATAGGACCCAACCTGAGGGAGTGTATTTATCCTCAGTTACGATCTGGACGTATTATTGAAACTGAGGGAGATAAAACAGTTCATATTGAAGATCAGTTACCAAGAGAACATCAGTTGCAACAAGAGGATGTAAATAAGCAGCAGACTCATAACCAAGCAACCACATCCTCTCCTCCATTCCCAGAATGATTAGTCATACCTCGACCTTTACAGTATCCTGACTTCGACATTCTAGGAGAATTACAAAATCTGTACATAAAAATCCCATTCCTCAAAGCCATTCAAGACATTCCTATATGCGCAAAAACTATCAAAGAATTGTGCATAAAGAAACCAAGGAGGAATATAACAACTAATCCAAGAGTCCAAGTAGTCGGTACTTTATCTGATTTACTATCCGGGAAAGAAACACCCATTAAATATGAAGACCCAGGAAATCCAATTGTAACTGTTCAAATTTATGGTCAGACCCTGTCTAATGCCTTAGTTGATCTAGGAGCTGCAATTAATATTTTAACAACCACTACTTGCCAAAAGCTCGACATTACATCTGTAGAACCCACCTCTACTTTGTTAGAATTGGCTGACCGATCTGTGGTTAGACCAGAGGGTACTCTACATGATGTCATGGTCTCTGTAGATTCCTGGGAATATCCAACCGATTTCCTGATAATTAATCCAAAAACCCGACTTGATGGACACCCACTAATCCTAGGTAGACCTTGGCTTGCCACTGCTGATGCTTACATTGGTTGCCGGCAAGGAAATATGACCATAACCAAAGGACCAAATATCAAGAATTTAGTTCTATACCCTCCAGCGCAGCCAAGTGTCACAATAATTAAAACTAACAAACACCCTGTATCATACCTTACTGATAACATTAGATCTCCATTAACTATACAAAAGGCACTTGATTTTAAAGATCAAACAGAAGATGATGCCATTAACAACTTCATTAGTCAAACTGAATCAGGATCCTGCACACAGTGTCACATGATAGAAGCAGCATTTGACAATGAATTAGAAGAAGATCCTCTGAAAGATACGCATGACCAAACAATACCCATTACTTCTGTTGCAAATAGTAAAATTGTGGAAATTGAACCGGGAAAAAATTTAAATATCAATGCCAACCTCACACCTGAACAAGAAACGAAGCTCATCCATCTGTTAAGAAAATATCAAGAAGCATTCACATGGGATTACCCTGATATGAAAGGAATCGATCCCCAATTGTGTACACACCACATTTATATAGAAAAAGATGCTAGACCTGTTCGTCAACCGCAAAGAAGACTTAATCCTCATCTAAAGGATGTGGTAAAAGCTGAACTTCAGAAACTTTTAGATGTCAATTTTATCTATCCTATTTCTGATAGTAAATGGGTCTCCTCGCTTGTGATGGTACCAAAAAAGAATGGGAAATGGAGAATTTGTGTGGATTACAGGGAACTCAATAAAGCAACACAAAAAGACCACTTTCCTCTCCCGTTCATAGACCAAGTACTAGATACTTTAGCATGAAAGAAATTCTTTTCTTTCCTGGATGGCTTCAGTGGATACAATCAGATTCAGATTGCCCCTAAAGACCAGGACAAAACTACTTTTACTTGTCCTTGGGGAACATTTGCCTATCGAGTTCTACCTTTTGGCCTATGTAATGCTCTTGCCACATTCCAAAGGGCTATCCTTAGCATTTTTGCAGATTTAATAAATGATGGACTTGAAGTATACATGGATGACTTTACACCATATGGAGATGATTTTGATCCAGCACTAGACACCCTAGAGAAAGTCCTACAACGCTACATAGCTACCAGGCTTTGCTTAAGTCACAAAAAATGTTACATGATGATGACTAAAGGACTTATCCTAGGACACTATGTTTCAGCAGCCGACATCCAGGTAGACCCGGCCAAAATCCAAATACTTTTGCTTATTCCCACTCCTAATACTCAAACAGAGGTACGCAGCTTTCTTGGATTTTCTGGTTATTATAGACGGTTTATAGAACATTATTCGCACATTGCTGCACCTTTATATGCACTAACTGGTAACGTTGATTTTCTTTGGACAGAAAAATGTGAGTGTGCTTTCAAGGATTTAAAGAAGCTCGTATCCACAGCCCTAGTCCTTCGAGGACCAAACTAGGATTTTCCATTTCAGATATCATCTGATGCCTCAGATATAGCCATTAGCACAGTCCTTGGGCAGGAAGAGGATAAAAAACCATATGCTATCTATTACATCAGCAAAAATTTATCCCCTGCTGAATTAAATTACACTGTTACTGAAAAATAATTCCTAGCTGTAATACATGCTGTCAATAAGTTTAGACATTATATTACAGGTTATCCTGTTATCTTATATAGATCATTCTGCTATAAAATATTTAGCAAATAAGCCTGTCACAAATGCCAGAATAACTAGATGGTTGATTTTATTGCAGGAATTCGATATCACAATCAAGGATCGGACTGGCAAAGAAAAGGAACAACATTCTTGATTTTCTGTTGTTCCTTTTCAAAAGGAACAACATTCTTGATTTTCTACTGTTCATTTTAAAAAGGAACAACATTCTTGATTTTTCTGCTATTCCTTTTTCAAAAGAACGGCATTTTCTTGTTTTGTTGTTCCTTTTCTAAAAGGAACAACATTTTGATTTTTGTTGTTCCTTTTTCAAAAGGAACGACACTGCGGTGTGTTTGTTGTCCCTTTCCCAAAGGCGCAACATATTTTTGATTTCGGTTGTTCCTTTTTCAAAGGAACGGAATTTT
Source organism: Pinus tabuliformis (assembly GCA_031772625.1). Lineage (NCBI taxonomy): Eukaryota > Viridiplantae > Streptophyta > Pinopsida > Pinales > Pinaceae > Pinus > Pinus tabuliformis. The sequence continues at coordinate 45,899,268 of CM062816.1, read as the reverse complement.
TGCGTCTTTTGCTGTTCCTTTTTCAAAGGAATAGCGTTTTTTCATAGCTGTTGTTCCTTTTTCAAAAGGAACGACATTTGCACTTTTGAGATCTATGCTCCTTTGTTGTTCCTCTTTCCAAAAGGAACACTTCTAGCATACTTTTTCTCTCCTTGTGAAACAGCTTATCCCTTTTGCTGATCTAAATTGAGGATGCTTCTTGCTCCTGTTCTTTCAAAGTCTTTAAGAGACAGATATGCACTTATGCAATGAACACAAAATCACAACATACTGAAATCCGCAAATTATAAATCGCTATCTTTATAAGGCTTTGTATTAGTAAGAGGACAAAAGGAAGGACACACTTATTCATCATCTTTTGTTGTCATTGTCTTACTAATTTTGCTTTGATTGGTTATCTTTATCATGACATTCCCTTTAATCCTCTTTGATTATTACTTAGTGTTATAGACATTTTTGTGCCTTACAGCTATAAGCATGAAATGTCCATAAACCAAGGGATCCTAAGTCCCTAAAAGTGTTGTTCCAGCTCCTAAAGAAACAAGGTCAACAAATTACAGCTTCTCCCAGAAGTTCTCCACCAGAAACTGCTCAAAACTAGTCAAAACAGGATCATTTCAGGTGCTCCACTAGCTAACTGCGTTTCAAAGCACCCAAATACACTGGCTAGGTGCGTTGCAACGCACTTGAATGCACTACCAGCGTACGTTGAGCGGGAAATGACAAGTGGCAGAGTCATTCCACGAGGTGGAGAGACAATGGAAGCTTCCAGAATCTTCTCCAATGACACTTGCCTCACTGAATTCGACCAGTGATGAGTAAGAGGCTCTCAGTCTCCAAGTGGAAGCAAGAAATGACAGAGAGAAGCCACTAATCAATTCATGAGCTGACTCATCCTCTTTGCATACATCTATATATGGATCCCTCACCAAGAGATCCAGGGGCTGGAATTTTGTACATTGCAGAGAATTGTTGTTGGTTTTGTAATAGATATCAGAGTATTGGGTGATTTATGCTTTGTTAGAGGTGAAGAAGGGATTCTATGCTGGGAGGTTGATGCTGGATCAGAAATCATCAGTTGTAACTCCTCCTGGATCTTCTTTTTTTATCAATAAAACTATTTGAGTTTCTCCTACATGCTTGTATATCATTGATGTGTGTTATATTTGTATGTTTAGCTTAAATCTGATCCTAAGCTTTTTATGAACATAAATCCATGTCTTTGTGTAGTTTCTCTCTTCTGTGAACTTGCAGGAACTTTGTGACGCTGGGCAAGTGAGGGAGCGGATAGCTGGGAGCTGTCAAAGAGAAGAGAGATTGGATCAAAGGACTAGCGCAAGACACAGGTTGGTTCATCCTATTCATCTTCATTTATAGTTCATAGAGGAGAATACAAGAGTAGTTTTCCCTGTTTGTTTCTGAGGTCTCTATCACAACCCAGTGGATAGGGTCGTTTTGAATAGACACTTTTCCCGAAAACAAAATGGCGACTCTGCTGGGGATTGTGTCTAGTTAGTTTGTTTGTGTTTCTATTGTTGTTCATCTCATAAACTTAAGAGTAGCGAATCGAACTGCATTTGCCATTTACAAATGCAAAGTAGACATTTGCTACTCTAGTCCATTCACTGGATCTGTTTATGATCTGAACAGTTGATTCACAAACGATCTGATTACCCTTTTTGATAGCTCTTAAACCTCTTGTAAATCAACCCTCTGATTGTGCATTATTGATTGCTTTTACCCGGCCAAAAACCATAGATTAAACTGCAAACCGTGACCCAGAACCCGGAGAGAATTCTCGTTTCTGCTCCAGCGCAGGCTCTGTGAAGAGACTCTGCATTTCAGCGCAGTTCCCGAGAGGGCTACCTGCGTTGCAATTCAGTTTCTCTGTGTAGCAGGTGCGTTGATCAGCCTAGCCCTGCCTAGCTGAGGTTCTTTGCTCACTTTTTCCAGTTTTGCCTCTGATTTTTGCAGCCTGTGATCAGTGTGTTTGTCTGTTTAAAAGCCCCTTTTCTTTGCCTTAATTCCACCTCAGTTGTATAAAAGAAACTGTATTTGTTTTTGTGTGTTTGTTACGTCATTTACAGTTTCCCATTGCAAAAGTAAACTAGTCATACTGTCGTCCTTGGATTTAGATCTGTCGTAAGTGTCGATTTTGATCTTAGGAGAAAGTTTATTTGCTGTTGACAGTCGATTACGCTTTTACTTTTGCATTTGGCTTGAATTTGTGAATTTCTAGTGTCGAAACAAGTGTTTACTTCAAAATCATAAAGTGTCGTAATCGTCTCTACCTTTTGATTTCGAAAAGAAGCTTGTTTGTGTTTTTCACTTGAAAGTGAATTCAAATTTGTACAACAACTTTATTTTTAGGCATCAATATTAAGAAAGTGAAAAACAAATACATGCACAAGTGCATTTGCATATTGACAGTTTGTATGGCTTGATTTAGGAAAAGTGCATTTACAGTGTGCTCTTTGCTCTTTGAGAAAAGATTGTGTCTTTCTTTTCCCCTTGTAGCTAGGATTTTCATTGCTGAAAAGAGATAAAAGCTTGCTTATCATCTTTAGATTTCATTTTAGGAATTACATCTACATCTCGTGGTGAACCCAAAAGGCAAACTTCATAAGAAAGATCAACCTAAAATAAATTCAATGAACTTAACAACGCTTTGTAACTTAACGCACAACATTTAGAGGTCTAGGCTAGAGACGTATTCCGGCGTCGTAAAGCCTGGTAACTTTTGTCCTCACTGATGGTTGGGTGATTCCTCCACTTTGAGACGATAAGTGCCAGTACGGACTTGTGCTCCCACGTACCGTCGAGTATATATTGTGAGACCCCTATAGGCATAAAACCTTTATCCATAGGAAGCCATGTCGGCCGCCCTACTGATCGCAATGCACCGAACACAGCATTCGAGAAGATTGACTGCCATACCCTAAAAAGTATTCTGCGGTTTTGCGATTGGTTTGGCACTCCCTCTACCTAGACATCCAGAGCAGTCCCTTTCATTCCTTTTCAGACTCCTTAATGGAAAAGTTCCATCTGAGCACTTGTCACTTCAGGCTCATTAAAAATCGAAGGAGACTAGAGTCATCTTTTGTTTTTTCTCGACTCTTTAAAACTGAAAAAACAAGTTGTGTCAAAGCGTGTTAAAATTTATTTTAAACGGAATATTCATACCCTTTTCCTGCGTTGATCTTTGGGTTGAGAAAATGGAGCCTACCAACCAAGGAGTTCCCCTTGGTGGAAATCCTAGTCCTTGCTCCTCTTGGGGAGATGTTGGTGCGCCCCATATGGCCACATTGTCGCTTCCAGGACTGACAATTGGCTTGCCAGTATGGCTCTTCTCAACCAATGTCGTTCAGAACACCACTATTCCTGAACAATCGAATCAACAATTAGACGAGTCCAGAGTTACCCACTAGCCTTCTACTTCCTCTAATTCTTCCTCTCCTCCTTCCTCTTCGCTTGACGGGACTGGTAAAGCTAAAAGCCAAGTTCCTAAGGAGAAGAAGGAAAAGAAGAAGAAAGAGAAAAAGAAGAAGGAGCCAAAGGCGAATAAGGGAAAATGAGTGTCGTCTAATGAGAATCCACACACAACACCGACCAGGCCTAAATCGCCATGTGTCATTTGTAGAGGAGACCACTTTCACAGAGATTGTCCTTGCATCCCCCGGATACTAAGGGACTGGTCTCCTCGTTTGCACAATCCGGTGTCATCAACCTCTGGAGATCATGTTGAAAGCACACCGTCAACTAGTGAAAGTGAAGCCCCAGGACAAAAAGGGAAAGCTAGATTTCCTTGTAGACTGTGCGAAGGCGACCATGCCCTCCACCGTTGTCCCTTCTTAGACGAGGCTAAAAGAGTTTTGGATGATCATCTAGTTTCACCGTTACGACTTCCTCCTGGATATAAAAAACTCTTGCCGAGTCCGTCACTAGGTGAGAACCCAGCTGGCCCGCTCAAGTGGTCGGCTGAAGCATCTATCATTGAGGATAAACCAACTGAATCCATACCAGACGAAAGTCAAAAGGTTGAGGCGGCAGTTGACCCGGTCTTGCCTTCAGAGGTTTTATCTTCGAATGATACAGTCACTGAAGAGAATAAGGATGACACCGTCCAAATTCTCTTCATCAACACAGACTCTGAAGAACATGGGGGCAATCCACCCATTCCTTTACCGCAGGAAGGAAGTTCGTCAGAGCCATACCCGGCCGTCTACTTGGTCTCACCTCCAAGCAACCTAGTTGTATCCTTCGACTGGAATCAACTAGGCAGACCCCGCTTGCCAGCAAGCATACCATTCCGAATTATCGTTCAAATATATAGAATGGTCATGGCTGGTACCATCATTGATGAGGGGGCTTCTGTGAGTATCCTTTCCTCTATTGCTTGGAAAGCGCTTGGTTCGCCATCGTTGTTGCCTGAAATGAGAAATCTGACAGGTTTTGATAAAGGAACCACTCGACCTTTAGGGATCCTTCCCGATGTGCCCATAACATTGAGAGGGAAGATAGTTCGCATGAACGTCATGGTCGTTCAAGGACCCTTGGATTATAACCTACTCCTTGGACGAGACTATATTTATTGCATGGGAGCCATCGTCTCCTCACTCTTTAGAGTAATGTGTTTTCCGCACGAAGGAAGAGTGGTCAAGCTCGTGGACCAGCTTTCATTTCCCGGATCACACATAGCAAATAGTCATATACCGTCCCTAAATGGTCTCTTCACGCAAGAAATGTCTCAAGTCCCAGTCCGTCCTCCCGATGAGCGCGAGTAATTCGGAGGGATATGACTGAAACCCAGGGGGCATGCGTCCTGGCCTGCTTCGGCAGGAAAACTTCGGGTATAGAGTAGGTTTCTGCGGGAGAATATGACTAGTCCGTACCCCATCCGTGATTGGAAGAGGGGTTGTTCTAGAATAAAATTCTCTTGTCAAAGTTATGAGAGTTGGTTGATCTCGCCACTCACCTTTGCCTATTTCGGTAGACATCGCCGAAGAAGTGTTTTGTTTGCACCGCGGATAAAACAATCTTTGGGTAACCTGTAAGAGGTAGGCCTCTCCTGATAGAACAAATGTTTTGTCTGCAAATTGAGGGGTAACTTTGAAACTCTATTTTATACCTGGGGGCATGCAAACCTTTTGGCATGCAAGCAAGGGGCGGCTATTTATTTTTTAAATTTTTAGGACCTCTAACCCTTTAAACTCGTAGGATTAGTCGTCACCAAACTTGCATAAAGAAAGGATGTGGGGCAAAAATCTAAAAGTTTCCATTTTTATATGAGACATTCTTATCATATGACTGGATTAATCGAGCAGTTTTAGCGCATAGTTCGAGCTCGTTAAAAAATAAACATAAGATCGAGAAGTTTTAGCGCATAGTTCAAGCTCGTTAAAAAATAAACATAAGATCGAGAAAATGTTTCCACCCGCGTTTAAGCTCGTTAAAAAATGAACTATCCTCCGGTAAATAACCATTGTGAATGAAGCATTTTCAGCCATTAAATCCTTGGTCGTGTTTGCACCGTCACCTCCACTTTTCCATTGGCCGATCATTCACCTCCATTTGATTGTTTACCCATTTTGAGGAACAGCTGCGAAGAGTGATTTCACTAGCCATCCTTGTGACACTGCCGTGATTGGAAAATTCCAAACCTTACCTGGAATCAACTGCTACCCATTTTATCACTCGTTCCTCAAAAGACGAGTCTTCTTTAAGCTCTTTTCATATGACTCGTAAAATATGAAAAGATTGCCGAGTTTTGGCCTTCCAGCTCGTTAAAGCAACAGGAAGTGCTATCCCTCCTCTAGATTTTAATCTTTTTGGACCTGAGGGATTATTGCACAAAAAGATCGAGCGCTTGTTTTGTTCGGCTCGTTAAAACTATCGAAAATTCATCCCTTTTGTATTGTTTTATGCTTTTTCGGACTTAAGGGATTAGATGACGAAAAAGGAATTCCGGAGTTATCCTTACGTACCTTTTCAGACTCTCTAAAAAGGAAAAGGACCGAGTTATCTTTGTCGTTAGAATCGTTAAAAAGATTAATAGCGACAAACTTGTCTTTAGACGAGAACGAGTTTCACTATCGCTAGGCTCGTTAAAACATAGCGATGGGTTTGCCTGAAGGGCAAATTATAGAACAAGCATATGTTATCCTCCTCAAGCTTGACAAAAATAAAGAGGTACTGGTCTGAAATGACTGGGGAAAAATTGGGAAGAAAACTCAAAGAAACTTTATTGGTAGGAAGTCGCTCTTGAACATGACACTTCCACTCCGTACCAGAGTCGGGTTGGGTTGTTTCATTCACCGGTCACATCACCATGGTCACGCCATACCATCCACATTTGGGGTAAATGCTACCGATCCATCACATAAGTGTCGCGGACATGTTCAAGAGAAGTCATCCAGAGAAGTCACCCGTGTCCCATCCACTACCATACATTATACTTCACTCTTTCATGACCGCCACCCTGAACTGTATGTCACCAGATCGTTTTCACCTCCATCAAAATCATTTGCTCCATTCTGTGTCATTGATGTGGGATTCATTAAGGCCCTCCTTTGACGGATCGCTTCTTGTCGACATCAGCTCATTATCCAAGAAGTTGATCTAGGAACACCCCTTCAGTACTTTGAAGCTTGCATGCCTCAATGGCAAGTTTCTCACTTCCGGCGACAAGTATACATCAATGACCTTCGACCGAAAGATTTTGCGTGGTGTTCGACGCCAAGTCCTTTATTCACACCACGTGAATTGTACTGCAGTACCTTGAGGGTCATTATAATTATCGGTGATTCCTCTCGCGCTTGTTAACAGTTTACATCATTGACTGGTAATCAAGCGATGTCTTTCCATGTTCGACTTCAAAACATTTCTCACATGGATCGACTTGTACTTAGAGTGAAGATTGGTCGAGATTGAAGACCCCGGATCTAGTTTCATCCATCCAGGCTGCGATATATATTCAGGAAAAATAAAGACATTGAAATGTACAGCATTGCAGCACAGATAATCATCCTACCAAAAGGATGATGACTTCATCAGAATCATCAGTCTACCATCAGACGATTGTCTGTCCTATGTACATGAAAATGAATTTATAAAGCTGAGCATGGGAATGCCCGCCTCAGCTAGATCATGAAAACAGTATGAAAATAATGTATTGTATTGTATCTTATTACAGGTCTCCTCCCTAGCATTAGAAGAACTTCGGATCCTCCTAATAAAGCATTTCACCCAATAAACGGCCTCATACTTTAGGGGGCAACTGTTATAGACATTTTTGTGCCTTACAGCTATAAGCATGAAATGTCCATAAACCAAGGGATCATAAGTCCCTAAAAGTGTTGTTCCAGCTCCTAAAGAAACAAGGTCAACAAATTACAGCTTCTCCCAAAAGTTCTCCACCAGAAACTGCTCAAAACTAGTCAAAACAGGATCATTTCAGGTGCTCCACTAGCTAACTGCGTTGCAAAGCACCCAAATACACTGTCTAGGTGCGTTGCAACGCACTTGAATGCACTACCAGCGTGCGTTGAGTGGGAAATGACAAGTGGCAGAGTCATTCCACGAGGTGGAGAGACAATGGAAGCTTCCAGAATCTTCTCCAATGACACTTGCCTCACTGAATTCGACCAGTGATGAGTAAGAGGCTCTCAGTCTCCAAGTGGAAGCAAGAACTGACAGAGAGAAGCCACTAATCAATTCATGAGCTGACTCATCCTCTTTGCATACATCTATATATGGATCCCTCACCAAGAGATCCAGGGGCTGGAATTTTGTACATTGCAGAGAATTGCTGTTGGTTTTGTAATAGATATCAGAGTATTGGGTGATTTATGCTTTGTTAGAGGTGAAGAAGGGATTCTATGCTGGGAGGTTGATGCTGGATCAGGAATCATCGGTTGTAACTCCTCCTGGATCTTCTTGTTTTATCAATAAAACTATTTGAGTTTCTCCTACATGCTTGTATATCATTGATGTGTGTTATATTTGTATGTTTAGCTTAAATCTGATCCTAAGCTTTTTATGAACATAAATCCATGTCTTTGTGTAGTTTCTCTCTTCTGTGAACTTGCAAGAACTTGGTGACGCTAGGCAAGTGAGGGAGCGAATAGCTGGGAGCTGTCAAAGAGAAGAGAGATTGGATCAAAGGACTAGCGCAAGACAGAGGTTGGTTCATCCTATTCATCTTCATTTATAGTTCATAAAGGAGAATACAAGAGTAGTTTTCCCTATTTGTTTCTGAGGTCTCTGTCACAACCCAGTGGGATAGGGTCGTTCTGAATAGACACTTTTCCCGAAAACACTTAGGAATAAGAGCAAAGGGTTTATATCTTCCTATTGAGATGATAAGACTTCTTCCACCATTCCCACTCTTAAGGAGTGTTGAACCACCCTTTGTGTATAAATAAGGAAAGGTGCTTTATGAAAAAGAAAAAAAGATGGATTATAAATTGTCAAATGTAGGATAGGGGGTCTCATCAAGAGCCAGCCTACCATGATCATGAGGATGGAAGTGAAGTGGCATTCTCATTATGGCCACCACACGAGGGATATGGTCCAAAAGGTATATCAAATAAACAAACCTTGGAACAGGAGGCCTCATCACGAGCCGGCCTGCCCACTTTTCGCTCCTTCCTCGTGAATGGCATTATGGCTAACTGGTTACCAAGCCAACATAATGGCCTACACTTTGACATTACATTCCTTAATATGCACATAAAGGATCATGGTTCCAGGGGTGAAATAAACAACTCTGCCAAGGTTATGGACACCTGTCGGTAGCAGAGCACTGTTAATGGTATTGAAGTCACATTGGTTACATCGATAGGTACGATACTAATACTCTTTTGTTTCTTATATCCTAGGAACTAATCATACATTATCTCTCGACTCATATATCGCATGAACATTTATTACCACCAATCATGGAAAAGGGGGTGACAATGACCACTTGAGATTTGGCAAGTACGACAGACATCCTATCCCCCAGCCTCGCATCATATCACAGCAGCCTCTTACGTAATACGCGATCCAACTTTATGCCTCGATTTCGGTAATTCGTTGTTTTTCTAAACATGGCATATTTTCATACGTTGTTCCTTTATGACTCTGTTGCAGATCGAGTGCTGCTCCTTTCTTTGACGGTTGGGACAGCCTATCATGTTGTGGGGGGGAGGTTAACCTCATTATTCCCCGGATTATGTGTCAGCTCACTATTCGGGAAAGATAGTGTACTAGGGTATGGCACGGCTTAACGGCATGATATTTCCATTTTTTACACAAGTTGCTATTCATAAGCCATTTCTATTGCATACTCTGTGTTTTTTCGAAATCTTGCCATTATTACCCTCTCTGTGTTTCAAACAGCACAAGCAGTTGCTGTTCCATTGAGAATCCACAGTGAAACCATGGGTGGAAGGGCAATGTGAAGGGAACCTCAGGTGTTGACAGTCTCCGCTGCTGCCCGGGAGATCCTGGAAAGAGCAGGGTGGCTAACTTATCTCAACCGCTTGCAGGAATCTAATGAAACAGTGGAAATTGAATTCGTGCAGAATCTGCAGGAGGATTACTCCATAGTAAGGGGGAGATAGATAGAAGTCATCGACGATATAATCGCAAAAGTTTCGGGACTACCAGCCACTAGACCTGTATGGACACTAAAAAATGAAAGACTACATAAGATTATAGAAATCTTCCAGGACGAAGGCCAGAGCTTGAAAATTAAAGGGAAGGGAGTTCTGCTAGCAACGCTAGGATAATCGTGGGCAGAATTAGCAAGAACCGTGCAAAGCTACATCACCTGCGAAGGGAGAAAAGACGTGGTAAGACCACGACATCTTAAACTCTTAGCTGTTCTAAAGCAGAAATGCTCTGTAAATCTGCCTGCACTTTTGAATTCATTACCTCATGACGTTGCACGAAGCTTAAAAAGGGCACAAAATGTAGAGTCAGTTGTCAGTCACCACGGATTAATTTGATTAATTGTTAGTCATAGCCTCACCCAGCAGCAAAGTAGCTGGGAAGAGCTAATTGCAATAATTGAGGGAAGGGCGACAAAACCATCCCCAAAACGTAAACATACTACCAGCACACCAGAACGTCCGGAAAAATGCAGAGAATTTGTAAAACAAAAACATGTTGCTAGTACATCTGAACGTCCAAAAACACGCCAGGAATCATCAAAGCGTAAGCATGCCACCGGTACACCTGAACAACCAGAGAAACGCAGAAAATCAGTCCCGTTAGCTCATATACGAGGAAGGCTGGAAAAGCTACAGGAAAGCACCAGCCAGCCAGTGGAAATTGAGGACGAGAAATCCTCACAGCCAGAAGTAGAAGTAGAGCAAGCTAAAGAGGAGAGAAAGAAGAGGCCGAGCAATCTGAATAGGAGGCTGAGCAAGCTGAGCATTCTGAAACAGAAGCTAAGCATTCTGAAACAAAAGCTGAGCATTTTGAGGAAGAAGCTGAACAATACAAGCAGGAGGAGGAAATGAGACAGCAGGAAGGTATCCCACCACAGGACCCAGTGGAAGAAGATGAATTGGCCGCAGTTTTGGCCAATATGGGTGAGTATGGCCAACCTTCCAGTCCAACAGACCTCCACGACAAACCCCAAGAGGAAACTGCATCTAAAAAACCACATGCAGAGGAGGCAGAAGAAGGAAATCTGCCTGTTCATGATGAAGAGGAGATAAGAGATACTGAACGGGAACAATCTGTTCCCAAGACACCAGAGGAAATTCCGGAGGAAGTAGGAGTAGAAAAAGAAGTTGCCCAGGAAGTGACGGAACCAGTTAAGGTTCCTACCCCAGAACAACTAGAACAGAACAACGAAGAAGCACCCCAGGAGAAAGATCCAGGGACTAGTCACGGCCCAAATCGCAGTAGACAGCCTGTTGTTCCTTCTAATAAAACACTGGAAATTAGGGAATTGTGAAAGGAACAACAGAGATTATTGAGCATAATAGCCCAGCTCCACCAGCAGATCAGGATCCTGAAAGCAAGGCAGAGGGTAAGGAAGACCGCAGGGAAGAAAAAGGTGACCATTCCAGTAAAACTCCGCAAGGCAAAAAGGCGGAGGACTAAAAATCGCCCTGCTGTTCAAAACCCTGCTGAAAATCCAGCTGTTGTTCCAAATGATGCTGAGGAACAGACTGTTGTTCCATTTGAAAAGGAACAGCAGCAAGCTGATATTCATGTTAAAAAAGAAACGGATAACAAGAAAATTCAGATGGAGGCACCACCCTCAAGGGTGATAAGGGTTCTGAACTCGAAACAACGCAATAAGAAAGTTCAGGTAAAACTCCCGGCCTCCACTGCTGCATGGAGAAGAGATCCAAAGACAGTGACCTTGCGCAAGGGATTGAAACAGGCTCAGCAAGAAGCAGAAAAGCTTAGACAACAACGGTCCCTTGCGAGAAGTATGAAGAACTACAACAACAACTAAGGAACGTCAATCAATCCGAAAGCCAGGCCTTTGAAGGTTGTCGAAAGGAACAAGAAAAAGTTGCAAAGGTAACTCGTAGGCTAGATACTGTTATCAAGCAGATGGATACCTTGTGTTCTTTATAAAATGACATTTTAGCATGTAGGGCCCCTACCAAAAACTATGCTCTGTTTTTACTGGAACGGTATTTACAATTAAAAATAAAAGCTGTTAAAGTAGGCACCCCTATACAAATTAACATTGTCAATGACTTTATAGACTGTTGTAAACATTGTGGGGTGAAGGTCCAGAGATTTCTGTGTGAATTCTATTTGCATAACCTCGTGCTAGATCAGGAGACTGAGCTGAACCCTGGCCCTTTTGTTGGAGACATCTAATTGCAAGCATTCATCTCATGTGGGGTTAATCAGATTAAATGGCTCAAAGCCTATAATACTTTCCAGAGGCAGGAAAATGGCCTAGACTTGTGGGTAAGGGCTGAGCCTAGGGACCCAGTGCAGTTATGGAAAGCACATGAAATCTCATGAGAACTCCAGGTGTCATTGAAACGTTAGGACCCATGCATGAGGCACTCATTCGACAAATTCTATAATATTTTCTTTCTATCAAAGACCTCGCCATTGATGCAGCTAAATTTCGGTACCGAATCTCTAATCCAAACATCCAGCTCAGGGAACCGTTTAAGTATGAGAATTTTCAATTAGCTGCCAACCGTTTGAACCTCTATGGCAAAAGTATTTTGAGGGCAGGGCCATCCTGGTTAGGATATAGATTCCGCAGTCCAATTATCTGGCACCCTGCACCCGGATATCAAGCCCTATATGAGATGCCTGAGGGTCAAACAGGCCAGTTCTTTGACTACCTAGTCACTCACCACGGCTGTAGGTCTTCGCATGAGATTCCTTCTCCAGCCTATTCTCTCACTGCCTTGCATGTCAACTACAATGTTTTCATGAGGGCATGAAACAGGGTAAGCAGGGGGGTGTGTGGAGTACTAAAAAGGTATGTTTTTGATGATCATTTTAGTGGCTTTTCAGTGGAACTTGTGAACCTTTTTGCATCATGAACGTGGAAAACAATAAAGAATTATAACAAAACATGTGGGATTAGTATGCAAGACTTAACCGTTGATAGTTGTCATTCTCCTGTGCAGGAAGGGGTGAAAACGAGGAGCTGCTATTCCAAAGAAAAAGACAAGAACAGGGTAACTGTTGTCCCTTTGACGGAGGACCGAGTGCAAACAAGGCTAAGCAGATTGAAGCAAACCGGCCCGGAAAAGGAGGAGAAGACACCAGCTCGGTGGAGGAGAAAAGAAGTGATTAAGGATTAACAGTTTGGCGAATAAAGATCCTGAGGGATTGCTGCTTTATTTATCTTGTTACTTAGACATCTCTGCCGTCACCCTTATATAAAGGGACGACACTGTTAGCTTTGGGAATAATGCTTTTATGTAATTTTCTGTTAAAGATCAAACTTTGATCATCGAGTCTCGTTGAAACTGGTTCATTGTACTTTTGTTTTATGCATTAATATAAACTTGGTGATTATCTTATCTCTGCATCTGGATTAACTTAAAGCGGTGTACCCTTAGAGGCTAAGGGCCCGGCCCCGGAGGACACTTGCTTCTGTATCACTACGATTTGATTTTTGCGTGGTTTTCTTATCGTCGTTATTTGGTAATCTGATATGCTTTATAAGTTGGCATCACATGCTCTGTTAAGATTCATTCATTAAGGTTTTTACAGACATAACTGTTGCATTGACTCTGCATTATATTACTGATCCTTTCAGAGTTGATTGAATGTTATTAGTCTTGATCGAATATTATTACTGTTCTGTTACAGAGCTCTTATGCTGTACATTCATGTTATAGAATTTACCCGAAAGTTGTGTTCTTTACGATTCAAGAGTGTGTTGTGCTCTACAAACAACCCCCCATTTCATAACATTTTCATTCACAAAAAATTAACATATGGAATGGGTCCCTTTTTAAATTTTAATTGGCATCAAAGCTTTTGTGTTCAAAAAGGTATGATAATCAAATGACTCTATGTATTTAAGCCTTTTTGAATAATAGTGTTCCAATTATAAAACAATCTTTTGTTATTGCGATAAAGCGATCGCAAGATCGCATATCGCAATGACATGAGAAATACATTAGATCGGCACCTTGCTCCCTGCCGATGCGATATCGCTGTCGGCGATCGGCGATGTTCCATGCACACCTAATAAGGGCACATAACTCACGCCCCGACGCGACACGATATCGGCGATCGACTATCGGTGTTGCCTCATGTGGGAAAAACGCTTTAAGTTATAAACCCCAACCCGATGCGATATCGCTATCAGCCGTCGGCAGAATCCCATGCACTTGAATAAGGCGCCCGTGTCTTACCTCCGATGTGATGTCGCAATCGGCACTCGGCAGGATCTTTTTCTAATCATTGTGTAGCATCTATTCCCCGATGCGATGCGATATCGCTCATCGGTGGTCGGCATTCTCAAAAAGTCCTCACTTAAAGCCTTAAAGATATATTGATATCCGGTTGACAAAGCGCAAATTTCAAAATGCCGTTAAATGTAGGGATAAGATAATGCATGTGTATTTAAAACTTTGCCCCTTCGATTAACGAACACCTGCGTTTAACCGCCAAAATATTTGTTGCACGCTTAAGGGGGTCATTCAGCTGGATAACGGTGTAATAGTCATTTAATGTGTAGCAGGACTTAAACCACCATTAATGCATCTGCAATATCTTCCCAGTGATTGGATCCGCAGCCACTTTTGAAAATTAATCTCACCACGCTTCAAATGATATATCTTTCCCGTTATGGATTGGCATTGTTATTTCCTTGTTACGATTTCTCTTGCATTTGTGTAGAATTCATCCATTGAGAGAAGCCTGAGCATGATGGGGAAGAAATCCAAGAGGACCGCGGGCTCCGCTGCTACATCTGTTGCAGGACAAGCTGCCGCAGATAAGAAGAAAGGCCTAATTTCAGACACTACGTGCACCGGTCTCACTAGGACTTCATGGCAGGGCACATATAATCTATTAGAGGCTGAGCAACCGAAAGTGTTAGTGACAGAGGCTAGTGTGGATGTACTAAAGAAGTCTGATGCTACTCTCAAAGACTTGGCCGATTCCTTTCTTCACAGGATAGCAGCCAGAGAGCAGGTCCTTCCCTACACTGATGTAGTGCGATGGGCAATCGAGGAAATTCCAATCATCGATAGAACGTTTCACACAAGGGATGGAAGGATTTTCGGGTCGTTCAAGTCAGAGCACCTGAGGCAAATGTATCATTTGCCCGAGCCAGAGAAAATCTATAACAAAGCCTTCGTGGAGAAATTTGCAGCCGAAAATGAAGTACAATCTGAACCCATCCGGGATTGGAGGCAGAATCCGGCCAAACACAAGCACGAAAGCTTGGGTAAGTACTCCGTCGACTCTTTGGCTTCTCCCTATTGCTATGCGGGGATTATGATGTGTAGGCTATGGGGGTTACATGACTCTGCTAATTTCGACATAGAAATGGTTCCCCTAATGGAAGCAGTTGTTAATAGTATAATCATGGATTGGGCCACCATTCTTTCTGATAAGTTGGCCGTAGCTGTTCGTGACTTTAGAGCCCAATCCAGAGTTACCGAAAGGAAAATCCCACCATTTTATTATAGTGCTTACATTATGGATACCTTGTGCTTTAATTCTGAGTTTCCTATCCTCGGTTGGAGGTGGACCACCCAAGACCCTTCACCCATTCATTTGTATCATCAGAAATTGTGGAAGTCCTCTTACAAGGACCATTTGTATCAAATTTGCAATGGTTTTATGGTTCCCATTCATTATTCCATTTTTGATCGGCCTATTTCCAAAATCTCCTATCTGGCTTCCTTCGACTTACCAGCTGTAGCAAGTTGGTTCGGAGAAGAGCATTTTACTTATATTAGGGTTTTTGGGAGCCAGGCCAAGCCGCATGTTCTCCCTTTATATGTTCCAGAAAAATTGTGGGCCTGAAAAATTTCCTACCAGATTATGGCCGAGAGTGTCACACAAACTCTCAAGAAAGAAAAGAAGAGGGGCTGGCCCTCTTTTCCCTTGAGAATTGGTGTTTTCACTCTGCATGATCTCAAGCATGCAGAAAAAGAGGCAACAAAGATGCAAGCTTTATCCCTGGCCACTATCCCAAGCAAACTCTATGATCCACATAAAACTGTCTACACTGCCCTAGAACAGGCCAAATTAACAAAAGTTGACCATCAAGAGGATATGTTTGATGACCTATAAGAGCTTGCTAGAATGAGATATAATGATGAGACGTTAACTGAGTTCAATAAACTTAGAGAGCAGAGGTTGCAAACTCTGCCTCTAGATTTATTGACAACAACCCCAGCGTCTTCCTCAAGCGAGCCTGGTCGGCAACAGACGATCCAACCTCCTGTTACAACTAAGGAACAAAAGAAACAACAGGAGGAAAGGCAAAAGAAGCTGCAGGCAGAAAAGCAAAGAAAAGAGCAAGCTGAGAGGCAGAAGAAGGAGCAGATAGAAAAACAGCAGAAGGCGCAGAAGGATCAAGAACAGAGAAAGCAGAAAGAGTTAGAGGAGCAGCAGAGGTTAGAACAAGAAAAAGAGCGGAGCAAATCCCAGACAGAGCAACATAAACAGACCTCCATTGATCCTGAATTGCTTAAACAATGGAACCAATTCGATTCCATTATCAGTGGAAAGGAAGGCTCCAAAGACACAGACACCTCTAAGACAAGCGATGCACTAGATACCACTTCTTCTTAGGTTCTAAGCGGAACCAGCGGCCCACCCATTTCAAAGGATGTCGAAGTAATTACTAAAGACCCTTCCGATCAAATTGTTCTCCAGGTGGAAGATATTCCTCCCCTGGATGTTTTCTACAGCCCAAAGCATAAGGCCGTTGTTAAGCGCTCAAGAAAGAAACGAAAGCTTGATCAACTTTCTATCTTTCCTGAGCAAACAGTCACGGGCAACGTAGTGTGGAAGGAGGAATTGGATCCCTCCGATGATCTAACAAAGCTGTCGCAGTATGCAGGAGCTTATTCTGCGGCGACTATTGACAAGGCATCAGAGGTAAGTTTTCTATTGAAGACTAGGGACCAGGAGATTTGTGCATTACAGGCAGAAGTAACCGAGGCAAAAAACAAGGCAGCACAGGTAGAAGAGCAGTTGCTGGCACAACAGCAAGAAAACAATGTATTAACCCAGCAACTGCAGACTGAAAAACAGAGAATCGACCAGAGCGCAATCCAGAAGCAGAAATAATTGTCGGAGGCATTGGCACAGTTGAGAGCGGCGAATGAGCTGATGATGAAATCAAAAGACGAGCAAATAGCTCAACTATTAGCACAACTCGAAAACATCAAGGGCACCCAGAAAGTGGAGGATTTCAGAGCAGAGGCAGCTCAAATAAATAGCGCATTAATATCTCAGATTAGACTCCTATGCCGACAACTTACTGAGGCTGAGCCATTATGCAAAATATCTACAGCAGTATGTCAGCAGATAGAGAAAGCCAGAAATGAGCTAGATCAGGCCGAAGAAACCATAGCCGGATATCTTGATTGGCAAGATTCTGATGTGGGGAAAGCGGCGAACTTGCCCAGAATCTATGAAACGTACAAGGACATACTCTTCACGGAATGGAACACTCAGGTCATGAAAGCGGAAAGGGCAGCTTCAAGGTGTAAAATGATTGCCAACAATATGATTGATTTAGTCAACAACACACTCTATTTGGCAAACATGATCTCCTAGTGCACACCTGGAAGCATAACAACAGCAAACATGATTGAACAAACAAGTTATCATGACTTGGAGGAACCGGGAAGGTTAATCGCTGGAGTAAATACTTTAACCTCCGAGGCATATTGGCTCTTTCTAATCAAGCCACACACTCAAAGGTCGGCTCTCAAGTGTTTAACAGATGCTCTCGGATGCCTGATCCCCGACATTCAGGATGCCACATATGATGCCCAGCTCACTTCACGTCTCAACACTCCACCGGAAGTAGAGCCAATGCTGGCGATATGTCAGCAAAGGTTTAAAGGCAAAGAGGCCACCTGATGAAGCATTGCCGCCGACTGCCAGATCACCAAGGAAGATGGAAGAAATATTTATTGATACCAATTTAATAGCTTTTCAGTTTCTTAGATATTTAGATTAGCTTAGTATTTATAGACCCTTTCATTGTTTTGGAAAGGGTCGTAAAATTTTGTAATAGACTTAAAGATTGAAGTTTGCACTACTGTGCTTCAATCGATATTCTTTTATGAAACTCGACCAATCGTTCTTAATTTGATAAGGAAGCTTTTTCAATGCAATTGTGCACTATTGTCTTTGTATGGAATTGTTTCTGCGTTAGAGGAGGAACTACAAGTAGTGATTGATATCGGGAGTGCCCATACAACTCATATGGTATTTCTATCTATGTTTGAATCCATTCATGTTATGTTAATTGTTATTTGGTTATCTTTGCTATTGTTGATCACATGTATATGTTTTAACAGCAATTCCATATTCATTCCACTATTGGATGTTTATAGTATGCTTTCCTTTCAATTATGCATGTATCAGTGATATAATAACAAGTGTAGTAATATCGCTTAATCGCTGTGTTTAACTATTTAGGCATAGCAATCATGAAATGAATTAATATCTGCGTCTGATAGATAGAGTCATCTATATGCCTGTCTTTAGACTTGGACCATCAAACGCTACACGTCAAAGCTAAATAGATTCCCGGGATAGGTTACAGTTCTCTTTTATTTCTGTCAATAGATTTAGTTATTCGCCCATCGCTAGCTTAGTTTTATCATCCACCCATCCCGATTCATTTATCTTTCTGGGAAACTGGTCCCATTAACCCCAGTCAGAGCCACTATTCCAAACGGAAAAGGAGCTGTATCAAGGTCCGGACCGGGTGGTTATCCCCGATGTTGTTGCAGCGATTTTCGAGGCCTCAACATTTTTGGCGCTAGAAGGAGGGCTTTCAACTGTGAATGGCACATAAGTCCAAACCTATAAGCCATTCCAAGAGTATTTCACCCTCCGAATCCCCTCGACCTTCCCATTTGCATACTGGTTCGCCGGTATCCAAACAAGGAGAAGGGGAATCAACTACCACTGCTCAGACCCATCATACCACAGAACAATTAAGTCTTGAATCACCTGAAGTCCAGTCTCTAATCCATAAACTTCAGAGCTTCTCGATTTCACCACAGAAATCTGAGGTATCAGAAAGCAGTGCGACTTCGCAGTTCAATCTCACTCATCCACTTACCAGACTTCAAAGCGAAAAGCTTGGTATTGAGCCCACCGAATTCCCTTTACCCAAAAGGAAAAAGGCGAAGAAATATACTGAAGAATCTGATAGTGGAGAACTTTCATCCACATCCTCCATCTCATCTCCTCATCTGCAAAGTCAACCATTCACTCCCCCATTACATATTGTTGTTCACCAGAGACCAGAAGCCTCAACATCCCAACCTACTCCCTCCTCAACTTTATTTCCTGCTCATTCATCTGGAATTCCAACAGTAGTATCAACCCCTATTGTTATCATAATGGCAGACCCATGGACCAGGCCTGGTGCAGTCAATATGCCTGCACCATTGCACGCTTTACCCGACGCTCCTGAAAAATGGCTGCCCAAGTTTAATCCAGATAATGGGACCCAAGCTGAAGAACATATCAATAATTTCATGTTGGCAGTCAACTTGAAAGGAGTAGCAGAAGAAGATGTTGTTGTTAGACTCTTTCCTTACACATTAAAAGGATCAGCAGGATCCTGGTATTTTTCTCTACCCTCTGGTTCCATCACCAGTTGGAACACATGCCAAGAGCAGTTTCTTACCAAATATGGAGATGATAGGTCTTTGGCTACTCTAATAAATGACCTCTCCAATTTGAGAATAGGGCATAGGGAACCAATAAAGGAATTTAATGCTAGATTCAATAAGCTCCTGAATAAAATCCCTACAGCTTCCAAACCAAGTGAACAGATTCGAAGCGAATGGTATATCACTGCCCTACCTGCCAATATAGCCATTTTTGTAGATAGAGCTGGGAAACCTACCTTAGCCGAAAACATGAAGGAAGCACTTGCCGTGGAAAAACGCATAAATGCTTTGGAAAAGAAGGCTGCCTTGGAAGACAGAAAAGCCAAAAAAGTCTCTTTCAAAGAGGATTCGAAGAAGAAAACCCCAAAAGATCCATATGACATGGAAGGATTGCAAAAAGTCCTGAAGACTTTGTCTAACGAAATGGTTGATATAAAGAAACAGGTGGCCGAAACTTCCAGCAAAAGACCATTTAGGACTTATAAGAAAACTGAATCAAAGCCGCCCAATGTTATATCTAATGTAGATTCAGAGCAAGAAGAAGAGGAAGAAGAGACAACCACTCTAACAGATGATGAAGAAGAAGTAGCTGAATGCCACGGAATGTGGGATTTTATACTCCCTAACTCTGATACCGATAATGAAGAAGAAGCCTTCCCAGTTACCACTAGAAGTAGAAGTACTTCTGAACCTGTCCAGGTGACTTCCAAGAAAAGGAGTGCAGGTGCTGCCACAATCAAAGAAAAAGTGACTCCAAAGAAAACGCCTGCGGTAGTTCCTCAAAACCAGCCTTCAAATTCTAATTCTCCTTCAACATCTAAAACCTTAGTGGTATCCGATTCAATGGAATATAACATTGTCGATGACATGAAGAGAACTAAAGAAAACATAACCATGTTTGAGCTTAGTAAATTAAAACATCAACAAAAGTTACTTCTTAAAGAATTGAATGTTGTTCCTTCTACACCTCTTCCTAGTGCTAAAGCTGCTAATGATTCAGGCCAGCCCCCTCCAAGTATGGTTGAAGCTACCGATTCAGTTCTGATAGGCGACAGATCAAATTCCCATACTCCTCCCTTCCTTTTGACCTATGAGATATATAACAGAAATCTGCACAACTGTTTAATTGACTCTGGGGCATCATCTAACATAATGCCAGCTTCAGTTTGTTCTAAACTGAACATAGAACCCCAGAAGTCTGCCATCCATATTGTACAGTTGGACAGAACTAAAGTACAGGTTGTGGGAGAGATTAATTCCGTAACTATCAGGTTGTCAGCTGATCCTAGAGTAGTACAAAGGATTGACATTTTAATAGCTGATATACCTGAGTTTTATGGTTTAATTTTGAGTAGGGATTGGTCCGAAAAATTACATGGGTATATCTCCACTGATTGGTCACACATGTGGCTTCCGTACAAGGGAAAGCCAAATCAAATTAGGATCGATCGGGAAAAACATATGACTCATACAGTTACTGAATTTGAACAAGAGAATCAACCTGTGGCATTCAACAACAACATTTTGGGGAATTATTCGTCAGAGTCATTCTTTGGCAACTTTGTTGCCCAACCTTCCCCTTTCTCAGTCAATCATTCTTCATCTCAAATTGAGAATTTTTCACAAACTGATAAGTCCAGATGTTTTAATGATGCTGAGAAAAATGTAGATATTTTTGTTAATACCCCTTTATTTTGGTCTTTATATTTTGATGGCTCTAAGTCCAGTGAAGGCTCAGGAGCAGGTTGCATTTTGGTTAGTCCGCAAGGAGAAAAGACAATGTTGTCTTGTAGGATAGAATTTGAGTGCACTAATAACACAGCCGAATATGAAGCTTTAGTCCAGGGATTATATAAAGCAATTGGCCTTGAAGTGCGATAATTTAAAGTATTTGGCGATTCAGAAATCATTGTCAAACAGGTTAGAAATGCAATTCATTGCCTTTCGACTCACCTTAAGCATTACCAATCGCTAGTCCAAGAGCTTACCTCACAATTTTTGGCATTCAACATTTCCTCCATTCCTCGATCCCAGAATTCGGCAGCAGACCTACTAGCCAATGTAGCTTCTAAGCTTCTACCTTCTGAAGACTACAGCCTTGATAGATTTTCTGTAGAATTACTTTTTAGGCCTTCAATCCCTGATAATGTCACTAATTGGAGAGTATTTAATCATGATGATGATATTTTGCAATTTTTAACTTCTGAGAAGTCTTATGATAATCAAATCATTGAAGAAGATGAGCATGATTCCCAAATGAAAGAAACACCTCTGGAAAATTCAATTCCTAGGCCTGTGGTAAAGCTAGAAGATCTTTATGATATCAAAGACAGATTTAAACCTGTAACCAATGCAAAGATCCAAAGCTCTACCCTAAGGTTTGAGTTGATTAATTTGGGAACTGAGCAAGCTCCTCAAAATGTGAATTTAGGATTAGGACTTTCTTTAGAGGAAAAAGAAGCATTCATTAAACTGTTAAGGAAGAATAAACAAGTTTTTGCTTGGAAATATGATGATCTGAAGACTTATGATACGTCTATTATCCAACATACCATTCCAATTCTTCCAGAACAGAAACCAATCCAGCAGAAGTTAAGAAAGATACACCCAAACTTAGAAAGCCAGATTAAGTCGGAACTTAACAAACTCTTGAAAGCCAAGATTATCTTTCCAGTCCGACATTCAAACTGGGTCTCTAATATGGTGCCAGTCAGGAAGAAAAATGGTGACATTCGCATTTGTATTGATTTCAGAAACTTGAACAAAGCATGCTTAAAAGACAATTTCCCATTGCCTACTATGGAGCAAATTCTCCAATCAGTGGCAGGCTCTGAATTGATGTCCTTTCTAGATGGTTTTTCAGGGTACAACCAAGTTCTGGTTCATCCTGATGACCAGCTTAAAACTACATTTAGAACAAAATGGGGAACCTATGCATATCAGAAAATGCCTTTTGGACTAATAAATGCAGGAGCGACTTTCCAAAGAGCTATGGATATAGCTTTTAGAGGATTAATTAATAGAACAGTAGTGGTCTATCTAGACGACATAACTGTATTCTCTAGAGAGAGGTCTAATCATTTGCACGACTTAAATCAGATTTTTCAACGTTGCAAAAGATATGGTATTTCTCTGAATCCGAAAAAGTCATTCTTTGCTCTCGATCAAGGGAATCTCTTGGGTTTTATTGTGTCTAAAGATGGCATCTGTATCGATCCTGACCGAATCAAAGAAATTTCTGAAATCCCATTCCCTCACAATAAAAAGTCAATGCAGTCATTTTTAGGCCAGATCAATTTTGTTAAAAGGTTTGTTCCAGATTTTTCTCAAGTTGTTTTGCCACTTCAAACGATGATTAGGAAGAATTCAGTCTTTAAGTGGGGATCTGTAGAAAAAGAAGCTTTTGATTTGATTAAGCAATCGATAATCAACGCCCCTTCTTTAAATACTCCAAATTTTTCTAATCATTTTACATTGTATACTATCGCATCCGACTCTTCATATGCTGCTGTACTCACACAACCGAATGACAACAACTTAGAAGCACCCATTTCATTTTTTAGCTCAAATCTTCAGGGTGCCGAATTGAATTATTCTGATGTGGAGAAACAAGCCTTTGCTGTATTCAAAGCAGTCAAACATTACAGACCCTTCCTTTTGAAAACTCATACAAAATTTATAGTCCCTTTCCCAGCGGTAAGGCAACTATTAATTCAAAAAGAACTAGGTGAAAAAAGGGCCAATTGGGTCACAACGCTTCAAGAGTATGACTTAGAAATAAAGCCAGCAAAGATTGTTAGGGGCCAAGGTTTTTGCAGGATATTGGCAGGAGCATCAAACATGCCTGAATCAAGCGATATGGATCAGACTGAATCAATCAATCAGATAAGTGTCACTGATTCTGAATCTCAATATGCAGATTTAATATTTTATTTGAAGAACGGTTATGCTCCTCCAAATTTATCTTACAAAAATAAAAGGGCCATTAGGTTAAAAGCAAAGAATTTCACTCTTATTGATGATGTGCTTTTTAGACAAAATTATGATTCTATCCTGTTAAGATGTCTTGAGAAACCTGAAGCTCAAAAGGTTTTGCAGGAGCTACATGATGGACCAGCATGAGGACATTTTGGAGCAGACACAACAGCTCACAAAGTTATTCATGCTGGATATTATTGGCCTACTCTGTTTAGAGATGCTCATGAATACGTAATAAAATGTTTCAGTTGCCAAACTTCTAGTGGAAGACAACGGAAATCAGCTTTCCCTCTGCAACCTGTCAACATTGAACAGCCATTTGAACAATGGGGATTAGAGATCATCGGGGAAATTACTCCACCATCTTCCAAACAACATAAGTATATCCTCACTGCTACCGATTATTTTACTAAATGGGTGGAGGCTATTCCTTTGAAAGCAGCGAATTCAGAGGCAATCATCGAATTCATAGACCAATTCATCATTACCAGGTTTGGTGTCCCAAACGCTCTCGTTTTTGATAATGCTTCTTATTTCTCAGGAAATGCTATATATGATTTCACTATTAAGAGGGGGTTTAAACTGAAGTATTCTGCTAATTATTACCCCCAGGGAAATGGTTTAGCCGAATCTACTAATAAGAATCTCATCAAAATCATTAAGCGAACTGTCGAACAGAATCATAGAAACTGGCACAAATCTTTAGTGTTTGCATTATGGGCCGATAGAATAACACAAAAGGCTTCTATAGGTTCCTCCCCATTTAATCTGGTATATGGAAAAGAAGCAGTATTGCCTACGAATCTTGTTCTACCCTCTTTAGCCCTAGTACAGTACATTGAAGAAACTCCTTCTTCTTCTATCCAACTTAGACATGACCAAATTCTCAAATTAGAAGAAGAAAGGGAAAAAGCCAGAATCACTCATGCCAAACATCAACAAATCATCAAAGCATCCTTTGACTCAGCCTCAACCGGTTCCAAACAGTTTCAAGTTGGTGACTTAGTTCTCAAATGGGACAAGGCCCATGAAGATAAAGGTAAGCATACCAAATTTCAGAAAATGTGGCTTGGACCATTTCAGATCTGTGAAAAGATAGGCCAGTCAACCTTTATATTGCAAGACTTATCAGGGTTGAGAGATTCTCTCCCTGTTAATGGCCTGATCTTGAAGAAATTCTTTAATTGAGAAGGTAATCCCTTCTCCTCTTTGTAGATTTGCGTAGTTTGTAGGATTGGTAGGAAATAAAACTGTAGAGTATCCCTATTGACCTTTTGCTGTGTTTGAAGAAGCTGTCTCACAAAAATAATAGGAATATTTGCTTTTAGATAGTAGAACCCTCAATCAAAAGGAATAATTTTTAGGAAATTATATATCCTTGTGTTCTGAAACTACAATCTAACTTTTGAAGACTCTTCTCATGATGTAAAAGTTCTGTGAATCATTTTCTGTTTTCAAAACTGGTCTCCAAAGGTTATCCATTTTAAGATAGAAACTAACCCATTTTCAGCATCTTCAACTCTTCACCTGTCATCCATCTGCTCTTAAGGAGAAAATTGTTCACCCCATTCACTAAAGTTTATGGTGACTCAGAGTGTAATTCTAAAATATAAAAGATTAAAGATAAGAGGTCTTATTACAAGCCTGCTTACCATGTTCATAGGAAAATAGTTTGACTGACATTACCAATACTGCCTATCAAAACAGGGTAATGGCTTGAAATTTCAAGATAAGGGGTCTCATCACGAGCCAGCTTGTTCAGTTAAATTATTAACGGTGAATGGCATTGTCAACAGCTGGCCACCAAACCAGGACAATGGCTTTTTATCTTATCAATAACAAAGAAGAAAAAACAGATGAAAAATAAAATATGAGAACATGTTTTAGATTCATTCTGTTAACTACACTCTTATGTGAATGGAAAAGTGGACAATACTATGGTTAAAAGGTATCCCTGTCGAGACTATAAACGTTTGCTGGCAACAGAGGCTCTACCTATGACAGAGGGGTTAATTATAAAAGCTGATTTGGGAAAGTTTTCTGTTTTATCATTATAAACCAATAAAGGCCTATTTTAATAACTTAGAATGTATTTATTTTCTTGAAACTAAATGGGAAGAAGTTAACAGAATAAGTTCACTTTGTTCAGAATGCATGGATATCCAGTTATATTAGAAGTTTCCCCTTCTGATTGAGTTTCTATTTTGGAAAAGCTTAAGTGTTTGTATTAGTTTCAGAGATAACTGGTTCTTCCAGCGAATCGCCAATTGTTGTGCTCTACAAACAACCCCCCATTTCATAACATTTTCATTCACAAAAAATTAACATATGGAATGGGTCCCTTTTTAAATTTTAATTGGCATCAAAGCTTTTGAGTTCAAAAAGGTATGATAATCAAATGACTCTATGTATTTAAGCCTTTTTGAATAATAGTGTTCCAATTATAAAACAATCTTTTGTTATTGCGATAAAGCGATCGCAAGATCGCATATCGCAATGACATGAGAAATACATTAGATCGGCACCTTGCTCCCCGCCGATGCGATATCGCTGTCGGCAATCGGCGATGTTCCATGCACACCTAATAAGGGCACATAACTCATGCCCCGACGCGACGCGATATCGGCGATCGGCTATCGGCGCTGCCTCATGTGGGAAAAACGCTTTAAGTTATAAACCCCGACCCGATGCGATATCGCTATCGGCCGTCGGCAGAATCCCATGCACTTGAATAAGGCGCCCGTGTCTTACCTCCGATGTGATGTCGCAATCGGCACTCGGCAGGATCTTTTTCTAATCATTGTGTAGCATCTATTCCCCGATGCGATGCGATATCGCTCATCGGCGGTCGGCATTCTCAAAAAGTCATCACTTAAAGCCTTAAAGATATATTGATATCCGGTTGACAAAGCGCAAATTTCAAAATGCCGTTAAATGTAGGGATAAGGTAATGCATGTGTATTTAAAACTTTGCCCCTTCGATTAACGAACACCTGCGTTTAACCGCCAAAATATCTATTGCACGCTTAAGGGGGTCATTCAGCTGGATAACGGTGTAATAGTCATTTAATGTGTAGCAGGCCTTAAACCACCATTAATGCATCTACAATATCTTCCCAGTGATTGGATCCGCAGCCACTTTTGAAAATTAATCTCACCACGCTTCAAATGATATATCTTTCCCGTTATGGATTGGCATTGTTATTTCCTTGTTACGATTTCTCTTGCATTTGTGTAGAATTCATCCGTTGAGAGAAGCCTGAGCATGATGGGGAAGAAATCCAAGAGGACTGCGGGCTCCACTGCTACATCTGTTGCAGGACAAGCTGCCGCAGATAAGAAGAAAGGCCTAATTTCAGACACTACGTGCACTGGTCTCACTAGGACTTCATGGCAGGGCACATATAATCTATTAGAGGCTGAGCAACCGAAAGTGTTAGTGACAGAGGCTAGTGTGGATGTACTAAAGAAGTCTGATGCTACTCTCAAAGACTTGGCCAATTCCTTTCTTCACAGGATAGCAGCCAGAGAGCAGGTCCTTCCCTACACTGATGTAGTGCGATGGGCAATCGAGGAAATTCCAATCATCGATAGAACGTTTCACACAAGGGATGGAAGGATTTTCGGGTCGTTCAAGTCAGAGCACCTGAGGCAAATGTATCATTTGCCCGAGCCGGAGAAAATCTATAACAAAGCCTTCGTGGAGAAATTTGCAGCCGAAAATGAAGTACAATCTGAACCCATCCGGGATTGGAGGCAGAATCCGGCCAAACACAAGCACGAAAGCTCGGGTAAGTACTCCGTCGACTCTTTGGCTTCTCCCTATTGCTATGCGGGGATTATGATGTGTAGGCTATGGGGGTTACATGACTCTGCTAATTTCGACATAGAAATGGTTCCCCTAATGGAAGCAGCTGTTAATAGTATAATCATGGATTGGGCCACCATTCTTTCTGATAAGTTGGCCGTAGCTATTCGTGACTTTAGAGCCCAATCCAGAGTTACCGAAAGGAAAATCCCACCATTTTATTATAGTGCATACATTATGGATACCTTGTGCTTTAATTCTGAGTTTCCTATCCTCGGTTGGAGGTGGACCACCCAAGACCCTTCACCCATTCATTTGTATCATCAGAAATTGTGGAAGTCCTCTTACAAGGACCATTTGTATCAAATTTGCAATGGTTTTATGGTTCCCATTCATTATTCCATTTTTGATCGGCCTATTCCCAAAATCTCCTATCTGGCTTCCTTCGACTTACCAGCTGTAGCAAGTTGGTTCGGAGAAGAGCATTTTACTTATATTAGGGTTTTTGGGAGCCAGGCCAAGCCGCATGTTCTCCCTTTATATGTTCCAGAAAAATTGTGGGCCCGGAAATTTCCTACTAGATTATGGCCGAGAGTGTCACACAAACTCTCAAGAAAGAAAAGAAGAGGGGCTGGCCCTCTTTTCCCTTGAGAATTGGTGTTTTCACTCTGCATGATCTCAAGCATGCAGAAAAAGAGGCAACAAAGATGCAAGCTTTATCCCTGGCCACTATCCCAAGCAGACTCTATGATCCACATAAAACTGTCTACACTGCCCTAGAACAGGCCAAATTAACAAAAGTTGACCATCAAGAGGATATGTTTGATGACCTGTTCGTCGCCGCCGATACAATAGGCCAGGCCAAAGAGCTTGCTAGAATGAGATATAATGATGAGACGTTAACTGAGTTCAATAAACTTAGAGAGCAGAGGTTGCAAACTCTGCCTCTAGATTTATTGACAACAACCCCAGCGTCTTCCTCAAGCGAGCCTGGTCGGCAACAGACGAGCCAACCTCCTGTTACAACTAAGGAACAAAAGAAACAACAGGAGGAAAGGCAAAAGAAGCTGCAGGCAGAAAAGCAAAGAAAAGAGCAAGCTGAGAGGCAGAAGAAGGAGCAGATAGAAAAACAGCAGAAGGCGCAGAAGGATCAAGAACAGAGAAAGCAGAAAGAGTTAGAGGAGCAGCAGAGGTTAGAACAAGAAAAAGAGCGGAGCAAATCCTAGACAGAGCAACATAAACAGACCTCCATTGATCCTGAATTGCTTAAACAATGGAACCAATTCGATTCCATTATCAGTGGAAAGGAAGGCTCCAAAGACACAGACACCTCTAAGACAAGCAATGCACCAGATACCACTTCTTCTCAGGTTCTAAGCGGAACCAGCGGCCCACCCATTTCAAAGGATGTCGAAGTAATTACTAAAGACCCTTCCGATCAAATTGTTCTCCAGGTGGAAGATATTCCTCCCCTGGATGTTTTCTACAGCCCAAAGCATAAGGCCGTTGTTAAGCGCTCAAGAAAGAAACGAAAGCTTGATCAACTTTCTATCTTTCCTGAGCAAACAGTCACGGGCAACGTAGTGTGGAAGGAGGAATTGGATCCCTCCGATGATCTAACAAAGTTGTCGCAGTATGCAGGAGCTTATTCTGCGGCGACTATTGACAAGGCATCGGAGGTAAGTTTTCTATTGAAGACTAGGGACCAGGAGATTTGTGCATTACAGGCAGAAGTAACTGAGGCAAAAAACAAGGCAGCACAGGTAGAAGAGCAGTTGCTGGCACAACAGCAAGAAAACAATGTATTAACCCAGCAACTGCAGACTGAAAAACAGAGAATCGACCAGAGCGCAATCCAGAAGCAGAAAGAATTGTCGGAGGCATTGGCACAGTTGAGAGCGGCGAATGAGCTGATGATGAAATCAAAAGACGAGCAAATAGCTCAACTATTAGCACAGCTCGAAAACATCAAGGGCACCCAGAAAGTGGAGGATTTCAGAGCAGAGGCAGCTCAAATAAATAGCGCATTAATATCTCAGATTAGACTCCTATGCCGACAACTTACTGAGGCTGAGCCATTATGCGAAATATCTACAGCAGTATGTCAGCAGATAGAGAAAGCCAGAAATGAGCTAGATCAGGCCGAAGAACCATAGCCGGATATCTTGATTGGCAAGATTCTGATGTGGGGAAAGCGGCGAACTTGCCCAGAATCTATGAAACGTACAAGGACATACTCTTCACGGAATGGAACACTCAGGTCATGAAAGCGGAAAGGGCAGCTTCAAGGTGTAAAATGATTGCCAGCAATATGATTGATTTAGTCAACAACACACTCTATTTGGCAAACATGATCTCCCAGTGCACACCTGGAAGCATAACAACAGCAAACATGATTGAATAAACAAGTTATCATGACTTGGAGGAACAGGGAAGGTTAATCGCTGGAGTAAATACTTTAACCTCCGAGGCATATTGGCTCTTTCTAATCAAGCCACACACTCAAAGGTCGGCTCTCAAGTGTTTAACAGATGCTCTCGGATGCCTGATCCCCGACATTCAGGATGCCACATATGATGCCCAGCTCACTTCACGTCTCAACACTCCACCGGAAGTAGAGCCAATGCTGGCGATATGTCAGCAAAGGTTTAAAGGCAAAGAGGCCACCTGATGAAGCATTGCCGCCGACTGTCAGATCGCCAAGGAAGATGGAAGAAATATTTATTGATACCAATTTAACAGCTTTTCAGTTTCTTAGATATTTAGATTAGCTTAGTATTTATAGACCCTTTCATTGTTTTGGAAAGGGTCGTAAAATTTTGTAACAGACTTAAAGATTGAAGTTTGCACTACTGTGCTTCAATCGATATTCTTTTATGAAACTCGACCAATCGTTCTTAATTTGATAAGGAAGCTCTTTCAATGCAATTGTGCACTATTGTCTTTGTATGGAAGTGTTTCTGCGTTAGAGGAGGAACTACAAGTAGCGATTGATATCGGGAGTGCCCATACAACTCATATGGTATTTCTATCTATGTTTGAATCCATTCCTGTTATGTTAATTGTTATTTGGTTATCTTTGCTATTGTTGATCACATGTATATGTTTTAACAGCAATTCCATATTCATTCCACTATTGGATGTTTATAGTATGCTTTCCTTTCAATTATGCATGTATCAGTGATATAATAACAAGTGTAGTAATATCGCTTAATCGCTGTGTTTAACTATTTAGGCATAGCAATCATGAAATGAATTAATATCTGCGTCTGATAGATAGAGTCATCTATATGCCTGTCTTTAGACTTGGACCATCAAACGCTACACGTCAAAGCTAAATAGATTCCCGGGATAGGTTACAGTTCTCTTTTATTTCTGTCAATAGATTTAGTTATTCGCCCATCGCTAGCTTAGTTTTATCATCCACCCATCCCGATTCATTTATCTTTCTGGGAAACTGGTCCCATTACCCCCAGTCGGAGCCACTATTCCAAACGGAAAAGGAGCTGTATCAAGGTCCGGACCGGGTGGTTATCCCCGATGTTGTTGCAGCGATTTTCGAGGCCTCAACATTTTTGGCGCTAGAAGGAGGGCTTTCAACTGTGAATGGCACATAAGTCCAAACCTATAAGCCATTCCAAGAGTATTTCACCCTCCGAATCCCCTCGACCTTCCCATTTGCATACTGGTTCGCCGGTATCCAAACAAGGAGAAGGGGAATCAACTACCACTGCTCAGACCCATCATACCACAGAACAATTAAGTCTTGAATCACCTGAAGTCCAGTCTCTAATCCATAAACTTCAGAGCTTCTCGATTTCACCACAGAAATCTGAGGTATCAGAAAGCAGTGCGACTTCGCAGTTCAATCTCACTCATCCACTTACCAGACTTCAAAGCGAAAAGCTTGGTATTGAGCCCACCGAATTCCCTTTACCCAAAAGGAAAAAGGCGAAGAAATATACTGAAGAATCTGATAGTGGAGAACTTTCATCCACATCCTCCATCTCATCTCCTCATCTGCAAAGTCAACCATTCACTCCCCCATTACATATTGTTGTTCACCATAGACCAGAAGCCTCAACATCCCAACCTACTCCCTCCTCAACTTTATTTCCTGCTCATTCATTTGGAATTCCAACAGTAGTATCAACCCCTATTGTTATCATAATGGCAGACCCATGGACCAGGCCTGGTGCAGTCAATATGCCTGCACCATTGCACGCTTTACCCGACGCTCCTGAAAAATGGCTGCCCAAGTTTAATCCAGATAATGGGACCCAAGCTGAAGAACATATCAATAATTTCATGTTGGCAGTCAACTTGAAAGGAGTAGCAGAAGAAGATGTTGTTGTTAGAATCTTTCCTTACACATTACAAGGATCAGCAGGATCCTGGTATTTTTCTCTACCCTCTGGTTCCATCACCAGTTGGAACACATGCCAAGAGCAGTTTCTTACCAAATATGGAGATGATAGGTCTTTGGCTACTCTAATAAATGACCTCTCCAATTTGAGAATAGAGCATAGGGAACCAATAAAGGAATTTAATGCTAGATTCAATAAGCTCCTGAATAAAATCCCTACAGCTTCCAAACCAAGTGAACAGATTCGAAGCGAATGGTATATCACTGCCCTACCTGCCAATATAGCCATTTTTGTAGATAGAGCTGGGAAACCTACCTTAGCCGAAAACATGAAGGAAGCACTTGCCGTGGAAAAACGCATAAATGCTTTGGAAAAGAAGGCTGCCTTGGAAGACAGAAAAGCCAAAAAAGTCTCTTTCAAAGAGGATTCGAAGAAGAAAACCCCAAAAGATCCATATGACATGGAAGGATTGCAAAAAGTCCTGAAGACTTTGTCTAACGAAATGGTTGATATAAAGAAACAGGTGGCCGAAACTTCCAGCAAAAGACCATTTAGGACTTATAAGAAAACTGAATCAAAGCCGCCCAATGTTATATCTAATGTAGATTCAGAGCAAGAAGAAGAGGAAGAAGAGACAACCACTCTAACAGATGATGAAGAAGAAGTAGCTGAATGCCACGGAATGTGGGATTTTATACTCCCTAACTCTGATACCGATAATGAAGAAGAAGCCTTCCCAGTTACCACTAGAAGTAGAAGTACTTCTGAACCTGTCCAGGTGACTTCCAAGAAAAGGAGTGCAGGTGCTGCCACAACCAAAGAAAAAGTGACTCCAAAGAAAACGCCTGCGGTAGTTCCTCAAAACCAACCTTCAAATTCTAATTCTCCTTCAACATCTAAAACCTTAGTGGTATCCGATTCAATGGAATATAACATTGTCGATGACATGAAGAGAACTAAAGAAAACATAACCATGTTTGAGCTTAGTAAATTAAAACATCAACAAAAGTTACTTCTTAAAGAATTGAATGTTGTTCCTTCTACACCTCTTCCTAGTGCTAAAGCTGCTAATGATTCAGGCCAGCCCCCTCCAAGTATGGTTGAAGCTACCGATTCAGTTCTGATAGGCGACAGATCAAATTCCCATACTCCTCCCTTCCTTTTGACCTATGAGATATATAACAGAAATCTGCACAACTGTTTAATTGACTCTGGGGCATCATCTAACATAATGCCAGCTTCAGTTTGTTCTAAACTGAACATAGAACCCCAGAAGTCTGCCATCCATATTGTACAGTTGGACAGAACTAAAGTACAGGTTGTGGGAGAGATTAATTCCGTAACTATCAGGTTGTCAGCTGATCCTAGAGTAGTACAAAGGATTGACATTTTAATAGCTGATATACCTGAGTTTTATGGTTTAATTTTGAGTAGGGATTGGTCCGAAAAATTACATGGGTATATCTCCACTGATTGGTCACACATGTGGCTTCCGTACAAGGGAAAGCCAAATCAAATTAGGATCGATCGGGAAAAACATATGACTCATACAGTTACTGAATTTGAACAAGAGAATCAACCTGTGGCATTCAACAACAACATTTTGGGGAATTATTCGTCAGAGTCATTCTTTGGCAACTTTGTTGCCAAACCTTCCCCTTTCTCAGTCAATCATTCTTCATCTCAAATTGAGAATTTTTCACAAACTGATAAGTCCAGATGTTTTAATGATGCTGAGAAAAATGTAGATATTTTTGTTAATACCCCTTTATTTTGGTCTTTATATTTTGATGGCTCTAAGTCCAGTGAAGGCTCAGGAGCAGGTTGCATTTTGGTTAGTCCGCAAGGAGAAAAGACAATGTTGTCTTGTAGGTTAGAATTTGAGTGCACTAATAACACAGTCGAATATGAAGCTTTAGTCCAGGGATTATATAAAGCAATTGGCCTTGAAGTGCGATAATTTAAAGTATTTGGCGATTCAGAAATCATTGTCAAACAGGTTAGAAATGCAATTCATTGCCTTTCGACTCACCTTAAGCATTACCAATCGCTAGTCCAAGAGCTTACCTCACAATTTTTGGCATTCAACATTTCCTCCATTCCTCGATCCCAGAATTCGGCAGCAGACCTACTAGCCAATGTAGCTTCTAAGCTTCTACCTTCTGAAGACTACAGCCTTGATAGATTTTCTGTAGAATTACTTTTTAGGCCTTCAATCCCTGATAATGTCACTAATTGGAGAGTATTTAATCATGATGATGATATTTTGCAATTTTTAACTTCTGAGAAGTCTTATGATAATCAAATCATTGAAGAAGATGAGCATGATTCCCAAATGAAAGAAACACCTCTGGAAAATTCAATTCCTAGGCCTGTGGTAAAGCTAGAAGATCTTTATGATATCAAAGACAGATTTAAACCTGTAACCAATGCAAAGATCCAAAGCTCTACCCTAAGGTTTGAGTTGATTAATTTGGGAACTGAGCAAGCTCCTCAAAATGTGAATTTAGGATTAGGACTTTCTTTAGAGGAAAAAGAAGCATTCATTAAACTGTTAAGGAAGAATAAACAAGTTTTTTCTTGGAAATATGATGATCTGAAGACTTATGATACGTCTATTATCCAACATACCATTCCAATTCTTCCAGAACAGAAACCAATCCAGCAGAAGTTAAGAAAGATACACCCAAACTTAGAAAGCCAGATTAAGTCGGAACTTAACAAACTCTTGAAAGCCAAGATTATCTTTCCAGTCCGACATTCAAACTGGGTCTCTAATATGGTGCCAGTCAGGAAGAAAAATGGTGACATTCGCATTTGTATTGATTTCAGAAACTTGAACAAAGCATGCTTAAAAGACAATTTCCCATTGCCTACTATGGAGCAAATTCTCCAATCAGTGGCAGGCTCTGAATTGATGTCCTTTCTAGATGGTTTTTCAGGGTACAACCAAGTTCTGGTTCATCCTGATGACCAGCTTAAAACTACATTTAGAACAAAATGGGGAACCTATGCATATCAGAAAATGCCTTTTGGACTAATAAATGCAGGAGCGACTTTCCAAAGAGCTATGGATATAGCTTTTAGAGGATTAATTAATAGAACAGTAGTGGTCTATCTAGACGACATAACTGTATTCTCTAGAGAGAGGTCTAATCATTTGCACGACTTAAATCAGATTTTTCAACGTTGCAAAAGATATGGTATTTCTCTGAATCCGAAAAAGTCATTCTTTGCTCTCGATCAAGGGAAGCTCTTGGGTTTTATTGTGTCTAAAGATGGCATCTGTATCGATCCTGACCGAATCAAAGAAATTTCTGAAATCCCATTCCCTCACAATAAAAAGTCAATGCAGTCATTTTTAGGCCAGATCAATTTTGTTAAAAGGTTTGTTCCAGATTTTTCTCAAGTTGTTTTGCCACTTCAAACGATGATTAGGAAGAATTCAGTCTTTAAGTGGGGATCTGTAGAAAAAGAAGCTTTTGATTTGATTAAGCAATCGATAATCAACGCCCCTTCTTTAAATACTCCAAATTTTTCTAATCATTTTACATTGTATACTATCGCATCCGACTCTTCATATGCTGCTGTACTCACACAACCGAATGACAACAACTTAGAAGCACCCATTTCATTTTTTAGCTCAAATCTTCAGGGTGCCGAATTGAATTATTCTGATGTGGAGAAACAAGCCTTTGCTGTATTCAAAGCAGTCAAACATTACAGACCCTTCCTTTTGAAAACTCATACAAAATTTATAGTCCCTTTCCCAGCGGTAAGGCAACTATTAATTCAAAAAGAACTAGGTGAAAAAAGGGCCAATTGGGTCACAACGCTTCAAGAGTATGACTTAGAAATAAAGCCAGCAAAGATTGTTAGGGGCCAAGGTTTTTGCAGGATATTGGCAGGAGCATCAAACATGCCTGAATCAAGCGATATGGATCAGACTGAATCAATCAATCAGATAAGTGTCACTGATTCTGAATCTCAATATGCAGATTTAATATTTTATTTGAAGAACGGTTATGCTCCTCCAAATTTATCTTACAAAAATAAAAGGGCCATTAGGTTAAAAGCAAAGAATTTCACTCTTATTGATGATGTGCTTTTTAGACAAAATTATGATTCTATCCTGTTAAGATGTCTTGAGAAACCTGAAGCTCAAAAGGTTTTGCAGGAGCTACATGATGGACTAGCATGAGGACATTTTGGAGCAGACACAACAGCTCACAAAGTTATTCATGCTGGATATTATTGGCCTACTCTGTTTAGAGATGCTCATGAATACGTAATAAAATGTTTCAGTTGCCAAACTTCTAGTGGAAGACAACGGAAATCAGCTTTCCCTCTGCAACCTGTCAACATTGAACAGCCATTTGAACAATGGGGATTAGAGATCATCGGGGAAATTACTCCACCATCTTCCAAACAACATAGGTATATCCTCACTGCTACCGATTATTTTACTAAATGGGTGGAGGCTATTCCTTTGAAAGCAGCGAATTCAGAGGCAATCATCGAATTCATAGACCAATTCATCATTACCAGGTTTGGTGTCCCAAACGCTCTCGTTTTTTATAATGCTTCTTATTTCTCAGGAAATGCTATATATGATTTCGCTATTAAGAGGGGGTTTAAACTGAAGTATTCTGCTAATTATTACCCCCAGGGAAATGGTTTAGCCGAATCTACTAATAAGAATCTCATCAAAATCATTAAGCGAACTGTTGAACAGAATCATAGAAACTGGCACAAATCTTTAGTGTTTGCATTATGGGCCGATAGAATAACACAAAAGGCTTCTATAGGTTCCTCCCCATTTAATCTGGTATATGGAAAAGAAGCAGTATTGCCTACGAATCTTGTTCTACCCTCTTTAGCCCTAGTACAGTACATTGAAGAAACTCCTTCTTCTTCTATCCAACTTAGACATGACCAAATTCTCAAATTAGAAGAAGAAAGGGAAAAAGCCAGAATCACTCATGCCAAACATCAACAAATCATCAAAGCATCCTTTGACTCAGCCTCATCCGGTTCCAAACAGTTTCAAGTTGGTGACTTAGTTCTCAAATGGGACAAGGCCCATGAAGATAAAGGTAAGCATACCAAATTTCAGAAAATGTGGCTTGGACCATTTCAGATCTGTGAAAAGATAGGCCAGTCAACCTTTATATTGCAAGACTTATCAGGGTTGAGAGATTCTCTCCCTGTTAATGGCCTGATCTTGAAGAAATTCTTTAATTGAGAAGGTAATCCCTTCTCCTCTTTGTAGATTTGCGTAGTTTGTAGGATTGGTAGGAAATAAAACTGTAGAGTATCCCTATTGACCTTTTGCTGTGTTTGAAGAAGCTGTCTCACAAAAATAATAGGAATATTTGCTTTTAGATAGTAGAACCCTCAATCAAAAGGAATAATTTTTAGGAAATTAGATATCCT
The DNA here is from genome assembly GCA_031772625.1 of Pinus tabuliformis. NCBI lineage: Eukaryota > Viridiplantae > Streptophyta > Pinopsida > Pinales > Pinaceae > Pinus > Pinus tabuliformis. The sequence continues at coordinate 45,862,348 of CM062816.1, read as the reverse complement.
TGTGTTCTGAAACTACAATCTAACTTTTGAAGACTCTTCTCATGATGTAAAAGTTTTGTGAATCATTTTCTGTTTTCAAAACTGGTCTCCAAAGGTTATCCATTTTAAGATAGAAACTAACCCATTTTCAACATCTTCAACTCTTCACCTGTCATCCATCTGCTCTTAAGGAGAAAATTGTTCACCCCATTCACTAAAGTTTATGGTGACTCAGAGTGTAATTCTAAAATATAAAAGATTAAAGATAAGAGGTCTTATTACAAGCCTGCTTACCATGTTCATAGGAAAATAGTTTGACTGACATTACCAATACTGCCTATCAAAACAGGGTAATGGCTTGAAATTTCAAGATAAGGGGTCTCATCACGAGCCAGCTTGTTCGGTTAAATTATTACCGGTGAATGGCATTGTCAACAGCTGGCCACCAAACCAGGACAATGGCTTTTTATCTTATCAATAACAAAGAAGAAAAAACAGATGAAAAATAAAATATGAGAACATGTTTTAGATTCATTTTGTTAACTACACTCTTATGTGAATGGAAAAGTGGACAATACTATGGTTAAAAGGTATCCCTGTCGAGACTATAAACGTTTGCTGGCAACAGAGGCTCTACCTATGACAGAGGGGTTAATTATAAAAGCTGATTTGGGAAAGTTTTCTGTTTTATCATTATAAACCAATAAAGACCTATTTTAATAACTTAGAATGTATTTATTTTCTTGAAACTAAATGGGAAGAAGTTAATAGAATAAGTTCACTTTGTTCAGAACGCATGGATATCCAGTTATATTAGAAATTTCCCCTTCTGATTGAGTTTCTATTTTGGAAAAGCTTAAGTGTTTGTATTAGTTTCAGAGATAACTGGTTCTTCCAGCGAATCGCCAATTGTTGTGCTCTACAAACAACCCCCCATTTCATAACATTTTCATTCACAAAAAATTAACATATGGAATGGGTCCCTTTTTAAATTTTAATTGGCATCAAAGCTTTTGTGTTCAAAAAGGTATGATAATCAAATGACTCTATGTATTTAAGCCTTTTTGAATAATAGTGTTCCAATTATAAAACAATCTTTTGTTATTGCGATAAAGCGATCGCAAGATCGCATATCGCAATGACATGAGAAATACATTAGATCAGCACCTTGCTCCCCGCCGATGCGATATCGCTGTCGGCGATAGGCGATGTTCCATGCACACCTAATAAGGGCACATAACTCACGCCCCGACGCGACGCGATATCGGCGATCGGCTATCGGCGCTGCCTCATGTGGGAAAAACGCTTTAAGTTATAAACCCCGACCCGATGCGATATCGCTATCGGCCGTCGGCAGAATCCCATGCACTTGAATAAGGCGTCCGTGTCTTACCTCCGATGCGATGTCGCAATCGGCACTCGGCAGGATCTTTTTCTAATCATTGTGTAGCATCTATTCCCCGATGCGATGCGATATCGCTCATCGGCGGTCGGCATTCTCAAAAAGTCATCACTTAAAGCCTTAAAGATATATTGATATCGGTTGACAAAGCGCAAATTTCAAAATGCCGTTAAATGTAGGGATAAGGTAATGCATGTGTATTTAAAACTTTGCCCCTTCGATTAACGAACACCTGCGTTTAACCGCCAAAATATCTTTTGCACGCTTAAGGGGGTCATTCAGCTGGATAACGGTGTAATAGTCATTTAATGTGTAGCAGGCCTTAAACCACCATTAATGCATCTGCAATATCTTCCCAGTGATTGGATCCGCAGCCACTTTTGAAAATTAATCTCACCACGCTTCAAATGATATATCTTTCCCGTTATGGATTGGCATTGTTATTTCCTTGTTACGATTTCTCTTGCATTTGTGTAGAATTCATCCGTTGAGAGAAGCCTGAGCATGATGGGGAAGAAATCCAAGAGGACCGCGGGCTCCGCTGCTACATCTGTTGCAGGACAAGCTGCCGCAGATAAGAAGAAAGGCCTAATTTCAGACACTACGTGCACTGGTCTCACTAGGACTTCATGGCAGGGCACATATAATCTATTAGAGGCTGAGCAACCGAAAGTGTTAGTGACAGAGGCTAGTGTGGATGTACTAAAGAAGTCTGATGCTACTCTCAAAGACTTGGCCGATTCCTTTCTTCACAAGATAGCAGCCAGAGAGCAGGTCCTTCCCTACACTGATGTAGTGCGATGGGCAATCGAGGAAATTCCAATCATCGATAGAACGTTTCACACAAGGGATGGAAGGATTTTCGGGTCGTTCAAGTCAGAGCACCTGAGGCAAATGTATCATTTGCCCGAGCCGGAGAAAATCTATAACAAAGCCTTCGTGGAGAAATTTGTAGCCAAAAATGAAGTACAATCTGAACCCATCCGGGATTGGAGGCAGAATCTGGCCAAACACAAGCACGAAAGCTCCGGTAAGTACTCCGTCGACTCTTTGGCTTCTCCCTATTGCTATGCGGGGATTATGATGTGTAGGCTATGGGGGTTACATGACTCTGCTAATTTCGACATAGAAATGGTTCCCCTAATGGAAGCAGCTGTTAATAGTATAATCATGGATTGGGCCACCATTCTTTCTGATAAGTTGGCCGTAGCTGTTCGTGACTTTAGAGCCCAATCCAGAGTTACCGAAAGGAAAATCCCACCATTTTATTATAGTGCTTACATTATGGATACCTTGTGCTTTAATTCTGAGTTTCCTATCCTCGGTTGGAGGTGGACCACCCAAGACCCTTCACCAATTCATTTGTATCATCAGAAATTGTGGAAGTCCTCTTACAAGGACCATTTGTATCAAATTTGCAATGGTTTTATGGTTCCCATTCATTATTCCATTTTTGATCGGCCTATTCCCAAAATCTCCTATCTGGCTTCCTTCGACTTACCAGCTGTAGCAAGTTGGTTCGGAGAAGAGCATTTTACTTATATTAGGGTTTTTGGGAGCCAGGCCAAGCCGCATGTTCTCCCTTTATATGTTCCAGACAAATTGTGGGCCCGGGAAATTTCCTACCAGATTATGGCCGAGAGTGTCACACAAACTCTCAAGAAAGAAAAGAAGAGGGGCTGGCCCTCTTTTCCCTTGAGAATTGGTGTTTTCACTCTGCATGATCTCAAGCATGCAGAAAAAGAGGCAACAAAGATGCAAGCTTTATCCCTGGCCACTATCCTAAGCAGACTCTATGATCCACATAAAACTGTCTACACTGCCCTAGAACAGGCCAAATTAACAAAAGTTGACCATCAAGAGGATATGTTTGATGACCTGTTCGTCGCCGCCGATACAATAGGCCAGGCCAAAGAGCTTGCTAGAATGAGATATAATGATGAGACGTTAACTGAGTTCAATAAACTTAGAGAGCAGAGGTTGCAAACTCTGCCTCTAGATTTATTGACAACAACCCCAGCGTCTTCCTCAAGCGAGCCTGGTCGGCAACAGACGAGCCAACCTCCTGTTACAACTAAGGAACAAAAGAAACAACAGGAGGAAAGGCAAAAGAAGCTGCAGGCAGAAAAGCAAAGAAAAGAGCAAGCTGAGAGGCAGAAGAAGGAGCAGATAGAAAAACAGCAGAAGGCGCAGAAGGATCAAGAACAGAGAAAGCAGAAAGAGTTAGAGGAGCAGCAGAGGTTAGAACAAGAAAAAGAGCGGAGCAAATCCCAGACAGAGCAACATAAACAGACCTCCATTGATCCTGAATTGCTTAAACAATGGAACCAATTCGATTCCATTATCAGTGGAAAGGAAGGCTCCAAAGACACAGACACCTCTAAGACAAGCGATGCACCAGATACCACTTCTTCTCAGGTTCTAAGCGGAACCAGCGGCCCACCCATTTCAAAGGATGTCGAAGTAATTACTAAAGACCCTTCCGATCAAATTGTTCTCTAGGTGGAAGATATTCCTCCCCTGGATGTTTTCTACAGCCCAAAGCATAAGGCCGTTGTTAAGCGCTCAAGAAAGAAACGAAAGCTTGATCAACTTTCTATCTTTCCTGAGCAAACAGTCACGGGAAACGTAGTGTGGAAGGAGGAATTGGATCCCTCCGCTGATCTAACAAAGCTGTCGCAGTATGCAGGAGCTTATTCTGCGGCGACTATTGACAAGGCATCGGAGGTAAGTTTTCTATTGAAGACTAGGGACCAGGAGATTTGTGCATTACAGGCAGAAGTAACCGAGGCAAAAAACAAGGCAGCACAGGTAGAAGAGCAGTTGCTGGCACAACAGCAAGAAAACAATGTATTAACCCAGCAAGTGCAGACTGAAAAACAGAGAATCAACTAGAGCGCAATCCAGAAGCAGAAAGAATTGTCGGAGGCATTGGCACAGTTGAGAGCGGTGAATGAGCTGATGATGAAATCAAAAGACGAGCAAATAGCTCAACTATTAGCACAGCTCGAAAACATCAAGGGCACCCAGAAAGTGGAGGATTTCAGAGCAGAGGCAGCTCAAATAAATAGCGCATTAATATCTCAGATTAGACTCCTATGCCGACAACTTACTGAGGCTGAGCCATTATGCGAAATATCTACAGCAGTATGTCAGTAGATAGAGAAAGCCAGAAATGAGCTAGATCAGGCCGAAGAAACCATAGCCGGATATCTTGATTGGCAAGATTCTGATGTGGGGAAAGCGGCAAACTTGCCCAGAATCTATGAAACGTACAAGGACATACTCTTCACGGAATGGAACACTCAGGTCATGAAAGCGGAAAGGGCAGCTTCAAGGTGTAAAATGATTGCCAGCAATATGATTGATTTAGTCAACAACACACTCTATTTGGCAAACATGATCTCCCAGTGCACACCTGGAAGCATAACAACAGCAAACATGATTGAACAAACAAGTTATCATGACTTGGAGGAACAGGGAAGGTTAATCGCTGGAGTAAATACTTTAACCTCCGAGGCATATTGGCTCTTTCTAATCAAGCCACACACTCAAAGGTCGTCTCTCAAGTGTTTAACAGATGCTCTCGGATGCCTGATCCCCGACATTCAGGATGCCACATATGATGCCCAGCTCACTTCACGTCTCAACACTCCACCGGAAGTAGATCCAATGCTGGCGATATGTCAGCAAAGGTTTAAAGGCAAAGAGGCCACCTGATGAAGCATTGCCGCCGACTGCCAGATCGCCAAGGAAGATGGAAGAAATATTTATTGATACCAATTTAATAGCTTTTCAGTTTTTTAGATATTTAGATTAGCTTAGTATTTATAGACCCTTTCATTGTTTTGGAAAGGGTCGTAAAATTTTGTAACAGACTTAAAGATTGAAGTTTGCACTACTGTGCTTCAATCGATATTCTTTTATGAAACTCGACCAATCGTTCTTAATTTGATAAGGAAGCTTTTTCAATGCAATTGTGCACTATTGTCTTTGTATGGAAGTGTTTCTGCGTTAGAGGAGGAACTACAAGTAGCGATTGATATCGGGAGTGCCCATACAACTCATATGGTATTTCTATCTATGTTTGAATCCATTCCTGTTATGTTAATTGTTATTTGGTTATCTTTGCTATTGTTGATCACATGTATATGTTTTAACAGCAATTCCATATTCATTCCACTATTGGATGTTTATAGTATGCTTTCCTTCCAATTATGCATGTATCAGTGATATAATAACAAGTGTAGTAATATCGCTTAATCGTTGTGTTTAACTATTTAGGCATAGCAATCATGAAATGAATTAATATCTGCGTCTGATAGATAGAGTCATCTATATGCCTGTCTTTAGACTTGGACCATCAAACGCTACACGTCAAAGCTAAATAGATTCCCGGGATAGGTTATAGTTCTCTTTTATTTCTGTCAATAGATTTAGTTATTCGCCCACGCTAGCTTAGTTTTATCATCCACCCATCCCGATTCATTTATCTTTCTGGGAAACTGGTCCCATTACCCCCAGTCGGAGCCACTATTCCAAACGGAAAAGGAGCTGTATCAAGGTCCGGACCGGGTGGTTATCCCCGATGTTGTTGCAGCGATTTTCGAGGCCTCAACAGAGTGATGTTGTTCCATTTTGAAACGCAGTCGTATTCCTGTTAATTAAGATTTATGCTAGATCAGATTACTCTTCAAGCGTGTTGTGCGTGTGTATGATTTCCAAGCACTGTTCCATAACTTATCAGAAACTAGCGTTGTTCCATTAGTGTGTGCTGCTTGATTTACCTTAAGAATGAAAGAATGTTGTTTGATTACAATGAGTGCATTTGAGTTAGTAGAATAAAGTTTGATTACTACTCGCGAGACTTAGTTGTTAGATTGTTGTTCCATTTCAGAATTGTTGTTCTATTTTATCATTGTTGTTCCATTCTAGATTTGCTGTTCGATTTCTTATTTGTTGTTCCATTTTTCTATCTGCCATTTCATTTACTCGCATTAAGTAATGTTCCATCTTAATTTTACATCAATTTTTTATTAAAAAAAAATAAAAAATAAAAATAATGAAAAATAAGAAAAACATTTAGCATAATTTAAAGACACCTAATTTCTTATTACTTGTAATTCATTATTTATATATATATATATATATATATATAAATAATGAAATTATTTATGAAATTGATATAACATTTAAAAGAACACTAATAATAATAAAAAGTTTAATATAAAAGTTTAATATAAGTTAGAAATCTAATATTTCAATAGAATTTGAAAAAAGTGATTTGTAATACAGCAAAAAAAACACTCATTAAATAGATATTGTGATAAAATGATAGAAACGAGCATTAAAAGCGTTTAAAAATTGAATTTCTTACCCTGGATAAAAGATTATATATATCTATATATAACGATCATGTTTTTCTTTAATTGATTAAATGATTTTAATTCAAGATGAGAAACGATTTCTAATTTCTTCAATATATTCTATAAATTTTAAATGTGATATGTATAATATTTCAATATGGTAAATGTAAAGCAATTAAAGCATTTTAATATATAAATGGAATGGAAATAATAATAATAAATAAGGCGAAATTTTGCAATAGATTTAAATTTTGAGAACATGTTATTAGTAATATTATAGCAAAAATTTTCATATAGATTTAAAATTTGAGAGATTTTCCTCGAAATTGAAATTAAAATTATTAAACCCATTATTTTATACCTGTAAAAGGAGAATTTTCAATCATGATTGGGCATCCAAAGATTTTTAAATTAAATACATTCTATATCTATGAATCTTTGGAAAAAGCTTTGAACCATCTGCCACAATTTCTTCTCAAACATCTTGGATCAGGACTTCACATGCCACCTTTTATGTATTTCATGAAAGCATGAAAGATTTTATATTATCTTAATATAAATGATATACTGAAAAAAGAAAGAACATTAAATTCCGTTAACATTTTTAAATTCTGCTCACCATCCAATAAAGCACGCATGAAATTGAAAGGAGAAATGTAGAAAACATAGAATTAGCCGCTGGAAACTCTGAATTGTTACATGCAAAACTCATGGGTATGCTGTACCTTTGACAAAACATATGCATGCGTACTAGACAATTTATCAGCTTATCATTCATAAATTTTCTCCTTATTGACTTTGCAGTGTTATAAAAAGTATTGTATTTCTGAATTTTTATTAATATAATTTTGGGTAAAATTGGGACATTTAATTATTTGAAAATTATAAAATTGAAATTGTAAATATTTTTATTCCATGATAAAATAAAATAAAATTAATGTTAGTGTAAATTGTTTTAATTATGTTTTTTGAGACAGTTTAATTCTCTTAAATGTGGTTACCATCATTAACTTTTTTACATGAGTTTTGAATTAGTGACTAGGTGGAAACTACACACCACATAAACTAATTGGTTTACACCTCATGAATTATAATAAAAGTATATTGCATTAGTATAACTTACACTAATTAATAGGTCCTAGTTATAGGTGGGTTCATAGATGGTTAATATTGCTTATGAATAAGTATAGAGAGTAGAAGGTTCACGAGAAAATAAAATAAAATATAGAGTAGAAGGTTATGTAATTTTTTGTGGGAAAAAAAAAATTATTGTTTTTGGAGCTTTTAGTAGAGAAGTGAATAGAGCTCTCTATTTTTTATTAACAATATATTTTTATAGGGCTCTACCTATTTTCTCTTATATTCTTGGGTTATGTACTACATTTTATGAGATTTCTTTAGTTTTAAACAACCTTTCCTATGCTTTCTATATGACAAAAGGTAATTTTACAATTTGGGTATCTTTTGATACAATGCATAGATTTCATTCAAACTAGTGCCAATAGATCAAAAGAAGCTATGGAATTTCATAATTAGTGTTGTAATAGTCAATATAAGAAATATATCAAAAGTTTTGATCATTTACATTTTCAAAATCAAAATGTACCTTGAGCAACTACCTTCTTTTTTAATTATGTTAAGATTTTTTTCCTTGGATTATCAAGCTCCTAACTTTTTGAAATTTTCTTTAGAGATATGTTTTAGCATATTTAAATGATGATTTGTGCAACAAATGAAATTATGATTCATGAAGAATATATTAAAGGATAAACATTACCACATGGAGGGAAGAAGCTTAGGGATTGTCCTTATTCTTACATTGTTAATTTGGTGAGTACTTGGTACCATGCTTTGTTCTTCCTCTTAGTTCCTTACATGATGTCTTAAGTAATTTCATCAAGTTATAGTTGATATTAGATGGTGAAGGTTTTCTTCCATTGAAGCCCCTTCTTGTAGAAGTTGAAGTTCATTTTTGACCTATTTGGATGAGGGATTACTCTACCCTTTGGTGCTAGTCTCAAAACCTAATCATTGAAAGACATAGGCCAACTCCCTCAACATTTTATACTTGGCCTTATTTTCCATTTGAGTAATCATGACCCCGTCACTGTAGTTGGATTCGGCATTAATTTTAATGTCCTTCGATCACTTATTATAAAAAACCCTAAAAACTCCAAACTCTATTTATCAAGGCTACTCTTAACATCAATTTTTACTTCTTTACTTGGTCTTACTCATCCTAGGAGGGCTCCAATTGAGCCTAAGGAGAGCCAAACTAAAGAAGAAGATGATAAGGTGTTGAGGTGACAGTGATGACCTTTCTACCTCAAATTATACATAAAGGATTAGGGATTTCAACATTATGTACAATTTGGGTAGTAATAAGATACTTAAGATCTTGCTAAAGATAAGTAGTAGACATATATACCAACTTCTACAAAGGAGAATGCTTCAGAAAAGATCCAAGAAGTGGAAAAAGGTAAGGAATGTGTCATGTAATATTTCCATACTCTTGGGAGTTTGGAAAATATATGGTTTTGGGAAGATTGACCGATCCCTAAGACCATAGATAAAGTACTTGATATAGATATCATTGCTTATGATTATAGGATGTAATCCACTATTAATATGATACAAAAGATTAAAAAAATCAATGGAGAAAGTGGTGTAATTGTCACCTCCAATGTGACTTTGTTTGATGCAAAAAGGGATAGAATGAGTGAACTAATATCCATTGGGATGGCCATAGTGCATTCTTCTCTTGACAAGTAAGGAGTAGAGGAAAATGAATTAGAGGATATGAAAAAGTAAGAGACATCCCTAAGGAACTGTTAGTGTCCTATGTTATGGTAGTCAAAGCCAAGCTTAGTCTTTTTTATTTTTCTAGTCAATTTGTAAAATGTTGTTATGATCTCATAGAGATCAAGTCAATAGGATAGAGTGGTAAATGAAAATTGAGTTGCAAATATGGAGGTCATACAATTGAAGAATAATTTCATACCAAAGGGTTTGGTCCCTCTTGAGAAGTTGGTTGGTCAAGGTTTGATAGAGAAGATATTGAGCATTGTACATTTTCATTAAAAACTTTTAGTGAGTGATGAAGGTTGAAGTCTACTTGTTTAGGGATTCATTTGTCAATCTCTTATGGTGATGTTTATCTCTTGTTCTTGTTTCATTATCTTATGTTATTTCCATGCTTAAATGTCATGTCTTCAATGTTTAGTTAAGTAACATATATTTCAGAATTCACTTTTAAGTGCTCTGTTATGGCTAACTAAACATTTTAGTGTTTTTCCTCCATTGTAATGTCTACAATTCATCCTCATCTAGATGCTTTAGATGTTATAAACTCCACTACTCCTCTGCTCACCTCTCTACAACGAAATTTGATAAAGACACCATAAGGATTGCCTACCTTGCCCCTGTCTAAGGATTCCTCATTTTCCCATCATATCACTGAAAATCACTAGCTCAATATGACTCCATTCCCAATGGATTTTCCCTCTCCCCTGCCATCAACTTGTTAATACATGTTCCTCTCTTATCTTAATACCTAGCCTAAAACCTAATACAATCAATCATCTAAGTGGTTGAAGATTCATATAGAGAGAGCCCTCTTTGAAGCTGGAAGGGCTAGATTCCAGTTTTAAAGTGGTTCATGGTTACCTTTGGGTTCCTCTTCTCGGCTTGAAGGAATTACGAAGTGCTAACATAGTGACTATTTCCCAATGGATCTGGATACTAGTTTTAGTTTTTCTTTAGCACCTTACAAGGAGGATGACATCCCGATTGGAGCCAATGTTAATGTCCTATGTTATAGTAGTCAAAGCCAAGATTAGTCTTTTTTATTTTTTCTGGTCAATTTGTAAAATGTTGCTATTATATCATAGAGACCAAGTCAATATGATATATTAAAGTTTTAGTGGTAAATGAAAATCAAGTTACAGATATGGAGGTCATACAATTGAAGAATAATGTCATACCAAAGGGTTTGGTCCCTCTTTAGAAGTTGGTTGGTTGGGGTTTTATAGAGAAGACATTGAGCATTGTACATTTTCATTAAAAAGTTTTAGTGAATGATGATGGTTGAAGCCTACCTTTTCATGGATTCATGTGTTAGTCTCTTATGGTGATGTTTATCGCATGTTCTTTTTCCATTATTGTATGTTATTTCCATTCTTAAATGTCATGTCCTCAATGTTTAATTAAGAAAAAATTATTTCAGAATTCACCTTTAAGTGCTTTGTTATGGCTAATTGAATATTTTAGTGTTTTTCCTCCATTGTAATATCTAAAATTCATCCTCAAGTAGATGATTTAGATGTTATTAATTCCACTACTCCTCTGCTCACCTCTCTACAAACAAATTTGACAAAGACACCATAAGGATTTCCTACCTTTCCCATGTCTAAGGATTTCTCATTTTCCCATCATATCACTGAAAATCATTAGCTAAATATGACTCTATTCCCAATGGATTTTCCCTCTTTCCTGTCATCAAACTGTTAAAATGTATTCCTCCCTAATCTTAATACCTAGCACAAAACCTAAGGCAACCTGTCATCTAAGTGACTGAAGATTCATATAGAGAGAGCCCTCTCTGAAGCTAGAAGGGCTAGATTTCACTTTTAAAGTGGTTTGTGGTTACCTTTGGGTTCCTCTCCTCAGCTTGGAGGAATTATGAAGTGTTAACATGAACCATGACCTATCCTTCCACATTTAGAGAATTTGAAAGGAAGCTTACCTTTGAACTTTCAAGTTACTCTTTAACTTTCAAACAAATTGTTACACAGTAATTTGTCACTGTCTTCCTACCAGTCTTCCTACTGTGTCATGAGTCCAAATCATCCATGCTCATGATCTCTAATGTTTCCAAATGACCCACTTTGCCAAAGTTTTGCTGTCATTGCGACTGTTGTAAAAATAAACGCGCTGATGAGCGCTCCAAAACAGACCGAATGTGCTGCCAGCACGGAAGTACACATGATTCCCACGCTGGTCGAATTTCATGAGACAACGCGTTTGTTACTTATATATGATCGCGCTGATATGACTTTCTTTGTTATTCAGCAGCGATGTCAGCGCTCCAATGCAGTTAGGCACCCGCGATGATCCAGTCTGGGCTAGTTTGTTCTAACAGCCGGCCTTCCAGATGCCTCCAGACCTGGTTGTTGGCCTTGTATATGTCTCCCTCCCTTCTCTGGCATGTATGTTTCGTCATTTGAGCCACCTTCCTTGGAGATAAGCTCATCCTCCCACCATTCATGGAGACTCCTTCTCCTATTTAAGCCTCCACCATTGCCATGAGCTGCGAGTGCGGGAATTCATAGTGTTTGGAGTGTTGTTGATACTGTGTGAGCTTGATAAGTAGCTGGTGTGACAAGTGTGGGATTGCTAGAGAGCTTAAGGAAGGTTGTGAAGTGTTTTGATCTTGTGTAAACTTGTGTGAGAGAGAGTTTTGTCTTGGGAGATCTACCTCCAAGGGTGAATGCTTGAGGGACTTGCTAGCTGGACCCTCTTGAGAAGGATTTGACGTCAGAACTATGGTTGTATTCTTCTTTGTTTATCAATAATAGACGACTATCATTATGGTTCCACTCTTATTTTCTTTATGATGGTGTTTGAGTTATATCCTTTCTGAATGATATATAGTTGCATCTACTGGATTTTATGCTTGTGTTTGTATCGTTCTTTGCATGTGCAGGTGTCCGTGCACGAGGATCGTGAGGATTGTGACCAGCCGGGGCAAAGGAACGGGAGCATCAACTCTTCTAAAAGTACTAGCGTTGGAATCCAGGTAGGCCTTCATCATTGGTCTTTCATTTGTAATTAGGAACCTGCGTGTTAGCGTTGTTTGATTGTTGCTAGACCTTGTTCGGACTAGTAGGGATCGCCTCTGTCCGCAGAGGGGATTTACCTCCACAACAATTTGGCGACTCCACTAGGGAGGTTTAGCTTGTTTTTTGATTTGTAAACTTTAGACGGAGCCTGAAGCACGGCCAGGTAGCCTTTGAAACGTTGTTGCTCTGCATTAGCGAAGTAGATCAACGCCACTTTAGTCAATCTCCGATTTGGTTTACGAACTGAACAACTTGGAGCTGGCTTTTGTCCTTTTTTGTTCATTCTTTCCTTGAGCTTGTTTTGGTCTCTTTTGAAGTTTTGGGGATTAATTATCAGTCTTTTGCGTTTCCTGGGTTGATCTGGGAAATGCCCCTGTTTGATTGAAAGATTGGCTGTTTTGATTTGGGAGTTTTGATTTGCCTGTCACTGTTTTTGAGCTCCATCGCAGATTTAATTTTAACAGTCGCGCTGTCATCACGCTCACCCTTTTGTGATATCCTGTGCATCGCGTAATTACGCCTAACAGTCGCGACGATCCTGGAAATCAGATCATCGCGGAAAAGACGTGTACAGTCGTGATGTCATCGCTACTTGGTAGCTTTTTACCCGCGATGATCTTGGGTTGCTAGCTTAATTCCCGCGACAACTTCTGAAATCGCATCATCGCGGAAAATAGGTGTTTTTCCGCGATCATCTCGGGTTTTCTGTGTAAAACTTGCGCTGACATCTCGAGTTGTCTGTGTAAAATTTGTGATCATCTCGGGTTCTCAGTGTGTGACTTGCGCTGATTCCCGAATAGTTGTTTTTATAACTTTATCTCCTGAATTCATCAATCTTTCTTATCCCCTGTTGTTTCTTGTCTCTCATTAGCTTGTTTTGATTGCTTTTGGTTAGGGGCACTCTCTCTTTGATTTAATTCGAGTGAGTCTTGTGTTTTTTAGACCATGTGACCTAGCCCTTTAGAAGTTTCATCGAGAAACCGTTTGCTTGGGTTACTTGTCTATTCAAGGTTCATCCACAACCCTCTTATTGATTTGCTTGAGGCTTTTTCACTGCTTGTTGCTGGTTGATTTTTAGTGTCGATTATTGAACCGATTTTTTATGTTGATTCGATTTCTTCACTACCAAGCATAGATCACAATTGTTTGGATCAATCAGTTCACACTTGCTTGTTTGTCTCTTTGAATTCACAAAAAAAAAAATTTGCATTCATTTAGCATACGAAAGTGCAAGTGCATTTGCATTACGAATTTTCATGTTTGAGAAATTGAAAAGCAAAATTTAAATCTTTCATTAGTAGTATCAATGCATCGTGAGATTAGTGTATTGATGCTTTGTGTTTCTTAGTGTTTGCATTCGCTTGTCTTGGTTTGGGAATGATATTTCTACCCTCCCATAGGTAGGTGTTCATCGAAGAAAAGGATACTTCATTCATTTTAGTTGCATCCTAGGCTTTGAGACATTACATATGGTAAGGCCTGAAAACTGAAACCTAATACAAGATCAAATTTAAAATGAACTGAATGAAACTAAAAACGCATTGGAACATAACGCTCACTGTTTAGAGGTCTAGGCTATAGACGTGCTCCGGGGTCGTTAAACCTAGTCACTTTTGTTTCACTTAAGGTTGGGTTATTCCTCCTTCCGTGACGCAATAGTGGTCTAGCACGGATTTGAGCTCCCACGTACCATCGAGTATATGGGGAGACCCCACTAGGTTATCATCCTTTATCCATAGGAAGCCGTGTCTGCCGCCTTACAAGTCGTAACGCACCGAACACAGCATTCGGGAAGATTGACTGCCGTACGGAAAGTCCTTGGTTTTCATATGACTGCCAAGGTGTATATGCAGTTTTACGGATTGTCTGGTAAACCTTTTGCCTAGCTCTCCAGAGTAGTCACTTTTGATCCTTTTCAGACTCCCTAAAAGAAAAGGCTCATCTGAGCACTTGTCACTTCAGGCTCATTAAACATTCGAAGGCAACTAGAGTCATCTTTTTGTCCTTTTCTCGACTCTTAAAAAATGAAAAGGTCAAGTTATGTCCTTGCGTCTTAAAATTTATTCAACCACATTCACATTTACCCAGTTAGATCTTGTTTGCATTAGTTTGAGTAGGGTTCTTTCTCGTTTGTGATGGCAACTTTTCCGGAGTTTACCAACCCAGGCACCCCATCTGATGGGAATCCTGGTCATTTCCCTCCTTTAGGAAATGTTGGTGCTCCTTACATGGCGACGTTGTCCCTTCCTAGGTTAACCGTTGGGTTGCCTATTTGGTTGTTCTCAACCTCTTTGGTCCCTACCGTATCAACTACTGGTCAATCAGTCCCTCCACCTGAACAACATCATGTTGATTCTAAGGTGGACCTCTCCCCTTCTTCACCTGTCTCTACTTCCTCATCTTCTACTTTGCCTGGTGAAAGTCTAGATTCAAGTAACCAGGTGGCTAAGAAGAAGAAGAAGAAGACAAAGAAGAAGAAGTCTCCTAAGGGAGAGGCTAAAAGTGCAACTACTGCCTCGAGTACACCTCCCATCGAGCCACCTTCTGCCCTTTCGAGGAAGGTCAAATTTCCTTGTAGATTATGCAAGGAGGACCATCTTCTTCGCGATTGTCCTAGCATTCCCAGGGTCTTAGAAGTATGGTCTCGCGATCTGGCCCGCCCCTCATCATCCTCTGCAACTCGCGGCGATGCTACTCTATCAGCTGGAAATGATAAGGGAAAAGGGAATATTCGAATCCCTTGTAGACTTTGTGAAGGCAATCATCCCCTTCACCTTTGTCCGCTCATGGATAAAGCCTCCATCGTATTGGAAAGCCTTACAGCTCCCTCACCCCAACTACCTGGTGGCTATCAATGTCTCTCTGCAGCTGCAGATCGTTCCCCTGCTGACAAAGAGATCGACCAAGATTCCTCTCTTGTCCAGGCTCCTCTTCCCGAACCAGGTTGTGCCAAGCTTGTTCCAAACCAACCATTGGTTGAAAAGAGTGTCGACTCAAGCTCACCACCCGTCAATCACTCTGTTTCGGAAGAGCATCATGTCCATGTTCTTCTCATCTCGTCAGATTCTCCTGAGTCTCAGAACGACCCTCCTATCCTCGTTGATCAAGAGGGTCGTTCTTCGTTTCCTATAGAGCATGGGGGTAATCATACGATTCCCCCACCAAGTAGTTTGGCCATCTCCTTCGACTGGAGTCACCTGACTACTTTCCGCCTTCCATCCCATGTACCTTTCTAGATTACAGTACTTGCTTATGATAAGGCAGTACCTGGCACTGTTTTGGATGAAGGTGCGTCAATCAGTCTTATGCCATCCACTACTTGGCAAGCTTTAGGTTCCCCGTAGCTTGGGCCGGTCGCACAGAATCTGTTAGCATTTGACGGGGGAACCAGTCAACCTCTAGGGGTCCTCCCAAAATTTCCTATTACTTTGGGAGGCAAAACCGTCTATATGGACGTGCTGGTTGTCCAAGGTGCTTTAGATTTCAGTCTTCTCCTTGGCCGTGACTATGTTTATGCCATGGGGGCCCTTGTCTCTTCGCTTTTCCGTGTGGTTTGCTTTCCACACAATGGAAGAATCGTGACTATAGATCAATTATCATTCTTTAGTCCCCTAGTGCCTCCTGCGCAGCTGCCACCCCCTCCTGGTTTTTACCCACCGGTTGTGTCTGCCCCACCGCAGGTCAACTACGTGGCTACCTACCCCGTGCCTGTATCCCATGATGATGTCGTCGTGCATGATGTCCTGGGGGCATTGGGCCCTGACTTCCAAGATGTTGTCCTTCCACCGGGAGTGACACCCTTGGAAGAAACGACTTCCTGTTCATTATGATGAAGTTCGTTCGGAGCATAGTTCCTTTCTTGTGTCAAGCTCCTTAAAAAATGAAACTGGATCTGGCCGAGGATATTTTTGATCTTGTGACAACCTCGTTAAAAGACGAAACAAGGTGTACGAGGATAGTTTTGATCTTATGTCGACCTCGTTAAAAAATGAAACAAGGGTTATGAGGATAGTTCTTTTATTGTGTCAACCTCATCAAAAAATGAAACAACTCCCTTTTCAAATCGAGTCTTTCATTAAGATCTCGTAAAATCCAAGTCGAGTCTTTCCAAGATCTCGAAAGTGAACCTTCATTCCATCCACTTTGTTGAATGCAATGAAGCTTGGGGGGCATGTACCTCATTTTGTGTCATTATGATAGGGGGCATGCGAACTTATAACAAGCATAGTTTTTCGTTTCAAGCTTGTGTAAACATGAAACCGAATCCAAGCAAAGTTCTCCATGGTTCAAGCTTGTGTAAAAATGAACCCATACCTGATTTACATCTCATGATTGCCATTTTTATCCGCTAAATTCTACTAGATGAGCCTTGGTTGTTTTCTTTCCATCACCACCATCTCTTTCGCCGATCATATGCTTTCACTTGGTTGTTTTACCTTTCCTGAGGGACCGCAGTTATGAGTGGTTTTGTTAGCCAGCCTCTTGACCATTACATGTTTTGAGCAGTTCCACCATTGCCGGAACCAGTTGCTACCCTTTATACCACTCGTTCCTCTAGGATGAGTCTCCTTTAAGCTCTTTTCTGACTCGTAAAATATGAAAAGATTGTCGAGTATTTTTTTTTCCCTTTTTGACTCCTTAAAGAGAATAAAAATTGTGGTCTGCTTTCAGCTCTTTTCCGACCGTTTAAAGACGAGAAGATTGCCAAGTTATTCCTCTTGACTCGTTAAACGTGATTAAGAGGCGGTCACCTTTAAGCTCTTTTTTCGACCATTTAAACTTAAAAAGATCGCCGGGTTTTTGTCATTTCGAACTCGTTATTGGTTACAAAACGACATTCTTCTAACCGCTTTTCTACCTTTTCGGGTCAAAGTCACTACTTATGAAAAGTACTCCTCGATCGTACTGGTCGGGCGGTTCTTTCGGGTATTGTTTTATACTTTTTCGGGCTCGAGAGACACAACTTTACGAAAAAGGACCCCCCTAGAGTTCACTTTTCTGTTGTCTTTTCAGACTCTCTAAACAGGAAAAGATGCCAAGTTCTTCCTTTGTCAGACTCGTTAAAACCTAATGACATCAGATTCTGTCGAAATGATGCCTTTCAAGCATATGCTATCCCCATCAAGCTTGTCATCAAAAAATAATCGGGGTACTTGCCAACAATGGTGGGGAAATGGAACCAAAATTATTGTCATGTCGGCAGTATGTCGCTCTTGAACATGGCACTTGTCTGCATTCGTGTCTGGGTGGGAACCTCTCATCTTGTTTTTACACTGGCCTCCGCGGGTTTGGGTTATCCCGTTTGACCTCTCATCTGCTCATTGCTTTGTCGCCATTACCCCTGATCATTTAATGTCAAATACTGCCAAGTCCATCGTTGTGCCGCCGATATGTTCAAGAGAAGTTGACCTCTGCAAGAATACTCAACCTCCCTCTGATACCTCACACAAAATATCTTATCCTTCTTTGTCTCGTGTCGATGATGTGGGAAACATTATGGCCCACCTTCGATCAAGGTTACTACCTGTCGACTTCAGCTCATTATCTAGGAAGTTGACCTAGAGACTCCCTTCAGGTGCCTTGGAGCCTGCATGCCTCAATGGCAGGTTCTTCGTGTTCGACGCGAGGTTTTCATCACCGGCCTCTGATCGAATGATTCTGCGTGTGTTCGACGCCAGCTCATTGATTCACATGCCGTAGATTGTACCTATAGTACCTTGAGGACCATTTTCATTATTGGTGGTACCTCTGGCGCCTGTTAACAGTTTTCATCATCGACTGGTAATTAGAAGATGTTCTTGCATGTTCGACCTCAACTCCTATATTCGCATGCTTGGACTTGTACTTTGTTCGGGTCGAGATGGAGCGCAAGACCCTGGATTTTGTCTATTGAGATCCAGGTTGTGATTTTATGGATTATTATGATCATTACATGACTCATTGATGGATGGCTGCACCCATACTTGAGTATTCATTGATGACTGCGACCATACCTTTACTATCATCACGGTCTCATTAGCTGGGTGGCTGCGTCCATACCACAGACCTCTTTCGTATGTCTTTTGGATGGTTGCACCCATGCCTAGACTACATGTAATTGATTATCAGAGATATCAGCTGTACATGCGTGCAGGTTCTTCCTGGTGGTGTTCCAGTTCAGTCAGTTTCGTAAAGCATTTCACCCCTCCCACTCTCTCAGGCTTCATGCTTTAGGGGGCATCTATTACACAGTAATTTGTCACTGTCTTCCTACCAGTCTTCCTACTGTGTCATGAGTCCAAATCATCCATGCTCATGCTCTCTAATGTTGCCAAATGACCCACTTTGCCAAAGTTTTGCTATCATCGTGACTGTTGTAAAAATAAACGCGCTGATGAGCGCTCCAAAACAAACCGAATGCGCTGCCAGCGTGGAAGTACACGTGATTCCCGCGCTGGTCGAATTTCATGAGACAGCGCGTCTGTTACTTATATCTGATCGCACTGATATAACTTTCTTTGTTATTCAGAAGCGATGTCAGCGCTCCAGTGCAGTTAGGCACCCGTGATGATCCAGTCTGGGCGAGTTTGTTCTAACAGCCGGCCTTCCAGATGCCTCCAGACCTAGTTGTTGGCATTGTATATGTCGCCCTCCCTTCTCTAGCATGTATGTTTCGTCATTTGAGCCACCTTCCTTGGAGATAAGCTCATCCTCCCACCATTCATGGAGACTCCTTATCCTATTTAAGCCTCCACCATTGCCATGAGCTGCGAGTGGGGGAATTCATAGTGTTTGGAGTGTTGCTGATACTGTGTGAGATTGATAGGTAGCTAGTGTGACAAGTGTGGGATTGCTAGAGAGCTTAAGGAAGGTTGTGAAGTGTTTTGATCTTGTGTAAACTTGTGTGAGAGAGAGTTTTGTCTTGGGAGATCAACCTCCAAGGGTGAATGCTTGAGGGACTTGCTGGCTGGACCCTCTTGAGAAGGATTTGATGTCAGAACTATGGTTGTATTCTTCTTTGTTTATCAATAATAGACGACTATCATTATGGTTCCACTCCTATTTTCTTTATGATGGTGTTTGAGTTATATCCTTTCTGACTGATATATAGTTGCATCTACTGGATTTTATGCTTGTGTCTTAGTTATATCCTTTCTGACTGATATATAGTTGCATCTACTAGATTTTATGCTTGTGTTTGTATTGTTCTTTGCATGTGCAGGTGTCCGTGCATGAGGATCGTGAGGATTGTGACCAGCCGGGGCAAAGGAATGGGAGCATCAACTCTTTTACAAGTACTAGCATTGGAATCCAGGTAGGCCTTCATCATTGGTATTTCATTTGTAATTAGGAACCTGCATGTTAGCGTTGTATGATTGTTGCTAGACCTTGTTCGGACTAGTAGGGATCACCTCTGTCCGTAGAGGGGATTTACCTCCACAACACAAATTTTTCCTGTTCTTCTATTGAAAATAGTAGCGAGAGAAAGTCCTTCATGACTTGTGCCTTAGTCAAGAAAGACCACAAGGTGTTTTCCTTTCGTCAAGAATGAGTTCATGGGGATGAACAAGTTAGTAGATTCATGCATGGATTTTGAGGATTAGTTAACTGGGTCTAACAATGCCAGTTCAAATTTGGATAAGATGAGTTGAAAGCTTCAATTTAGATTTTTTGAGAAATGACAACAAGAAATTCTAGTTTAATTTGTCCTTGAATTAAATTGTGAATTAAGATCAAATTATATTCTCATAGAAACTTTTAAATAGTTAATTAAGTTATTTGACTTAATTAACTTAGGAATTTCAAGTCAGAAGTCTTTTGTAGTCATGTATGTGTGATCCCTAAATTTTAGGCTTCCAGAATGATTTTATTTGAGTTATAATTAGATAACTCATTTTGACTGAGTTATGGTCAATTAAACTAGTTATAACTGTTGGAGGAACTAATAGAGGTCTAGTAGTGAATTGGTGCATTGGTACATCCTCAGTGCTACTCTAGCTAACTGGAGATTCAGTCAAGAGAAATGCATGCATGTCAGTTAAGAGAAATACCCATTTGAGTGTAGAGTGCATGGACAATGTACTATCAGTTGTATAGATCATGCATGCAATCGATTATGGACCTAAGTTTGGATTTTGCAGTTTTGGAAGAAGGATTTCACAAATAAATATGGGTTGATCCTCTTAGGAATTGCACAAGGAAATAGGGGCTTGGCAGGTAGCATAACTGGCTAAGTTTTGGATAGAGTGGGCTTGTGAGGCAGAGAGTTGATTATACTTATGTAGGGATTGTTCTAGTGAGAACATGCATTGTATTTTCTTCTTGGATTTTTGATTAATACAATATATATAGTTGGGGTTTTGAGCAGTTTCTTTCACCAGAGAAATATTGTGTTATGTGCAATTGATATTCTTCCTCTTGCTGATTATTGTTTTCATCTTTCATTATTGGTTTCCACTGTTAAGAGTAGAGTAGATTCTTGTCTTATGTTTTATAAAATTACATGAGTTGTTGAATCTACAAAAAAATCTACATGGTATCAGAGCTGAAGACAGTATATTAGAGGAGATTTCAAGTTTGGGGTTATAGGTGAAATTCAAATTTGCAATTAATACTTTAGGATCGACAAATGGATTTCTACAGTTTGAACCTCGAGTATGCCTTGGAAGGAAACTCAAATTAAAATAGCCTAAAAGGATAGGATGGAGGCAGTGTTGGAGGACAATGGCCTTAAGGAATTCATTGATCAAGGCATTCCTAAGCCACCAACATCGGATGCTAATGATATGGTCGAATGGAAGAAGTGTGTGGCAAAGGTGAGGAAGATTATTCTTGAGGGAGTTCGAGGCCACATTGTCTCGAGTCCTCATGAAAAGGAAACTTTGTATGCTATGTGGAAGGCATTGACAGACCTATTTCAAAATAATAGTGACCATAGGAAGTTGGAACTGAAGGACAAACCCAAAAAAATCAAGATGTAGAAGGGTGACTCAATTGCGAAATACTTGACTAAGTTCACTCATTGTCGAGATGAGCTTGGAAGTGTCAGGATTATTGTTGCCAAGGATGATATGGTGAGCCTGTCTATTCTAGGAATCCCCAAGAGCTAGCACAATTATCAAGACTCTGTCAATGATAGGGAGAAGCTGCCAGATTAGGAACGATTGTGGTCGAATTTGGTACATGAGAGGAGCACCAAGGATGGATCCTCATCAAATACTGATGACGAGGAAAATTGTGCCTTAGCAGGTAAGGAAAAGAAAGCGAAGGGGAAGACGTCCCATTCCAAATTAGATTCTTTTCATGGAGGCAATAAGAAGGACACGTCAAAAGTCAAGTGCCTTAATTGTCACGAGTTGGGACATTTTGCTACAAATTGTCCACTCAAGAAGTCCAAGAATAAGTCCTCAGGAGGAGCGGTGGGTGAGGCTCTTTCCTCTCAATTCAAATTTTAATTTACCCTCATTGCATGCATGGTGTCATCAATGATGGGTAGTGTATGGTATTGTCGTGGCCAACAACAACCCCCTGTCTTATTTAGTTTTCTCACTAATGCTAAATAAGTGGGGACCCTTATTTAAAAAATTAAAAGAATAAATAAATTAGGACTTGTATTCCCTTTTTGAATAAATCTTACTATCATAAACTTAGGAGAATACCCGAAAAATCTAAAAAGACTTAAGTTTTATAATAAGTTCGAACAAAACCGTTCTCTCAATAAAAAGCATTGCATCACAAAAAGGTAATAGATGCTTTCCTATAAACAAAATCCTAAGATTGCGAAATCGCGATGCGAGATCACATACTAAAGAAATTCATCGCATCGCAGTTTTCATGTGCTTCAAATATCATTTAAGGTGAAATACCTCAAACCGCCAATATGTGATGGCGCGTCTCACAAATTGCATTGCGTAGAAAACATATGGTAATAAATGATTGTCACACGCAATGGATCAGCGATATTGTGACCTGTGATATCGTGATCTGCAATATTGCAATCTACGATATTGTGAAGCAAATCACAAAATCGCCTTATCGTAGATCTGCAGGGCTCATCGTTTGAAAAAGCTTTTCCATAAAACGATGCCCAGTAATGCTCATTAATGTTAATTTAATGAGTTAGTTTGTAATCATTAATGAAATCTGGTTTTGATTTGATCGAAGGGCCATTTCACGTAGGGTGATATATTTTATATGATTTCGGCATTTAAAGATTTCATGTCACCTTTTTCTTATCATTACTCTTTCCTCATTTGTAAATTGCAAGAGCGAAGAGCAGAGAGGTATACATAGCAGTGTTTAGAATATTATGGGAAAGAAGGGAAAGGTTTCAAGTTCTGAAGATAAAGAAATGACGCCCTTATACACAGACACCACCTGTAACAAAGATGCTGGCGTTACTACTTGGGAAGGCATGCACAATCTACTTGAGGAAGGGAAAAAGGCAAGTGCACCCATAATCAATTAAGCCCACAAAGAAATGCTCTTTAATAATTGGGATGCACATATCAGGAAAGCAGAACAAGTGGCAGAAGAAGAAGCCACTACAACAAACAATGTCATTGACTGTGTCAATGAAAATTTACACAGGGAAAATCTCATATCAGAGACCACTCAAAGATTTCTACCAAATGTGCAGCATCTACAAACAAGCTGGAGATGAAAGGCTCAAGAAAGAGCAGAGTCCATCAAAAGGTTAACCAAGTTAAATTGGGATTCTTACTCGCAGTACTTGGTTAAACCACACAGTCAGTGCATGACTCTCAAATGTCTCACTAACTCTACCGAGAAGATGGCGCCAGCACTTGTTGATTCCATTTTCGCAGGACAGCTAAAGTTGGAGGTCGGCCAGCCAACTCTCCTCAAGCCAATGCTAGATGCTTGCAACTACAAGGAACAGATACATAGATAGTTAATTGCCAGATTTAGTTTTAGATTCAGTTTTAGTTTTAGTTTTGCTTTATTTTTTCCTGAAATGAGGACGGTCATTTAAACCGCCTCCTATATTTTTGTAATAAACTATTTTTAGATTTAGCTAGTAGTGTTTAAACCCTTCTCATGCATTTAGAGAAGGGTCCCGAAATTTGTCAAAAACTTGTCCTCAGAACATGCATTTCTGCACCCTCCAAGGAGGTTTTGATGAATGAATGGAACAAAATTCATTGACATCTGTGTTTAATATCTGCTACTGAAATTACACTTTTGTACTCTTAGTAGATGTTGAATTAAGAAGAGATAAATCATTATTGCTGGAACTCATGAGCAGAACTCGTTATAAATGGTACTTTTATCTCTTAACAATTTCTGCTTATGTGTTAAGGTGATATTCATGTTTAGTTATTTATGTATGAATGCTTGAATGCTTGTGTTATCATTTGGCACTTCTGTACGGTGATAGCCATTTGTTTTTTCTTAATATATGAGTGACTTATTATGCGATATGTTGTTCACAATTGTTTCGTCTAACTTTTTATACGAAAGAATTTATCTTTATTGAATTCTTTTCTCATAGCAATTGAATGATCTTTATTACCAATTGCCATTAGAAATTATTTTGGATCGCATAACTGAAATATTAAATCCTGGGTTAGTTTTAGAATTAGATATTTCTGTTCATTAGAATACAATTGCATGTTGTTAAATTAGATTTAGAATAAAAGCATTTTACTTCGAAATTATTAGGAAGGAAATATCAATTCTCAACACACACACACATAAATTGGGAAACTGTTCCCATATCCCCAGTCAGACCCACTATACCAAATGGAAAAGGAACTGCTAACCAAGGTCCGGACGGGGTGGGTATCCCCCTTGTTGTAGACCCGATTTTTGGGGCTTCAACAGGTACCTAGACAATGGAGCTTCATTCCACATGACTGGAAATAAGGAGCTCTTCAGTGACCTGGA
This sequence comes from Pinus tabuliformis, assembly GCA_031772625.1. Lineage (NCBI taxonomy): Eukaryota > Viridiplantae > Streptophyta > Pinopsida > Pinales > Pinaceae > Pinus > Pinus tabuliformis. The sequence continues at coordinate 45,837,875 of CM062816.1, read as the reverse complement.
GGAGAAGGATCTCTAGATACATATTGAGATTGGTGATGATGGGAGGTATAATGCTACTGTATTGGGTACGATTACCTTTCATAGGGATTCAAGTGCTCCTCTCACTTTGAGAGATGTTATGTATGTTCCCAGGTTGAAGAAGAACATGGTATCCATTGTCATGATGGAAGATAGAGTTTATGATGTGATATTTAGTAAGGGAAATCCATTCATTCGTCACATAGCCATGGGACAAGTATAGATGATAGGGATTCAGGTGAAGAATCTCTACAATTTGGAGGTAGAATATTGTGCTTTCTTGAGCATGAAAGCATAAACGTTGCAGAGCCGAGACATCAGTGAGTTGTGGCATAGGCAATTGGGTCACTTGCATCATGGCACTTTGAAAATCATGCAATAAAATTTTTCTAGTCTTCCCAAAGGTACACTAGAGAAAGTCGACACATGCAAATGGTGTACTTTGGGAAAATTTAGCAAAGATTCCTTTCATGATAGAGATAGTTGAGCACATGTGATTCTATAGAAAGAAAATTCAGATGTGTGTGGACCATTTTGGATAGCATCCACAGCCAAACATAGGTATTATGTTATATTATGTTATATTAGTTGACGATTTTTCTCGTAAATGCTAGATCTTTTTCATGCAGAAGAAAGATCAAACTTTCGCCATTTTTTGTGAATTTAAAGCATTGGTTGAGAAAGAGTCTAGAAACAAGGTTAAAGCTCTGAGGAGTGATAACGGTGGTGAGTATGTCTCAAATGAGTTTAAGAACTTATGTGTGGCAGAAAGGATTAAACAGGAGTTAACAACACCCCATAACCCACATCAGAATGGGGTGGATGAAAGGAATAGCATAAGAATTGTAGGGGAAACATGAGCGATGTTTCATGATCAGGGCCTACCAATACACTTGTGGGCTGAGGCATCAAATACAATTGTTTATTTGCAGAATTGAAGCCCGCATCGAATTCTTGGGATTGGTACACCAGAGGAGGATTTCTGAGGGAAGAGACCAGATGTGACAAAATATGCATGGAAGAATCTTGAGCTGACAATAAATTTGGTGATATTTGTGGGGTACATTGATACACCTCACAACTATCGGGTGTACCTACCGACTAGCTGGATGATAGTGGTTCGCAGGGATGTTAGATTTGATGAGGAGAAGACCATATGATGTTCCCTTGAGAGGGAGCTTCAACTACATGCAGTTGAGGAGATTTTAACTCCCGAGGTTGAGAAGCATCAGATTAATTTGGAACAGCCACATGTAGAGAATCTAGGAGTGGAGACATCTACTCAGGCAGAGTCCTCTAGAGATGGGATAAATCACACAAGAGAGGTTGACAATTTATTGTAGGATACGAGAGAATGTGGGTTCACCCATATCACAACGCAGGTAGAGGAGGTCACCTAATAGGTACACTGGATACATGGATCTTATGAGTGGATGTGTTGAGACAGAGCCATATTCCTTTGAGGAGGAAGTGCAGCAACCAGTTTGGGTTGATGCCATGGTGGATGAGTATGACCCCATTGTTTGTAACAGTGTTTGGGATGTGGTCCCAAGACTGATAGACAAGTTAGTGGTGAGCTTCCGATTGATTTACAAGGTAAAGAAAGCAGCGGATGGTGGTGTGGAGAAACATAAGGCCAGGTTTTTGGCCCATGGATTTTCTCAGGTAGAGGGGATTTACTATGATGAGACCTTTCCTCCTATTGCAAGGTGTTAGTGTCAGTATCTTCATCCCTCCATCAGTGATCAAATTTCTCTTTTTTGCATGCATATTAGGTGTCACATCCGATCAGCTGCATTCCATTAGGTCATGGATCAACTAATGGTAGCGATTCATGTCAATTTTCCTCATGACATTCACCTGCGGACCTGTTTTCACATGTTTTAGGTCATTTACTGTCATTTTGTTTCATTTCATTAACAAAAGTCAGTTTTAGGGTTTTAGTCTCACTAGGTCTAGGGTTTGCCATCATGGTCATCCAAAACTCAATAAAAGGTTAGCAGGCACATAAGGAGGTTTTATAAGTTCATAGAATCATAAATTCATTGATGATATTCTCAATAAATGGTTTTTACCTCAAAACTCTGTTTTGAGGTGAAAACAGAGTTTTTTTATTTTATGTACAAATTTTATGTAATTTAAAGTGTTTCTATATGTAATAAGTTCAGTAGCTGCTCTTGGTCACCTTGCCAACTCCAACCACTGCAAAAAATAAAAGCACCAATGCATTAGTCCATCAATTGATCAATAAAAGTCACATTTCAAATGAAAAGCTGAGTTTTTGAGAAAAAGTGACTAAGACTTTATAAAAGTGGGTTTGAAATGAGGAAAAATTAAAAGTGCATCCATATATAAAGTGGCATTATGCTAGTCATCTATTTCATTGTGTAAAACATCCTTGAAGAGCTAAAATCGTGATTTGGAGGCAAATTGAGCAAAAGAAGGTGAAAACCCTGTTTTTGTAGCAAATCTACCAGGCGCTGCACATAGGAACAATGGTGTTACACATTGGGAGGCTGGCACCGTGCATCAGGGAGGCGCTGCACATCAAGAAGCCTTTTCCTATGTAAAAATACATTGGCGTTGTGCATCAGGAAGGTGCTACGCATTAGTCTCAGTGCGTTGTGCATTGGCCAGTGAGGCTTCAAAACCAAATAAATTCATCTCAAATCCTCCCAAATGCTTCATTTGCCTTCTTAACAAGTAAGTACACTCACTTTGGAGCCTAGGTAGGGTTTTTATGCTTCAATTATATTTTTATCTCCTAAGACTCAAAACCCTAGTGTGTTTTCCTATATTATTTGTCACCACTGCAAAATCTTCTTCCTTGTCTCAATATTCCTATTTTCACTTGCCCTAAACCTACCCTTTAATCCTATCTTACTTCACTCATATTCCCTTTCCCCTTTTCCCTTTTCCCTATTAAAACTAATACCCTTTATCAAACCCTAAGTCCCTCTCAAAACCCTAATTTCCAAAAACTCTCCATTCCCCAACTCCATTCCACATTTGTAAAATCTCTTCATAATCATCTTCCTTGTCCTCATCCATTATCATTTTCTACCATATCATCATCACATCATATCCCTAAGACAAGCACCATGACAAGAAGCAGTGAATCAAGTTATGAAGAAGAAACACTTAGTGACAACTCAAGGGAAAGAAATGTACACCCTAGGAGACCTCACAAGGGTGGAAAAATTAATTAGGGAGGAACCTATTAGCATGACTGAACTCCTCACTTGCCCTCTTGCTACCACATGTTTCAGATATCAATCTTGTTTTGAGTTTTGTGAGATGGTTGAGAGGGTTAAATACCATCATGAGTTAGCAAGGCAGTTTGTCATAAACATGGAGAATAATGTGGTGCACCTTGCTAGGATCAATTTCACTCTTTCACCAGTTATTTTTGCAGAAGCTACTAGAATGCCAGATGTAGGGGAAAAGTGGAACAAAAGGTAGAATATTAGTAATTAGAATTATGAACCATATATTAAGGCCAAATATCATGGTAAACTTAGCAGGGTGTTTCCTTTCAAGTTCTTGGAGGACTAGTATGTTCCACTCATGAAACTCATCATCAAATACTCCACATGTGAGGGTAGGTTCTCCAAACTTTATGCCTACCATACCAGATTACTTATGCACTTCACTAGGGTCAGAATGATGAGTATTCCATATTTCATATGTAAAAATATAGAGAGGATGACTGTGATTGCAAAGAGAAAACCATATCTGATCAAGAGCTTAGGACCAAGTGTCGTAAAATGGTCAAAAATGAAAGTGCTCTGAATTGGTTTGAACCTAAACGACCGGATAGAACTCGTCTTCCTGATTCCGGCACCATGAACGGTTCGAAAACCAGTCTCTGTATGAGAAAGTTATGCCAAAAACAAAATCGCCCAATAACCCTTAATTTTTGAATATTTTTCAAAAAAAAATATTAAAAAAAAAGAATATTCCGTAGAATATTCTTTGGAATATCTTGATCTGAAAATGGAATCTACTTGTTTAAGGGTGCAAGGTATCCATTTTTCATAATTTCAAATGTGAGTTATACACTCCAAGTGACCTCTAAAAAGGTGAAAACTTCTTATTTCTTATGCAGAGATAGACTGTAGGGTCATTCACCGGACATGTCACTTCTAAAGAGAGGATGAGTTCCAAAGGCTACCTAGCCCTCTACAGGCTATGCCTAAAGAAATAACAATGTAAACACTTAGAATTCTTTGACACACACATACTTGAAATTTGATGTCTTGCAAAATAAGACAAATAACTTTTTGCAGCTGAATAGGTGCTTATGTGTGTATGCAAGTTATGTATATTTGTTGTTTAACACTTTATATTAGTTTTGTTTAGCATAGCATCTTCAACAAATAAAGACATCAAAATGATAAAGCAGTTCACCCCTTTTGGGCTACATCTGCTGGACCAAGCCTCTCCAACTAGGCTTGTCCTCTTGTCTTAAAAATGCTACAAAGGCTAATACAAGAATATGAGTGTCTCAAAAGACATATCTGACTGTAAATATAGAATCCGAAGATAGGAATTAGCTAAATATGCTCTTTCCCAAACACTAAACAGTGAAATTGTACCTTATACAGTACCTTCCCCAATTGGCCCTCGTGGCCCTTTAGACTTGCATGGAGAATTTCGAGGTGAAGATGACCTCAATTGGTTCTGAAACCTCTGCCATTAGACTCAGAAGGTCGAAAATAGCAGACATAGGCTTTTGAATCACCAAAAATGGATGAACATAGCCCCCAAATAGCTCAAGCACTGAAATGGCCCTAGTGGCCCTGAAAGCTTCCCTGAAGCTAAACAGTGAGAAGAATGCCTCAACAAGAAAAACGAGCTATATAAATGGATTCAAAATGTTGAAAACCTTTAGGAATGACCTTCGTTCCACATTCAATGCCTGCACAATTCCCAATGCAGATCCCAAATTGATTTGGCCCTAGTGGCTCCTGGAACTTCCATGATGCTAAAACACCTGCAAATGAACTAACATGGCTGTGAAACCTATGCCAATGGCTTCAGAAGGTCGAAGAGACCCAAAATCAAAAACAAATTCGTCCAAAAAGGACTTTCCTAGCCAAAGTTATGGCTCATTCAAGATTTCCTCCAATTTGGCCTAAAATCACTCCAGCTAATTGTAATGGAGGTCCACATAGGTCCGCCAATTATGGCGGGAGTGCCCAAATTTGCCGCTCCGCCAAAATTCCACCAAATTGACTACACATTAGCCGTTAGTGGAATGCCAGTTCAGTTTGCATGTGAGCATTTTTCGGCAGTGGTTAAGCTGCATTGAATAGCGTGCTGGCGATTAGTGTTTTGGCCCACAGTTATGGGCACGAAGTCACATGGTATGGGGGGCTGGCCACTTAGGGGCTAGCCCCCTTCGGGCCCCGCCCATTCAAGGTTAAAACACATATGGAATTTCTGCCACTATCTAAACAAGTCCCAACTATATGGCTCATTGGTAAGACATGGTAATGCTGTTTGACTGGTCGTGGGTTCAAACCACAATTAGACCATAATTTAACGTATGCCCAAAAAACTCTACTGACGTCATCATGATGTCACCCATGCTATGTGGTGGCCTCCAGATTTGCCACGTGGAAGCTTGCCATTCGTTGCCCAAATGGAATATTCTGCGAAATATTCTTTTTTAATATTTTTTTTTGAAAAATATTCAAAAATTAAGGGTTATTGGGCGATTTTGTTTTTGGCATAACCTTCTCATACGGAGACCATTTTTTGAACCGTTCACGGCAACGGAATCAAGAAGACGATTTCTATCTGTCGTTTAGGTTCAAACTAGTTCTGAGCACTTTCATTTTTGACCATTTTACGACACTTGGTCCTGAGCTCCTGATCACACCTCCCAAATGAGAAGGATTTTGGTCCCCAAAAGCTTACTGAATCTCTGAACTGAACTGTACAGCACTTGAGGAGTAGAAATATCCTCTTTTGTTCAGCCAAAAGAGCATACTGATACCAAAATGTCCTGCTTTGCCAACTGTCGTCATGGCAACTTTTCGCTACATAAGCCAAGTACTTGTCGAATCCTGACCAAGCTTGTTCGTCAGACAAACTGAAAATTTGCAGAAACCAGCAATGATACTTGCTGATATATGAGCTGAAATATTCCTCTGAACATGTGGGCTTGCCAGCTATCACGATGCCCATCCATGGCACCTCTGCTCCAGAAGAAGAGCTGCCTCCCAAATGAGAAGGCTTTTACCGGCTGTAGCATGTTGAAGGTACTGCAAATGCTCATCCCAAACTCTTGGGAAACTTACTGCAAAAACTTCTCAAAAGAAGTAGAGACCCATGCTGAATTTGAGCCCTCTTTGCATGCATGCTTTTCCAGCTCATAGAATTGTGCATATTTTTGCACCAAATTCCTTCCCTGCACCAAATGACACCAAAGGCATCTTGTGCAACAAGACAATCATCAACAACAAGTTGTCCTGAAATATACTGAACAATGGACTCAACCATCAACATAACAAGTGTGTACACAACTGACACAAGTCGACAAAACATGTGCACCACAATCGACACAAGTCGACAACATAAGTGCTACAATTGACAATGTAAAAGTGTGCTCACAAGCGACACTAGTCGACTAACAACAAGATACATTTACAAACACATGTATGTATAAAAAACAATGAACTATATACAGTTCGATAAACACACCTACAACATCTATGTACAGGTGCAACTTCAACTCTTCTTTTGCAAAGACCAACAGGTACATCAACCCAATAAAAACACATATGGGTGATAAGAGTTGAAATGAAAAACATTGCTGCAAAACTAGTGAGTATCATACTCATCTTTTACCATCCTGCAACTTGCATTCCCTTAACAAAGAAATGCATTCAATCAAAAGACATGCAACTTTAATTGGATAAGAATTCTAACCATTTCTTACCAATCCATTTCAAAGGTGCTTCCTTTAACTGCACATCGATATCAACATGTGTATCATCCTGACACATATCAATGATGGAAACTTCCTTCCCATTCTTGCCATACTCTTTCTCCCATTTCTTCAACTTTCGTGGAGGCATTGTTGGATTCAGAGTCCAACACCTTTCAACAGTATGTCCTTGCTTATGGCAATAAGTGCAACACATGTTCATCTTCTTAACAACATGATTTTCATTGTTCAATGGAACTTTGGCTTCTTGCCTCCTTTCCTTCAAAAGTTTCCTGTATGTTGCCATTCTTTTCCAACATCTAGAAACATTATGGTTAACCAAACCACAAAAAGAACATGCAATTCTTTTCCAATGCTTGTGTGGAAATTTTCCATGTTTTACATGATCAAAGGAAATATGATTGAAATCAGATTTATACCTTTCTCTTTCACCTTCATTACCTTCATGAGGAGGTGAATCAAATGAAGAAGAAGCTCCTTTTGGAACACCATCAATCCCTTCAATGGTTTTAGAGCTTTCACAATTCTCTTGTTCAAGTGCATTCTTATGCACACCTTCTTCTTGCAAGGTATGTTTCAAACTATTGCATTCCTCAAGGATACAACCTTTACAACCTTGAGATAGAGAACCTGAAATGAAACTCCTTCTAGGAACTGTTTCAATTGCCTTCATGGCTGCTTTGGAACTTTCTCCATAAAATTGTCCATAGCCAAGACCCACATACTTAGGCCTGACCTCAACCATTATTGGCTCAACTATACCTTATGCATGTTTGCCCAATCCTTTTCCTTCATATCCCATTTTGGACATCAACTTGGACCCTATGCCTCTGGTATGTTTCTCAAAAGAACCAACATAAACATTCTTATAAGAATTTGAAGACAAACTAGAATTGTTTACCTCTTCTTCAAGCTAATACTTGGCTAAGGCTTCTTTGGCAACAAGGAGTTGTGTCTCCAACTCATGCATCCTTTCCAAATTCATGTTTGCAATATGAATTTGGCCTTCCATTTCCTGCAATTGGTCAGAAAGCAACTGCTTCTCTTCCCTCATGGAATTCAACTGCTCTTGAAGTCTAGAGCTATTTCTTTCATCCTCATACATTTCTCTCACCATATTCATCATGATGAAAAATTCTTGCTTCAAGCCTTCATAAAAAAATCTTGTGAAGGAGGACGATTTTGAGAACTCACTTATGGAAGTTTTCATTATAAAAATGAACAAAAGAGCTTCAGCAAACTCAAACAACAAGTAGTTAGCAGAATAATAAAGGAGTCAATCTTCAACTCTGCTTAAGACACCTTTCAAGCTACACAATCAAGCTAGTGATGTCAGTCAAGCAAACCTAGTGCTATGATACCATCTTGATCTGAAAATGGAATGTACTTGTTTAAGGGTGCAAGGTATCCATTTTCAATAATTTCAAATGTGAGTTATACACTCCAAGTGACCTCTAAAAAGGTGAAAACTTCTTATTTCTTATACAGAGCTAGACTATAGGGGCATTCACTGGACATGTCACTTCTAAAGAGAGGATGAGTTCCAAAGGCTACCTGGCCCTCTACAGGCTCTGCCTAAAGAAATAACAAAGTAAACACTTAGAAGTCTTTGACATACACATACTTGAAATTTGATGTCTTGCGGAATAAGACAAATAACTTTTTGCAGCTGAATAGGTGCTTATGTGTGTATGCAAGTTATGTATATTTGTTGTTTAACACTTTATATCAGTTTTGTTTAGCATAGCATCTTCAGCAAATAAAGACATCAAAATGATAAAGCAGTTCACCCCTTCTGGGCTACATCTGCTGGACCAAGCCTCTCCAACTAGGCTTGTCCTCTTGTATTAAAAATGCTACAAAGGCTAATACAAGAATATGAGTGTCTCAAAAGACATATCTGACTGTAAATACAGAATCAGAAGATAGGAATTAGCTAAACATGCTCTTTCCAAAACCTTAAACAGTGAAATTTCACCCTTAAACAAGTACATTCCATTTTCAGATCAATATCCACAATAGCTCAATAACATTTATCATTTTTCTTTCATCAAAATTGTTGTTTTACATCATCTCACTCAGTTGGGAGTGTCATGGGAAACTTTCATTGCCCATGAAAGCTTCAAAGGGCCTCAAATATTTGTAGATCCTGAAGAGAAGGTGGACCTTTCGGGCAAAAAAAAGGGCCTGAAAACAAAACTAAAGAGGCTCATATTCCTGTGTTTGTTACTTATGAAAGAGGCACTAGGATGCTTTTTGCAGCTTCCAAATGAGTACTATCTCCACCAGGGGTGGAATGGGTTTCGTTTTCTTCACCAGATCATAGGCAAATACTATCTTCATCGGGGGTGAAAGGGGCTTTTCCTTCTTCTTCAACTGAACAGGTACAGGCCAAGGACAAAGGAAAGCAATAGGTGCATAAAGAAGGCCCTACTGAAGGGCAAGACAGGGATTTTGTTTTGGTTGAGGAAGATGACACTGATTTGGGATCTCAAAGCTCAAGACTCAAGGATATGATCATCAAAGAGAAGGAGGCTGAAATCCAATCCTTATCACTTGACCTTGAGAGGGTTAAATGGATCATTAACTTTCTTGAGCAAGAGAACAAGCAACTGGATGACAAACAAGCTATTATGGAGCTACAAACAATTAGAGAAAATAGGCAAGTGGCAAAAAGAAGAAAAATCAAGATGACATCCCTTGAGCGAGAAATTGAGGCTGACAGAGAATCATGGCTGGAAAGAGTGAACATCCACCTTGATAAAATGATTGATAAGGCTAACAAAGAGAAGAAAATGTTGCACCATATGGCTTATCATTACTTAGCTCAGAATAAAATTTGCAAGACAAGGATAAAAAGCCTAAAAGCTAAGTTAAAGAGAGCCTTGAGAGCCAAAAAGGAACAATATAAACTTAAAATTTTGGCTGAAGCTTCATTGGCTCAACAAAGCAATTAGTAAGCTTGCCTCTTGCCAAATTTGAAGAAATTTTGAGAAAATTTTGTCATTTCACAATTTTGTAATGCAAAACACAGGAATTTTCAGCTGATGCACAACACCACCAGCGCTACGCATTGATTTGGCTAGGTATTTCGCAAAATAGATTGAATTTTTGGATTCCTCATGAAAAAATAATGAAACCCAGAACGTTTCATAAGATTTGGAGGAGATCTGGGTCACCTAAAGGGCAAAAAACACCTAAAAATTGCCCTCTCTACCACTTTTTGGACCCACAGGAACCAGTCTTGGGAGAAATGATTTTTGAAGGGGCAAATGGATTCCAAATCCAAATATCCCAGTTGTTCCAGAAAGTAGATAGGAAGAGTTTTCCAACAAGCTATATTGGTCCTGATTTGGTGAAGTGGAAGGCCTTCAAATTCAGCCTTGAAGTGGCGTTGCGCATCAGGCTCAGGGCGCTGCGCATCAGGCAAATTTTTGCCAATTTTGCCTAAAAACTCAGAATTTCGCCTAGTTTGCTGTTAGTTGAATTTTTCTTCTCTCTTTGGTAAATTAATGATGTAATATGATGTACTATGATGTAAATATGATGAAAAATGACTTTAGGGGGTAGATACATTAGTTAGAATTGGTTTGAGGATGAATGAATAAGTTTCCATGGTTTTAGAGGCAAGTTGTTCCACTGCTTATTTTCTAGTTCCCAGTTTAGATGTTGTTGAAACAACTCCTTAACTCATGGATTTGACCACCGATGGCTAGCATAGGTGGTTTGATGCCTATATATTGTATTTTCTTATTCATTTGTCAAGGTTGGACTCTTGTGGATGCATTGAGCACTATTGTAAATCACTTCTGTAGTTTGGCAAGGAAATGAACTAGGGTTTTGCAGTATTTTGTGGGATTCTTGTGGTAATGTGTCTTGGCATTGTTTTTTCCTCTGTGATTTAGTTTCTCTTATGTGTATATGTTCCAGCATCTATTTATTTCTTCATAACTAAATGAATCAAGAGAATTAGGTAGAATCCATTGATATTCAATGCTCTGCCTAGAGGATACATTTAGTTTTTAAAGTTTTCTGTTGTTTGAAGAGGACTCATGAAACTTGCATGCCCTCTCCAACTCCTCACCAGTCTTTAGACTCACTATCACATCCAATTCAAAGTGCTAAAACACTTGCCTACCTCGCCCCACAGAAACCTCTGCAAATCTGAGTTGATTTCCCGGACCCAAAGCTGCTTTCCTCATTTGATCCATCAGCCAACCATTAAAATCAATCAAAATCCTCTGAAAAAATATACTTAGCCTAAAATTAGCATTAACTTTCAGTCATCTCAAGCCCTAGCTTCCATATTTTAATTGAGATTGACACAGAGAGAGCCCTCTCCCGACCTGGTAGGGCTAGCTACCAGGTTAAGCATGGTTTGATGTTACCCTAGACCTGCCTTCCTTCAGCCTGAGGTAGATCCAGGCACTAACACAAGGTACTCATCGATCAGATCCATTTTTGCACTATCAATTTAGATGGGTTTGAAGATACATCAAATGGATGTAAAGACAACCTTCCTTAATGGAAATATTAAGGAAGATGTGTATATTAAGCCTAAAGGTTTTGAGACCTTTGACCGTGATTTTCATGTGTTCCAACTCAAGCAAGTGTTATATGGGCTGAAGCAAGCACCCTGTTCTTGGTACACCAGGATCAATATCTACTTCACCAAGTTGGGCTTCACCAAAAGTGAAGTGGATACGAACCTATACCATATTCTAGTGGAAGGAAAATTGTTAATTATTATTTTATATGTCAATGATCTGATTCTGATAGGTGATGATAAGCTGATCAAGTCTTACAAGGACAATCTTGCAAGAGAGTTTGAGATGAAGGACTTGGGGCTCATGCATTACTTTCTGGGCATGGAAGTATGGCAAGGTGATGGGGAACTTTTTGTCTCTCGAGGAAAGTATGCCAACGAGATATTGAAAAGGTTAGACATCGAGATTAGTAAACACATGGAGACTCCTCTAACAGGTAACTAGAGGAAGGAGGATGATACTTCGAGTGAAGTAGTGGAAGCTACCATTTATAGGTAGCTTGTGGGTTCACTCATGTATTTGGTGAACACACAACTGGAAATGTGCTATTTAGTTAACCAACTTAGTCAAATGATGGTTAGGCCTATGAAGCTTGTTACACAGTAATTTTTCACTGTCCTCATCTCAGTCCCTTTGTTGTGTCATGTATCAAATAAACATGTTCATGTCTTCCCACTGATGTAATAAGATTAATCAAATGCTCTCTGATGCTGCAAGTTGACCCTTATTCCCTAAGTTTCTGCCTCGTAGCGAGTAAGCCATTAATATATGTGACGATCCCGTGTCCTAAATAGTCTAATCGCAACACTATCACAGGTGTACACCTATTTCTCGTGACGGTCAAATTTTAGGGCCCAGCATGAGGATCTTAGCTATTTATCATGATGATTGGTCTGCATGCATTGCCTCCTTGTGATGTCATCGTGGAGACTTAGTTCACGGCTAGTGACAATCCAGATTTGGTGAATTGTTCCAACAGTCAGCCTTCTGGATGTCTCTAGAGCTTGTTGTTGGGTCAGTTTGGGTTGCTCTTCCTCCTCTGGGATGGTGGTTCTATCTTTTGTGCAACCTTCCCTGAGGATAAGCTCCCTCTCCCTCATTTCATGCAGACTCCTCCTATAAAATCACTCACCATTGCTATGATCTGCTAGTTTTTTTTGGTTCGGGTAGTGCTGCTAGTGCTTTTGAGTTTGGTAGATAGCTTTGGTGTGAGTGTGACAAGTGTGGGATTGCTAATAGTTTGTAAGAGGTTGTGGAGTGCCTTTAGCTTTGTATTAAAGCTTGTGAGTGAGAGAGAGATTTTGTCTATTTGGGAGACCCATTCTTGAGAGTGAATGCTTGAAGAAACATACTGGTTGGACTCTCTGAGAAGGCTTGCGACGTCAAGACTTGGTTGTAATCTTTGCTCTTGATTCATCTTAATACAAGCAATGATGATTTCCTATATCTTGTTTGCAATTTACTTGATAGCTTATGATTTCTTGACTTTATAAGTAAATAGATCATTTTTTTTCTCGGTTACATGCTCTGTTGTTTTCTTGTGGTGTTTCAAGTTGATTGCTCATTGAAGAGAAAGAAACGGAAGCTGGAACAACACAACGAAACGTCATCAACCAATGGTTTGAGGTAGGCCTCCAACGATGACTATTTAAGGGAATCAATTGTTGTTTTGTCTTTTCTATGACTAGACCCACTCTAGGGCTAGAGGGGTTGCCTCTGTCCGCAGAGGGAACACTTTCCTACTTCACACGTTGGTGACTCCGCTGGGGATTCCTTTGTATGTTTTTTTTTCTCTTGTTTGCTTTTGTTTGGCTTTGACTTAGTGACTCTTGAATTTTGGGGTTAAACCATCAGCCTTTTGGGTTACCTGGTCAATCTGGGAAACCCCTTTACTGTCTGGAGGATAGTTTGGTTTTTGTTTGGGGGTTTTTATTTATTTTCTATTGCTTTTAAGCTCGTCGCTGGGAAAAGCTTAACAATTGCACTGACGTCGCCCTGTCTCTGTTTTATAATCATGTGCATCACTTAATCCTGTCATACAGTCGCAACGATTCCCGAAATCGGCCCGCCGCGGAAAAGACGTGTACTCTCGCGATGACGTCGCTCTATTGCTGTGGCTATTGGCTGATCATCATTAGTTGCTAGTTTTATGCCCGCAAAGATTCCTCTAGAGTTGTTTTTTCAACTCTACCTCTTGAATTCACCAATCTTGTTTATCCCCTACTGTCTTTTTCTTACCCATTAGTTTGTTTTAATTGCTTTTGGTTAGGGTACTGTCTCTTTGGTTTCATTGAGTGAATATTGTGTTTTTTGGCCTTGTGACCTGGCTCTTTCACGTTTTGAATTACCTAGCCTAGTTTCTTGTCTGTCCAAGGTTCATCCGCAACCATCTTGTTAATTTTCTTGAGGCTTTTTCATTGCTTGTTTCTTGCTGGTTGATGTTTAGTGTCAATTATTGAACCAATTTTTTATATTGATTCGATTTTTTCACAACCATACATAGATTACAATTGTTTGGATCAATTAGTTCATGCTTGTTTGTCTCTTCAAACTCAAAACTATCAAAATCAAAAGATTTCATTCATTTAGTATACGAAAGTGAAAGTACATTTGCATTTCAAGTTTTCATGTTTGAGAAATTGGAAAGAAAACTTAAAATCTGTCATTAGTAGTATCGATGCATTGTAGGATTGATGTGCTTATGCATTGTGTCTCTTAGCTAATCTTGGTTTTGTATTGGTTTGGGAATGATCTCCCTACCTTCCTATAAGTAGGTGTTCATCGAAATGAAAGATGCTTTACTCATTCTAGCTGCATCCTAGGGTTTGATATACATACGGTAAGGCCTAGAAATTGAAACCTAGTTCAAGATCAACTCTAAAATGAACTGAATGAACTTAACAATGCATTGGAACTTAACGCACATTATTTAGAGGTATAGGCTAGAGACGGGCTCCGACATCGTTAAACCTATTCACTATTGCTTTTGCTTAAGGTTGGGTGATTCCTCCTTCTGTGACTCAATAGTTGCCTAGCACGGACTTGTTCTCCCCGTACCGTTGAGTATATATCAGGAGACTCCACTAGGTTATCATCCTACATCCATAGGAAGCCGTGTCTGCTGCCTTGCAAAACATAACACACTGAACATAGAATTCAGGAAGATTGATTGCCATACGGAAAGTCCTTGGTTTTCATATGATCGCCAAGGTGTATATGCAGTTTTACGGGTTGTTTGGTAAACCTTTTGCCTAGTTCTCCATAGTAGTCACTTTCATTTTTTTTAAGACTACTTAAAAGAAAAGGTCCAACTCAGCACTTGTCCTTTTAGGCTCATTAAACCTCGAAAGCGATAGAGTCACCTTTTCGTCCTTTTCTCGACTCTTGAAACATGAAAAGGTCAAGTTTTGTTCCTACGTCATAAAATTTATTGCCCGTGAAATATTCCTGGTTACATTTAAGTTTCTTCATTTTTCGGCTCATTCCTGATGGCAACATCCCCTGAGTCTACCGGCCAAGGTCTTCACCCCGATGGAAATCCTGGTCCGTTTCCGCCTTTTGGAAATGCCGGTGCTCCGTATATGGCAACATTGTCTTTGCCTGGGTTAACCATCGATTTGCCCGTGTGGTTGTTTTCAACCTCGGTGGTCCCGAGCATCATGACTCCTGTTACACCATCTCTTTCGTCTAAACCGCGACATTTTTATTCCAAGGTTGAGCCTTCGCCTTCTTCCCCTGTTTCCTCACCTTCATCTCCTCCTTCGCGTGGTGAAAGTTTCACATCTAGTAACTAGGAGACTAAGAAGAAGAAGAAGAAGATGAAGAAGAAGAAGAAGTCCAATAAATACGAGGCCACATGTGCAGCTATTGCTCTGAGTACATCTCAGGTTGGACCACCTTCTTCTCCTCCGCAGAAGGTTAAGTTTCCTTGTAAATTGTGCAAGGGTGATCATCTTCTTCGTGATTAGCTTGGCATTCCTAGGATCTTAGAAGTATGGTCTCACAATCTAGCTCATCCCTCACTGTCCTCTAAAGCTCATGTTGATGTTCAATCCTCAACTGGCAGTGCTCAAAAGAAAGGGAATATTCGATTCCCCTATAGACTATGTGAAGGCAACCATCCCCTTCACCTTTGTCCGCTCATGGATAAAGCTTTGTCATTTTGGAAAGTCTTACAACTTCTTCACCCCGAATTCTTGTTGGTTACCAGAGGCTCTCTTCAGACCCTCTCCCCTTTGACAAAGAGATTGACTTAAATTCTTCTCTTGTCCATCCTCCTCTTTCTGAGCCTGGCTGTGTTAAGCCTATTCCAGACCAACCATTGGTTGGAGAGAGTGTCGACTTGGGTTCGCCACTTGTTGATCACTCTATTTCGAAAGAGCATCATGCTCATGTTCTTCTCATCTCGTCAAACTCTCCTGAGTTTGAAAACGACCCTCCTATCCCCGTTGATCAAGAGAGTCCTTCTTCGGTTCCTGTAGAGCATGGGGGCAATCATATGATACCCCCACCAAGTATTTCATTCATCTCCTTCAACTGGAGTCACTTGACTACTTTGTGCCTGCCATCCTATGTGCCTTTCTAGGTTACAGTACATGCCTATGATAAGGTAGTACCTGGCACTATCTTGGATGAGGGTGCGTATGTCAGTCTTATGCCTTCCACTACTTGACAAGCTTTTGGCTCCCCACAACTTGTGCTAGTCGCATAGAATCTGTTGGCATTTGGCGGAGGAACCAGTCAACCTTTAGGGATCCTCTCGAAGCTTCTTGTTACTTTGGGGGACAAAATTGTCTATATAGACATCATGGTTGTCCAAGGTGCTTTAGATTTCAGTCTTCTCCTTGGTCGTGACTATGTTTATGCCATGGAAGCTCTTATTTCTTCACTTTTCCATATGGCTTGTTTTCCGCACGATGGAAGAATGGTGACTATTGATCAATTGTCATTCTTTAGTCACCCAGTGCCTTCTGTACCACCATCATCCCCCATTGGTTCTCATCTGCAAGCAGTACCTTCCTTGCCATAGGTCAATTATGTGGCTACCCATTTTGTCTTCGCCTCTGCTACTGATCATGCAGATGGTCTCGTACATCATGTACTGGGGACATTGGAACCCGATCTATCATTTGTGCCTCATGACATGTATTCCTCCCAAAGCATGGTTCTTCCTTCCAGTGAAGATCTCTTGGGAGTCATGTTCTCATATGTCCAATGAACAGGAGCTCGAGGATAGTTTTGATCTTGTGTCAACCTCGTTAAAAAATGAAGCAAGGTTCGAGGATAGTTTGATATTGTGTCAACCTCGTTAAAAAATGAAAAAAGGGTCTTGAGCATAGTTCTTTGTCTTGTGTCAAGCTCGTTAAAAAATGAAACAAGGAGTCTTGAGGAAAGTTCTTGATCTTGTGTCAACCTAATTAAAAAAATGAAACAAGGGTTATGAGGATAGCTCTTTTACTGTGTCAACCTCATTAAACAATGAAACAACTCCCTTTCCAAATCGAGTCTTTGCTTAAGATCTCGTAAAATCCAAGTCGATTCTTTTCATGATCTCGAAAGTGAACCTTCATTCCATCCACTTCGTTGAATGCAATGAAGCTTGGGGGGCATGTACCTCAATTTTAGCCATTATGTTGGGGGCATGCAAATTTATAACAAGCATAGTTTTTTTTCAAGCTTGTGTAAACATGAAACCGAATCCAAGTAGAGTTCTTCATGGTTCAAGCTTGTGTAAACATGAACCCATACCCGATTTACATCTTTTGCTCGCCATTTTTATCCACTAAATTCTACTAGATGAGCCTTGGTTGTTTCATTCCATCGCCACCATCTCTTTGGCCGATCATATGCTTTCACTTGTTTGTTTCTCCTTTCCTGAGGGACTGCAGTGATGAGTGGTTTTATTAGCCAGCCTCTTGACCATTACATGTTTTGAGTAGTTCCACTATTGCCGGAACCAGTTGCTACCCTTTATACCACTTGTTCCTCCAGGGCAAGTCTCCTTTAAGCTCTTTTATAACTTGTAAAAGATGAAAACATTGCCAAGTATTTTCCCCTTTTTGACTTGTTACAGAGAATAAAAATGGCGATTTGCTTTCAGCTCTTTTCCGACCATTTAAAAATGAAAAGATGGCTAAGCTTTTGTCGTTTCAAGCTTGTTTTTGGTTATGAAACGTCGTGTCTTTGATCACTTTTTAAATTTTTCAGATCGAGGCCACTAATTATGAAAAGTACTCCTTGATCGTAATGGTCAAGTGGTTCTCTCGAGTATTATTTTATACTTTTTCGAGCTCGAGGGACAAAAATTTACGAAAAGGGACCCCCCTAGAGTTTTCTTTTCTATGTCTTTTTCAAACTCTCTAAACATGAAAAAGACCCTGAGTTTTCCCTATGTCAGACACGTTAAACCTTGATGACATTGGACTCGTCACCATGACAGGACTCGAGCTTCTCCTCCCTAGGGCTCATTAAACTATTACTAGGTTGGATTCGTCCGAAGGTCGAACTCATATTACAAGCATATGTTATCCCCTTCAAGCATGTTTTCAAAAATAATTGGGGTACTCACCAGCAATGGTGGGGGAAAATTTGGAAGTCATTATTGGTTACCTATGGCAACTAGTCACTCTTGAACATCGACACTTTTCCTTCTCATCGGTTTAGGAAATCCTCACATCGTCATTGGCCTTCCAGGGTTTTGGGTTGCCATTTTGCCTCATTCCATCTGATCCATGTTGTCTCCGTCAGACCTCTGATCCCTTGGTACCAAAATGTTGTCGCACTCCGGAATCGTGTTGCCAATATGTTCAAGAGTATAATCCTTCTGCAATTCACGCCCTTACCTCCTCCTCTGATACTCTGTTTCACCATCTACCACTTGTTCCTTATCTCATGTTGTTGATGGGGGAAACATTATGGCCCTCCTGCGACGGATCATCTCCTATCTACATTGGCTCATTATCCAGGAGATTGTTCTAGAGATCCCCTTCGCTACCTTGGAGCTTGCATGCCTCAATAGCAACTTCTTCGTGCTTAACAATAGACTTTCATCATTGGTCTTCGATTGGGTGATTCCACGAGTGTTTGACTTCAGCTCATTTTTCACACTTAGTGGATTGTACTGGACAGTACCTTGAGGGCCATTGGCATTATTGGTGGTTTCTCTCGCGCTTGTTAATGTTTTTCATCATTTACTGGTAATCAAGTGACTTTCTATCATGCTCGACTTCAGCACATCTATTCGCATGCTAGAATTTATACTAAGATCAGTTAGGGTTTCAAGACCCCAAACTAAGATTACATATGTTCAGGGTGCATGGATTGGTTCGTGATTACATACATGAATCTTTGATTGGATGGCTGTGACCATACCTGAGTCTTCATGGATGGCTGTGACCATACCTTTATCATTATCATGGTCTTATCAACTGGGTGGTTGCGTCCATACCACAAAGCAAGTTTCATTTGTCTTTTGGATGGCTGCGCCCATGCCTAGACTACATGTATTTCACTATCAGAGATATCCGTTGTACTTGCGCCTGCAGGATCTTCAAGGTGGTGTTCTAGTAATGTCATAGTTTCGTAAAGCATTTCACCCCCCCACTCTCTTGGGCTTCATGCTTTAGGGGGCATCTGTTACGTAGTAATTTGTCACTGTCCTCATCTCAATCTCTTTGTTGTGTCATGTATCAAATAAACATGTTCATGTCTTCCCACTGATGTAAGAAGATTAATCAAATTCTCTCTAATGCTGCAAGTTGACCCTTATTCCCTAAGTTTCTGCCTCGTCGCCAGTAAGCCATTAATATATGCAACGATCCCGTGTGCTAAATAGTCTCATCGCGACACCATCGCAAGTGTACACCTGTTTCCCATGACGGTTGAATTTTAGGGCCCGACGCGAGGATCTTAGCTATCTATTGCGACGATTAGTCTGCATGCATTGCCTCCTTGTGATGCCGTTGCGGAGACTTATTTCATGGCTAGTGATGATCCAGATTGGGTGAATTTGTTCCAACAGTCAACTTTCTGGATGTCTCTAGAGCTAGTTGTTGGGTCAGTTTGGGTCGCCCTTCCTCCTCTGGGATGGTGGTTCTATCTTTTGTGCAACCTTCCCTTAGGATAAGCTCCCTCTCCCTCATTTCATGGAGACTCCTTCTCCTATAAAATCACTCACCATTGCTATGATCTGCTAGTTTTCTTTTGTTGGGGCAGTGTTGTTAGTGCTTTTGAGTTTGGTAGATAACTTTGGTGTGAGTGTGACAAGTGTGGGATTGCTAATAGTTTGTAAGAGGTTGTGGAGTACCTTTAGCTTTGTATTAAATCTTGTGAGTGAGAGAGATTTTGTCTATTTAGGAGACCCATTCTTGAGAGTGAATGCTTGAAGAAACATACTGGTTGGACCCTCCAATAAGGCTTGCGATGTCAAGACTTGGTTGTAAGCTTTTCTCTTGATTCATCTTAATACAATAAATGATGATTTCCTATATCTTGTGTGTAATTTACTTGATAGCTTATGATTTCTTGACTTTATAATTAAATAGATCATTGTTGTTCTTGGTTACGTGCTCTATTTTTTTCTTGTGGTGTTTCAGGTTGATTGCTCATTGAGGAGAAAGAAACAGAAGTTGGAGCAGTGCAACGAAATGTCATCAACCACCGGTTTGAGGTAGGTCTCCAACGATGACTATTTAAGGGAATCAATTATTTTTTTGTCTTTTCTGTGATTAGACCCACTCTAGGGCTAGAGGGGTTGCCTCTGTCCGCAGAGGGAACACTTTCCTACTTCACAAGATATATTGGAAGGTGACCAAGCACATGTTGAGATACCTCAGAGGAACTACTCAGTATGGATTGTGGTACAAATGGACAAAGGGAGTGAAGCTTCAAGGCTTCACCAATGCAGATTGGGTAGGGATTTTAGATGACAGAAGGAGCACATCAAGAATGATCTTCAATATTGGGTCAGTAATTGTTTCTTGGTACAATAGGAAATAGAGATCGGTTGCACTCAGTTCCATAGAGGGAGCGTACATGGTTGCAAGTCAAGCAACATGTGAGCCATCTGGATGAGGAATATTCTGGTTGGTTTGTTTGGTTAGCAGATGGATCCAAATATGATTTACAATGATAATCATAGTTCTCTATGAAAATCTATTCTTTCATGACCGGTCCAAGCATATTGATATTTGATATCATCATCTTCGTGATTGTGTATTGAGGCATATGATATTCCCATAAAAATAGAGCTTTATGCAAAGAATTATGTTTATAAACTTTAAGGAGAACCACTGAAGAACCGATGAATGGAAAGAGAAGATGAATATCTCTCATATAAATCTATAATAGAGAAAAAACAACATCATAAACTTACTGCACATGCATTCCTAGATAATAGTTGCAAACTGCATCCTTTGATTTCCAGAAAATGTTCAAGTACAAGCTACAATAGTTCTCTCCTTTGATGTCCAACCCATTCTATGACTCAGAAAATGATATGTAAAGACCAAAAAAACATCTCCCCACTCTCAGGGGTTGAATCCATGACTTGTAGAGTTGTTCCCCAAAGGCCTCAACCAAAACCCTAATGACTAGGAAGGTTAAGAAACTCTCCCTCAATTTGAGAAATTGTTTCATTTAACCCAAAACAAGTGAAATTTGCATGTATCAACCTAATTTGACATTAATCTAGCATAATTACACCTCAATAACATCATTATTTGCTCAATTACATCATTTACATAGGTAAAAAGGCAAACTAGGTCAAACTGATGAAGAAAATCAGCGTCCTAGAGCGAATTTGGAAAAAGTGCAGCATGGTTGAGGAAAAGTGCGGCGTGATATTGCAACCCACTTTTGGAGGCCTTCTTGAAATGAAAATTGAGCTCATGATATCTAATTGGAAATATCTCTCTATCTAGTTATCCATAGAGCCCTCAAGTATGGAAAATGATGAAGTATAGCTCCTCAAAAGTAACGTATCCCAATACTAGTCAAAAGGCATAACGTGGCCTCCAAAAATAAGGCAGAAAGGTGTTTTTAGGTGATTTTTGGCCATTTTCACCTTGTAAAAGTTCATGACTTGGGATGACAGGTGTCTGAAGTTTATGTAGGGGTCAAATTCTATCCAACCATGTAGATTTTTTTCCATTTTGAGCTCTCCAAGAAAAGCACAGTGTGGCCCATGCTACGCTTTTCGGAGGGTGACTATGCTAAAAATTGCCAAATTTGACCAAAAGTTTGCAAATGACCAAATTTTTACCAAAACTTCTCAAAATTTGTTTATAATGTCCTAATATTTTGTAATACACTATTATATATGCATCAACCAACAAATCAATCTTACCCTTCTCCTTTTGATTGATTAGGGTTTTGCTTAGCCTTGCTTTCATTTGTTTGACCTTTGCGCTCAAAATCAAGTTCCTTGTGTAATAATGGGCATCCATGTGTTTGTGTAGCCTCTTGTCCCTATTTTCCCTCTTGATAAGCTTCTCCAAATTATCATTAACTTTGCCTTGCCAATATTCCTTGTCTTCATTGATTTCCCTGTCAATAAGCTCATCCACCGTGATTTGCTTTCTTTGTTGCTGAAGTGCCTTTTTAAGGCCTATTGTCTTTAGTTTCTGTCTTTCCACTTGCTCTCGATGTTCCATTGAGTCCTCTTGCTCTATCACTAATTTACCTTTAGTCTCCTTTTGCAATTTCATAATGTGCTTCTCTTGAAGCATTCTATCAAATTTCAGCGATATGTTTTCCTACTGTAGGCATGCTATCAAAGAATTTGCCTCTGTCAATTTCTCTTGCAACCTTTTGAGTTCATTCTCCTTGTCCACCATAGGTTTCTCAACTATCATAGGCTCCTCATTAGCCTTCAAAGTAGTCTCATCAACATCAAGATGAAAAGAGTCATCATCTTGGAAAAGTGTCTCATGATGCAAAGGTGATCCTTGTTGTGTTGATGTAGAAGGCTTGGCCCCTTCCACAATCTATGGAGAAAACACAAGCTTATTCCCTCTTTGATAAGTTTTGACCACTTTATCCCCACCTTTCTTCTTCTTCACTATAGACCTACTAGATGAGCCAATTTCTGTTTGAGTAGGGGGTGTTGATGATGAAATAGGTCTAGTAGGCTAGTTGGAAGAAGGCAAAAAGACCTCTTCTTCAATGAATGTCTCCCAAGAAATGTTTAGCTGCTTAAGATGGTGTTGGAAAATAATTTTGATGAGAGAGTGATGAAAGAGGCTATTTCATTGTAGCTCACTGTCTCTATGTTGCACTTTGTATTCCATCTTGTCTACACTTCTATATAGGTAGTAGGGTATGTTGAGCAGTTTCACCCTAGTAAAATGCATAAGCAGTTTGATGTGATAGTTGTAGAGCCTAGAGAATCTCCCCTCACAAGTGAAATACTTCATGATGATCTTCATCAAAGGTGCAAACCTGTCAAGGAGCTGGCCAAAAGGAAAGATTTTCTTAATGCTATCTTTGTATGGAGCCTTGAGGTAGGGTTGATACAGTTGAGCATCCAATTCTTGAGTCTTAAACCATTTTTCACCAATGTTTGGTATCCCTGTAGCTATTGCTATGATGTTAGCTGAGATGGCAAAATTTACCCTTGCAATTGTGACTTTATCCTTTTTAAGGTTTGTGACAAACAATCTGGTCAATTCAGCATGATATTGAACTTTTTGCACCAACTCACAAAACTCAAGACACCCTACATGTTGAAAACACTACTTTGCAAGTGGTGAAGACATCAGCTCCTAAGTATTTAGAGGTTCATACCTTGACACCTTTCCACCCTTGTTATAATTTTTCTTCTCCTCCTCCATAGCAAACTGTGAATACAAACCTTAAGGGGCAAAACAGGGGAAGGGAAAGAGGAAATAGGATGATGGGGTTAGGGAGGGGAATTGAGTGTGAAAAAAATTAGGGAGATAGGGAAGGGTGTGAGGGAGTGTTAGGAAGTGATAGGGAGTGAAATGAGTGAGGGAGATGGGTTGTAGAATTTATACACAAGCCCAAGGTATTAGGCTGCCAGAAACACAGCGTAGGGGTAGGGTTTGGTTTAGGGACTTAGGGTGTATGAGTGTGGAGTATTAGGGAATTTAGGGAGTAGATAGGAGTGTGTAAGAGGGAAGGGAGATGAAAATGAGAGGAAATCATAGGTTTTAGGGTTTATAAACTAGAAATGAACAATGTTATAGAAAAGCATAGCGTGGGAAGAAATGGATGAGTTTTGCACCATAGGAATTGAGAAATTAAGTGATAGAGGAGATGGAGTGGTTGAATTTACTTTTTGGAACCTTGTTGAGGCTTGATTTTTATTGAAAAAACCCTACAATTCTTCAGATCCCCATCTTCCCAAAAGTGCATCTTGCATATAAAAAGCACAGCGAGGACTGCAAAAAGCGTGACGAAAGAAGGAAAAGTGCAGCGACTAGGGGAAAAAACTGATTTTTTTGAAAATGTATGTCCCTAATATTGTGAGGAAATGATCGATGATGTATGAGAGCTTCCTTGACAATGTGATGAATGAGAGGAATGAGAGAAAAATGGTCTTTTATAGCTTTGAGAAGTGACTTGCTTTGATTATAGTGGGGTGGCCCACCATATACTTTTCTTGTTGTTGATTTGAAAATCATGTACTTGTGAACCTTTTGAATGCAACTTTGGTATTATTTGAAGATAAATAGAACATATTTTTGAAATAGAACTGCTTTTTGAAACATTTTTTAATCACTACTCCTTCACATGCCAATTTATGAATGGGATGAAGAATTGAATGAATGAAACCCTAGTGACCTAATGGATGAACAATGAACTGAATGACAACCATGATACTAAAACTGAGATGACCATGACACTTTTCAGAGATGGCACATCCAAATGAGTGATGGCAGTGACCGAAACATGAAAATCTTGAAGGAGTAGTAGTAGACCTAGACACACGAGCCAATGACCAAATTTTATTCTGAAAACCTAGTGACATGATAAAATTTGACTTTGAGACCCCTAAAAAACTTGGTAAAAGCATATTTGATCATTGGTGACAAGAAGAATTGACTCACACTAACACGCCTCCCAGACTTGACTTTTGTTGTCGTTTAAGAATAAAAGGATAATCAATGTTCTCCATGTCTTCGTCATGCTCGTTGTTTAGTTCCTGCAACGATATTTTTCTCTAGGTCGATGGTCACCTTCTTCTTTTCCTTCTCCACCACTTTAAGGGTGCCTACTATGCATTCTACACTAGTCCCTATGATACCTTCGACAATATCCATTGGAAGGAGCTAGTCAATCTACCACTGAAGGAATAACTACGTGATATCGTCTTTGGTGACCAAAAACAAAAACACCATCCATTTCTTCATCGATTCATGCCTCATGCAGATGTATACATGATGGAAATCAGCCTTAAAATTTATAATGTGTTGATATTGTTTGAACAGAGTGGGTGACAACCGTGGTTTCTGGTTAATCACCATACACAATTTCATTTCAAACAGTACCCAGAACATCTTGTTTTCAATGGCACGAGTGGGGTCCTTCGTTGCCCACAATGAGGAAAATTTGGTAGCCTCGCACAACTTCAGATCCATCATTGGGAACTCAGAATCCTTTGGTCTCCTCCAAGCTATCAGCATGATTGATAATAGTAGCAATGCGTAGTGGAATGCTTTTCCTTCCTCCTGTTCTTCACGACAATCATCCAAGAATTCTTAACATAGGTACTTTGTGGAATTGAATTGGACCCCCTGGCTACACTGTGCAACCAAGGATACCACTGGTGTTGGTACTTCATTAGCATGACACTTTCTCATGATTTTTCCTACCAAGATCTGTGCAACAAACCACACAGCTTCATCCGAGATAGAACTAATGGCATATCCCCGCGACTTCTTCACCAACCTAAAGTCACTTTTCATTTGGTCCATAAGCTTTTTCTCCTGGGACTTCCCCACAAAAGCATCTTTAGGGTTCGTGCCCTGATATGGTAGCACTGTGATTCTACAGATCAACATATCATCAATTGGGATGGGCCCTCCTAGCCAAAGGCACCCGTCATGAACCAACACCAACAACTGGCACACACAAATGGTATTAATAATACTGCAACTAAAATGTGGGACATACAACATATTAAGAAACCTTGCATGCTCAATACCAGCCACCCACTTCATTTGTTCAAGCCTTGTAATGCCCATCTTCTCATAGTATATTACTTTCAAGTATTTACTAGGTTCCAATTGCGGAAATTTCTCATGATCGCCCAAATCCCATTCCTCCATCTTTAGAAATGGTACCCATGCCAACAAGTTTACCTCAATAGGTACTTCCTTCGAAAACAATGGCGTGAATACCTTAAATTTCAAAGAGTCAAGGTCCTTAGTTACTTTGGCAGTTGCTTTTCGTGGGTGTGTATACGACGGTAACAAGGAAATTGGCTTTGTGCCTTCTGCATTGATATCCTCAATCCCCATATTGATTTCTTCTTCACCCAAGTCCTGGGATTCCATAGGATGCTTGTTTTTATCCATACAACCTTTCTGTATATGCTCATTTGGGATTTTTCGTGGCAATTCTGAATTGGGGGCTGCTGTGGTTTTTTTTGCTTTTTCTCTCCTGCCGCGGAGGCAGTAGGTTTTGGCCTCCATGACCTGGGTGCTATAGCAGGGACTGGTGGTATTGTAGTCATAATACTTCCTACCCCTCTCTTCAAGAATTCTTGCTTAAATTTTTCCTAACTCGGGTAACCGAACATATCACAATACACTCGACTCTTTAAGCACAACAACACATAAGAAAATCTCAAGAAGCAAAGTGGACAAGTGTGGAGCAGGGTATGGTATTCATAACTCGATTTGAATTCAAACTGTATGTTCCCCTGGAAATCTTGCTCATAAATGTGATTTTGGCAGCATATTCTCCCAATTTGTGCCTTAAATGCACTTCCCCTGCTCTTTTTAATGGAAAAATAGTTTCTAAATAAATTGTAGCTACTCCAACAGTCATTTTCTAGCAGGTTGTGTGGCAACCCTCCTTGTGGTGCACCTACCTCATCGTAGCTTCTATTGGGAACAGGTTCCCCCAAGAGTCAGTTTTGGGTCAGAAAGCCCAAATTTTGTAATAAAGATGTAAAGTCTCTGCCTTTTGTGGTCGCAGAGCACGAAGATGTCAAGATTCATAAAGGGTTTTCCAACCTTGTTTTGTAATGTCTCATGTCAACTGTAAATATCTACCCATGGTCTGTGGACCATGGGATTATATAAAAATGGAGTCTTAAAAGAGTCTAAGGTAGGGAAGAAGTAATGGTAGAAATCCTTTGTGGTAAGGAGTTCTAAGTGTTCTCGGGTCTTAGTGTAGGTAGAGGCTTTGAGGATGAGTGTGCAGAGGCCTAGGGTGGAAGTCCACAGCTGAGTGCACGAACCCCTACAGCTATGTGTGTAGGGTGGATAGAGTTTGTACTGAACTTGAGATATCAATAAGGAGAAATATTCTGCAAATCATTGTGTATCTTGTCTCTATTTAATGCATCGAATTATATTATGTTACGATCTAGGTTTAAATTATAATCCTTATTTGATGGGCATATGTATTTGATTATATCTGTTAATTGAATGCAAGAAAGCGTATAGGTTTACGTAAAGATAACTGTAAATGCATGGTAGAGTAGGTAACACTTAAGATAACTTGGGAACTTATACAATAACATAGCCACAGAGGCGCGTAAGTGCCTAGACCACTGGTTAAGGTTGTGCAAAGATCAGTCGGGTACCTTCACAGAGGTACTGAAGGACGGAAGAGAAGGAACATCGATAAGCCCTAAAGGCTTATTGATCTGCACAAAGGCAGGACTAGGAAGTGTAGATCGACATCACTATTGTACATATTTCCCATAGGCAATCCTTGGCTACAAAAACTAAACCAGGAAACCAACTCAACTAGCCTTTAGGTTCAAGCTAGCCCTTGAACCAGAGGGGGATCCCTCAGTTGTTATGAGGCTTTGTTTAACGTTGTTCACCTGTCACTGAACAACAACCTTTGAAGCACAATGGAAAGATTTATGGTTTTAATGGGGATGGTTGGCAATCAATGATAATCCCTAATCATGATTAAAGGCCTCTCTCACAGGGTCCCTTATGAAAGTGTCAGCTTCCAGCCTAACATAATGACTTAGCTTTTTCAAGAATTATGGTAGAAGAATGTAAGGGGATTCCTAATAATTGAGCAGTCGGACTGACTAATTAACAACTAGGGAAATTTATATCCATGTAGAATATTTATATATCCCAAAAAAAGCATACTCAAAGGTAACAAAAGGCCAAAGTGAAACCAATTCCAAGAGGAGCTATTTCAGATAGATAATCTAATAAGCTAATCTCTTTTAATGGCTATTAGAAAACATAAAGAAAAAACCAGTCAAAGAGGAGTTATCTTGGACAAACAGTCCAATAAGCTAATATGTCTAAAGGTTATGATTTTGTAGGGAATTACAAAGAGATTAAGACTTAATCTACCTTACCTAGACCTTCCTACAATTTCTTTGAACATATGTAGAAACAAGTTATGAAAACACTGAAAAAACATATTTGAAGCACAAAATTCTGTCAAAACTAGATCCGTAAGGCTTTCATTAGAAAAACTACAACAGAAGCCTTATTATAGAGTGAAGAGTCTTGGCATCAAAAGCCAACACCAATTACTTCTATTGATGAAGTATTTATACAAATTCTAAACTAAAATATCTTGAAAAAATATCAAGATTTGTTTAAAAATATCTTAAACTCTTTTACACAAATAGAAAAGAAATATAGGACATTAAAAATTAATGTATCTACTTGGCACTATCATTGTGCATTGTTGTTTACAGAAAAGAGAAATTCGAATTGAATTGCAACTCTTAGTTGATGAGGTGGCCTAACTGTCTTTGAGCATTTTCCTCCCGAAATCCTGCAAAATAGGGTCCATTCATGCCTTTGTATATCTCAATCTGAGGTATTTCTATAAAAATTTAGAGAGCTTATTGTATATTAATATGTTCTTAAGATAAAAATGTCTCAGTTTCCCAAACTTTGGTTCCAACTGTTCATAATACTTTCTGCAAAACGATGTCAAAAAGGAATTTACACAGTCCGAACAATAGGCTATGAAGATTGTCACACGGAATGAGTCGATCTTGCGGACAAGATAGACCTTCCAAGAATCTAAAGAATACCTAATGACAAGCAAGCCAATCACAAACTATCTTTCTCTAAATATGCATTTATAAACAAAGGCAAACAAGTGTTTTAGGCCTACCTTGGGTCCAACGCAAGTTTGTGGAAGCCTCGCTCCTTTGATCCAAATGAGCTCCCTTGTCGCGAATCTGCAAACACAAACAAGCAAACAAATTAAATAGCAACTGAAAAGCCAATATCATAAAACTTATTTAACATGAAAGTCAAGGAATTCATGAAACAAATGACATAAGACAATTTGTTGAGAAAAATGAATCTGATTGTATTAATTCAAATCAAAGAAGAACTTTACAACATGTGCCTTGACGATGTACAAGCTCCTCCCACGGTCCAGCAAGAAGTCTCCTCTACTTTGACAAGTTTCACTCTCTTCCCAATGAAGCCAAAAAGGTATGTGATCTCTCCTCTCAAGCTTAACTAGGAAGTCTTAATTCCACCAGCATTTACCCTCAAAAATGTTCAGCTTCTAACCTCTCTAGCAATTAGCCCAATGCCTTAATTTATAGTCCAATGGAGGGAAGTTACTAGGTCCTCCTTCAAAGGGATAGCTCCTCTCATCAAGGGATTAGCTCCTTCTCTTTTGGGATACATGAACCACATAAGAGCGACCAATCCATGTCAAAATTCCTTCTAGAATCATCTAGAATTAACCCAAAGTGAGTTTTTTAGAATAAACTTGCGCCTTTTTGACTTTCACAGGGGACCACACCCACACCTTTAGGGACAGAGCAGGCAGGTCCGCAGTTTTTGTGAACAGAAGGTGCGGGACCACAGGCAATAGTGAGGGAAAGTACGGAACCAGAGCTTTGTTGATTTTAAATGTCTTTCTCTCATTTTCAAAGCTTGACTTGAAGAGCTGAGGTCTGAGACTTGCTTAGGAGGACAGTACAAGTGATGATAGACCCATACTGACTGCAAATAATCATGGTGACGATATTTTTGTGTAACAGATTGCCCCCTAAAGTGCGAAGTCTGTAGTAGATGAGGATTTCATTTATCATTTAGGAAGAGTGAAGTACTTTATCATTTCGAGGATCATCTTGTGGAGAGCCCGAACGGAACCTGTAAAAAAATTCAATGCAAGATATATATATGAGATCATATCATTGCTGAGGTAGGCATTCCCATGCTCAGATAAAACTGACTTAGAAAACTAACTACTGCTCTGATACAGGAATGATCTTGTAATACATCACAAGTATAGACTCATGTGGACACAATATGGATGCAGCCATCTGTTTATGAATAATCCATTATATAATGAATACAAAATTCCTCGCAGCCTGGATTGTGGAAACTAGATCCAGGGTCTTCATTTCTTTTTCCCGAAACAGTACGATTCTATCCATGCGAATGAATGTGTTGAAGTCGAACATGGTAGAAACCACTTGATTACCACTCAATGATGTAAACTGTTAACAAGTGTGAGAGAAACCACCAGTGATGTCAATGTCTCTCAAAGTACCCAGTACAATCCATGAGATGTGAATAAATGTGTTGATGTCGAACATGTCATGAAATCCTTTGATCGAAGGTCAATGATGCAACCTGTCGTCAAAGGCGAGAAACCTACCATTGAGGCATGAAGATCCCAAGGTACTAAAGATTTCTAGATCATCTTTCTAGATAATGAGCTGAAGTCGATAGAAAGCGATCCATTGCAGGCAAGCCCACAACACGAAATCATAGATCAAGTTGAAGAAATTTAGTTGCAAGGACTGACTTAGGGATGGTCAAGATGGATGACAGATATTTTGCAGATGAATGGCTTATTGGCAATGACATAACGACACAACAGATGTTTTGGTGACAATTGACCCAAAGTTAATACCCAGAAACCGGCTGAAGACTTTCAATGTGGTTTGATCAACTGTTAGGCAAAGGATTTCCCAACCCAGGTGAATAAAAGTGTCATGTTCAAGAGTGGTTACAAAGTATGACAAACAGGCTCATTTTTCTCTCTTTTCCCCCACCATTTCTGGCAAGTACCTCTTTATTTTTGACAAGCTTGAGGAGGATAACATTTGCTTGATTATAAGCTCATCCTTCGGATGAGTCCAACTTAGTTTAAATTCGAACCCTAAGAAGGAGTGGTTAGTTCCTATTTGTAATTGAACAGGTCCTTTACTGTGAAAATTTAACGAGTCTAGTATAGGAGAAACTCGGTGTTTTTCAATTTTAGAGAGTCTGAAAAAACTTAAGAAGACTCCAAGGTTGACCTTTTTCGTAAATTTGTGTCTCCCAAGCCCGAAAAAGTATAAAATAATACTTGAGAGAACCGCTTGATCTTTACGACCAAGGAGTACATTTCGTAATTAGTGCCCCTGATCCGAAAAAGTAAAAAAGCGATCAACGACACGTTGTTTTATAACCAATATCGAATTTGAAAGGACAAAAATCCGACAATCTTTTCATGTTTTTACGGTCAGAAAAGAGCTGTAAGTGGACCGTCTTTTTAGTTCCGTTTTAACGAGTTTAAAAATAAAAACTCGGAGATCTTTTCATGTTTTAGGAGTCAAAAAAAAACTTAAAGGTGACTCTAAATGTTTCACTTTTTCGTAAGTTTTAACGAGTTCGAAAAAATGATAAAAATGTACTCATGGTTTTCACTTTTTCGTAAGTTTTAATGAGTTTGAAAAAATGATAAAAATGTACTCATATGGCCAACTTTCAATTTAATTTACGAGCAAGAAAAGATGGAAATAACTTGGCATTTTCATTTGTTTTACGAGAATGAGAGATAGCAAAATAATCTCGGGATTTTCATGAGTTTAACAAGTCTTGAAAATAACTGAAATTGACTCGAGATAGGTTTCATTTTTACAAAAGCCTGAAATAGAGAAAAACTATGCTTCAAAGTAGTTTCATTTTTACACAAGCTTGAAACAGAGAGAAAATTGTGCTTGATGCCCCTTAAGCATAACTGCTAGAGCGCATAATGTTCAGCTTCTAACCTCTCTAGCAACCAGCCCAATGCCTTAATTTGTAGTGCAATGGAGGGAAGTTACTAGGTCCTCCTTCAAAGGGATAAAGCCCTCCTTCAAAGGGATAGCTCCTCTCATCAAGGGATTAGCTCCTTCTCTTTTGGGATACATGAACCACCTAAGAGCGATGAATCCACGTCAAAATTCCTTCTAGAATCATCTAGAATTAACCCAAAGTGAGTTTTTTAGAATAAACTTGCGCCTTTTTGACTTTCACAGGGGACCGCACCCACACCTTTAAGGACAGAGCGGGCAGGTTTGCAGTTTTTGTGAACAGAAGGTGCGGGACAGCAGGCAATAGTGAGAGAAAGTGCAGAACTAGAGTTTTTTTTATTTTCAATGTCTTTCTCTCATTTTCAAAGCTTGACTAGAAGAGCTGAGGTTTGAGACTTGCTTAGGAGGATAGTACAAGTGATGATAGACCCATACTGACTGCAAATAATCATGGTGATGATATTTTTGTGTAACAGATTTCCCCCTAAAGTGCGAAGTCTATAGTAGATGAGGATTTCATTTATCATTTATGAAGAGTGAAGTACTTTATCATTTCGAGGATCATCTTGTGGAGAGCCCGATCGGAACCTGTAAAAACATTCAATGCAAGATATATATATGAGATCATATCATCGCTGAGGTAGGCATTCCCATGCTTCAAAACTGACTTAGAAAACTAACTACTGCTCTGATACAAGAATGATCTTGTAATACATCACAAGTATAGACTCATGTGGACACAGTATGGATGCAGCCATCTGTTTATGAATAGTCCATTATATAATGAATACAAAATTGCTCGCAGCCTGGATTGTGGAAACTAGATCCAGGGTCTTCATTTCTTTTTCCCGAAATAGTACGATTCTATCCATGCGAATGAATGTGTTGAAGTCGAACATGGTAGAAACCACTTGATTACCAGTCAATGATGTAAACTATTAACAAGTGTGAGAGAAACCACCAGTGATGTCAATGGCTCTCAAAGTACCCAGTACATCCATGAGATGTGAATAAATGTGTTGATGTCGAACATGTCACGGAATCCTTTTATCGAAGGTCAATGATGCAACCTGTCATCAAAGGCGAGAAACCTGACATTGAGGCATGCAGATCCCAATGTACTGACGATTTCTAGATCATCTTTCTAGATAATGAGTTGAAGTCGATAGAAAGCGATTTGTTGCAGGCAAGCCCACAACACGAAATCATAGATCAAGTTGAAGAAATTTAGTTGCAAGGACTGACTCAGGGATGGTCAAGATGAATGACAGATATTTTGCAGATGAATGGCTTATTGGCAGTGACATAATGACACAACAAATGTTGTGGTGACAATTGACCCAAACTTAATACCCAGAAACCGGCTTAAGACTTTCAATGTGGTTTGATCAACTGTTAGGCAAAGGATTTCCCAACCCAGGTGAATAAAAGTGTCGTGTTCAATAGTGGTTACAAAGTATGACAAACAGGCTCATTTTTCTCTCTTTTCCCCCACCATTTCTGGCAAGTACCTCTTTATTTTTGACAAGCTTGAGGAGGATAACATTTGCTTGATTATAAGCTCATCCTTTGGATGAGTCCAACTTAGTTTAAATTCAAACCCTAAGAAGGAGTGGTTCGTTCCTGTTTGTAATTGAACAGGTCCTTTACTGTGAAAATTTAACGAGTCCAGTATAGGAGAAACTCGGCATTTTTCAATTTTATAGAGTCTGAAGAAACTTAAGAAGACTCCAGGGTTGACCTTTTTCGTAAATTTCTATCTCCCAAGCCCGAAAAAGTATAAAATAATACTTGAGAGAACCGCTTGATCTTTACGACCAAGGAGTACATTTCGTAATTAGTGCCCTTGATCCAAAAAAGTAAAAAAGTGATCAACGACACGTCGTTTTATAACCAATATCGAATTTGAAACGACAAAAATCCGGCAATCTTTTCATGTTTTTACAGTCAGAAAAGAGCTGTAAGTGGATTGTCTTTTTAGTTCCGTTTTAACGAGTTTAAAAAGAAAAACTCGGCGATCTTTTCATGTTTTAGGAGTCAGAAAAAAGCTTAAAGGTGACTCTAAATGTTTCACTTTTTCGTAAGTTTTAACAAGTTCGAAAAAATGATAAAAATGTACTCATGGTTTTCACTTTTTCGTAAGTTTTAATGAGTTTGAAAATATGATAAAAATGTACTCATATGGCCGACTTTCAATTTAATTTACGAGCAAGAAAAGATGGAAAGAACTCGACATTTTCATTTATTTACGAGAATGAATGATAGCAAAATAATCTTGGGATTTTCATGAGTTTAACGAGTCTTGAAAATAACTAAAATTGACTCAAGATAGGTTTCATTTTTAAAAAAGCTTGAAATAGAGAAAAACTATGCTTCAAAGTAGTTTCATTTTTACACAAGCTTGAAACAGAGAGAAAATTGTGCTTGATGCCCCTTAAGCATAACTGCTAGAGCGCATAATTTTCAGCTTCTAACCTCTCTAGCAACCAGCTCAATGCCTTAATTTATAGTGCAATGGAGGGAAGTTACTAGGTCCTCCTTCAAAGGGATAAAGCCCTCCTTCAAAGGGATAGCTCCTCTCATCAAGGGATTAGCTCCTTCTCTTTTGGGATACATGAGCCACCTAAGAGCGACCAATCCACGTCAAAATTCCTTCTAGAATCATCTAGAATTAACCCAAAGTGAGTTTTTTAGAATAAACTTGTGCCTTTTTTACTTTCACAGGGGACCGCACCCACACCTTTAGGGACAGAGCCGACAGGTCTATAGTTTTTGTGAACAGAAGGTGCGGGACCGCAAGCAATAGTGAGAGAAAGTGCGGAACTAGAGCTTTGTTGATTTTCAATGTCTTTCTCTCATTTTCAAAGTTTGAATTGAAGAGCTGAGGTGTGAGACTTGCTTAGGAGAACAGTACAAGTGATGATAGACCCATACTAACTGCAAATAATCATGGTGACGATATTTTTGTGTAACATATTTGCCCCCTAAAGTGCGAAGTCTGTAGTAGATGAGGATTTCATTTATCATTTAGGAAGAGTGAAGTACTTTATCATTTAGAGGATCATCTTGTGGAGAGCCCGATCAGAACCTGTAAAAACATTTAATGAAAGATATATATATGAGATCATATCATCGTTGAGGTAGGCATTCCCATGCTCAGATCAAAACTGACTTAGAAAACTAACTACTACTCTGATACATGAATGATCTTGTAATACATCACAAGTATAGACTCATGTGGACACAGTATGGATGCAGCCATCTGTTTATGAATAGTCCATTATATAATGAATAAAAAATTCCTCGCAGCCTGGATTGTGGAAACTAGATCCAGGGTCTTCATTTCTTTTTCCCGAAACAGTACGATTCTATCCATGCGAATGAATGTTTTGAAGTCGAACATGGTAGAAACCACTTGATTACCAGTCAATGATGTAAACTGTTAACAAGTGTGAGAGAAACTACCAGTGATGTCAATGGCTCTCAAAGTACCCAGTACAATCCATGAGATGTGAATAAATGTGTTGATGTCGAACATGTCAAGGAATCCTTTGATCAAAGGTCAATGATGCAACCTGTCGTCAAAGGCGAGAAACCTGACATTGAGGCATGCAAATCCCAAGGTACTGACGATTTCTAGATCATCTTTCTAGAGAATGACCTGAAGTCGATAAAAAGCGATCCGTCGCAGGCAATCCCACAACACAAAATCATAGATCAAGTTGAAGAAATTTAGTTGCAAGGACTGACTCAGGGATGGTCAAGATGGATGACAGATATTTGCAGATGAATGGCTTATTGGCAGTGACATAATGACACAACAGATGTTTTGGTGACAATTGACCCAAAGTTAATACCCAGAAACCGGCTTAAGACTTTCAATGTGGTTTGATCAACTGTTAGGCAAAGGATTTCCCAACCCAGGTGAATAAAAGTGTCGTGTTCAAGAGTGGCTATAAAGTATGACAAACAGGCTCATTTTTCTCTCTTTTCCCCCACCATTTCTAGCAAGTACCTCTTTATTTTTGACAAGCTTGAGGAGGATAACATTTGCTTGATTATAAGCTCATCCTTCGGATGAGTCCAAATTAGTTTAAATTCGAACCCTAAGAAGGAGTGGTTCGTTCCTGTTTGTAATTGAACAGGTCCTTTACTGTGAAAATTTAACGAGTCCAATATAGGAGAAACTCGGCTTTTTTCAATTTTAGAGAGTCTGAAAAAACTTAAAAAGACTCCAGGGTTGACCTTTTTCGTAAATTTGTGTCTCCCAAGCCCGAAAAGGTATAAAATAATACTTGAGAGAACCGCTTGATCTTTACGACCAAGGAGTACATTTCGTAATTAGTGCCCCTGATCCGAAAAAGTCAAAAAGTGATCAACGACACGACGTTTTATAACCAATATCGAATTTGAAACGACAAAAATCGGCAATCTTTTCACGTTTTTACGGTCAGAAAAGAGTTGTAAGTGGACCGTCTTTTTAGTTCCGTTTTAACGCGTTTAAAAAGAAAAACTCGGTGATCTTTTCATGTTTTAGGAGTCAGAAAAAATCTTAAAGGTGACTCTAAATGTTTCACTTTTTCGTAAGTTTTAACGAGTTCGAAAAAATGATAAAAATGTACTCATGGTTTTCACTTTTTTGTAAGTTTTAATGAGTTTGAAAAAATGATAAAAATGTACTCATATGGCCGACTTTCAATTTAATTTATGAGCAAGAAAAGACGGAAGGAACTCGGCATTTTCATTTGTTTTATGAGAATGAAAGATAGCAAAATAATCTCGGGATTTTCATGAGTTTAACGAGTCTTGAAAATAACTGAAATTGACTCGAGATAGGTTTCATTTTTACAAAAGCTTGAAATAGAGAAAAATTATGCTTCAAAGTAGTTTCATTTTTACACAAGCTTGAAACAGAGAGAAAATTGTGCTTGATGCCCCTTAAGCATAACTGCTAGAGCGCATGCCCCCCAGCTTCATTTCATTCAACTAAGTACATTAATTAATAGCTGGATGGAACGAAGGTTCAATTACGAGATCATTTGAAAGGCTTGACCTAAAACTGTAAGAAAATTATGCAAAAACTGAAATAACTAACCTAAATATACAACTTAACATTTATGAGATATAGTCAAACTCTCGACTAAATTAGAGGAGGATTTGTTTCATTTTTTAATGAGCTTGACACAGGAAAATAACTATGCTCGGATTCAGTTTCATGTTTACGCGAGCTTGAAACGAAAAACTATGCTTGTTATAAGTTCACATGCCCCCAGCATAATGATGCAAATCAAGGTACATGCCCCCCAAGCTTCATTGCATTCAACCAGGTGGATGAAATGAAGGTTTACTTTCGAAATCTTGGAAAGACTCGTGGGAGTTGTTTCATTTTTAGTGAGGTTGACACAGGAAAAGAACTATCCTCAAAACCCTTGTTTCATTTTTTAAACGAGCTTGACACAAGATAAGGAACTATGCTCATAACTACTCTTAAAAAGCTACCTAACAAGGAACTATACTCTAAAAAACCTAAAAATCTACCTGATTCATTTTTTAATGAGGTTGACTCAGTAACAAGTACTATCCTCTAACCAACTGATTCATTTTTTAACGAGGTTGACACAGGAAAAGAACTGTCCTCATGACAGCCTGTTTCATTTTTTAACGAGGTTGATACAGGAAAAAATTATCCTCGCACTCACTAATCATAGCTTCCAATTGGAAGAAAGACATGTCAATGAACACACCTTGATCATGGCTTCCAAGAGGTCTTCATCAGAAGGAAGAATAGTTCTCTGGAAGGAACACATGTCAAGGGACTCAAAAGGGATAAGAACATCGCATTCAAGTAATCCCATAGAGTTTTCCATGTCAATTACCGGATCTAAATCAAAGGAAGATGAGCCAACAGTGAGAGGCTCACTTACATCGGTAACTGAAAACATGGGACCAGTTGCCACATAATTAACCCGTGGTGGGGTAGATACCACTTGAGAATCAGGAACATTTAGGGTTGTCATATTATTGGTAGTTGAAACAAGACTAGTGAACGAAAGCTGGTCTACAGTCACAATATTTCCATTGTGAGGGAAAGACATCACGTGAAAGAGTGTCGATACGATAGCTTTCATTGCATAAACACAGTCTCGTCCAAGGAGTAAATTGAAATCCAAGGGACCTCGAACTACCATAAGATCAATATAGACAGTTTTACATTCCAAGGTAATGGAAAAATTAGGAAGGATCCCTAAAGGTTCACTAATGGTTCTATTAAAAGCTTTTAGATTCTGCGTAATAGGCGCAAGCTGAGGGGAACCCATTGCTTTCCAAGCAATTGAGGATAAAATACTAACAGAAGCACCTTCATCTACCTGTGTGTGGTGCATGTCCCTACCACCAACCTTGAAAATGATTTGGAAAGGGATGGAGGAAGGAAGACGAGGTTCTGTGAGTCTATTCCAATCAAAGGAAAAGACCTCAGTACTTGGAAGGGGTTCTGTAGAAACAGGTGAAATGCCCCCCGGCGTAGAAGAATCTGATGTAACAAAAAGAACCTGAGCGGTATGAAGTTCACTCTCTAAAGGGAAAGTGGGATCGACCGAATGTGAAATTGAATCGACAACTTGATCAACTAATGGATCATCAACCTGAGTGACATGAGTTTCAATCTCCAATGGAAGAGTGTGATCAAATGTACTTGAAATTAGATCAATCACTCCGTCAGTTGACGGTAGGTTGGGAGAAAGTTTACTGTAACTAGTTGGAAATTCTTGCTGTGGAACAGTAAGGTTTTCCAACAATTTTGAGGCTTCATCCATGTGAGTGCAAATGTGAGTTTGATGACTCCCTTTGCATAACTTACAAGGAAACCTAACTTTACCTTTTTTCCCAAGAACCTGACTATCACTGGTTGATGGATCAATGGATAGCTGATGAGATTTTTCTGACCATACTTCCAAGACCTTTGGAATACCAGGATAATTGATAAGGAAGTGGTCACCCTTACAAAGCCTACAAGGGTATTTGGGTTTACGATGCATGTCGGAGTTTTCCTCAACACAACTAACACTTACAGTCGTGGTTGGTTGGTTGACTTCTTTCTTATCTTGCTTCTTCTTCTTCTTCTTCTTCCCTTTCTTCTTCTTCTTAGCCACCTGGTTACTAGCATCAAGGCTTTTACCAAGCGAAGAGGAAGAAATGGAGGAAGAAAAATTAGGCGAAGAAGGTAAAGGGTCAACAGAAGGTTGGTGATGTTGAGATGGTGAACTCTGTTGAGGTGAAGCATTCAGTTGAGGTGGAACAATTGGAGTATTTGGGGCCAACGAAGTTGAAAATAACCATATCGGTAAACCTATTGTAAATCCAGGTAATGACAAAGTAGCCATATAAGGAGGACCAACATTTCCAAAATAAGGAAAGGTACTAGGATTCTCGTTAAGAGGGGTTCCTTGGTCGGTAAATTCTGGAACACTTGCCATTATATTCAACTTCAGTGAATTTAAAACTAAAATTAACAATTCACAATTCACACCTAACAATTAAAAGTCACAATTCACACCTATGGTCTCTAAAAGTAAAAATAAGCAAATTAACATGCGCTATCAAATCTAGGAGCCAAAACACAGACAAACAGTAGCTTTCCGTACTGAAAACACTAGTTGGTGATGAAATCCAACGTCGCAGAATTCAATACAGAAATGGCAGTTGGAACAGTTACCCCGACAACCTGCTTAATGAATAGACTGGCACAAGTTTCTCCACCAAACCGTCTCGAGTGAAGAGAACCCCCCAGAAAATCCAAGTGAGTCTAGTCAACGTCAGCTCCAGGTACAATGGGATCTTCCCACCACTGTCACCTTAGGAAGAATCCTATAGAATATGGTCACCAAGGTTACCAACGGAAACAAATATACCTAGGGGAATAGTCTACGATCTGATACGCACGCAAGGGCAGAGTAACAAGCTCAATCCCCTTGAAGGCTCCTTGACATAATCCAAGGTTTACCAACAAGTGA
Source organism: Pinus tabuliformis (assembly GCA_031772625.1). Classification (NCBI taxonomy): domain Eukaryota; kingdom Viridiplantae; phylum Streptophyta; class Pinopsida; order Pinales; family Pinaceae; genus Pinus; species Pinus tabuliformis. The sequence goes on along the minus strand of CM062816.1, from coordinate 45,798,122 downwards.
CCCCAGGCTCCTCCACAATGGTCAATCCGAGGTTTACCATTTTTAATACGTGAATATCTTCTATCGTTCCCAATGAGGAAGGATTGATTCCCACACTGGTTCAGATATGATCTCGTGCTTCTCGTTTAAGAGGAGCTTTCCCAGAGCATAGATGTAACAATTGGAATTTATCTCCTACCGCAAGATACAGCTACTTGTTTGTTTTATTGTCTTGGAAAGTTAACTAAAACCTATTCCAAGACACTAGCCTAAGCTAGATTGGTGGAAAGATCCCTAAAAATGTAAAAATTACTAGATGAATTTTAATTAAGTGTTGTGTTACTTAGGCTATTATTACTCAAAAGGATAAATGGATATGAAACCAATGGTGTTATTACCCGACCCAAAAATGAATGCAATAGAATATGATAATGTAATCTTTTCAATTCGATGAATCCTAACTAAAGTAAGGAGAGAGTTTCCATTCACTTCCAACAATGCAAAAATTGATCACTAAGAGAAAATATAACAAATTCTCTAATGCACTAATTTCATCAAGAAAAACTAATGCAAATCAATTCCAAAAGGTATTTTTTTTATTTTTATTTTTGTGTCTTAAAAACAAGCATAAAAGTATGTAAATTCAAATCAAAGAAAACTGATCTAAATCTACGATTGATTTTTCAGAATGTAAACTATGCAATTGTAATCTATGCACAATTCACTTGAAAAGTATGCAAATGTAATATATGCACATTTTTCATTCATATTCTGAAAATTAGAATTCTAATTATGCAAATGTGATCTATGCAAGAGAATTCTCATACACAAGATGATTCTAATGTAATCTAAGAACCAAATCAAGTGCAAGTCAAGAAAATTGGGTGAGAGTTCCAAGGATCAGCACTCAAAGGCGATTAACACTCATACACAATTTAGCCCCCCCCCCCCGGCGAATGAGGGGGAATTTTTTTTGCAAAAACAAAAGCAAAAAGATGCAAAATTGTGAAAATACTGAGACAAACCTCCAAGTAATGACCAAAGGAAATCAAATTAAGAATTTCTCAAAAAAGAGACTCAAAACACCAAATTGATAAAAGCTTAAAACAAAAATGCCAATGGAATTAACCTAAGAAAAGTTCTTAACAAGTCATATGTAGGTTTGGGCAGGGGATAACAACATCTAAACAAAAGCTAAACTGACTGAAAGAGAAAATCTTAAGTTTTTCGAAATTTTAGCAGGGTCCGCAGGCCCACAGCTCACACAGGTGCGGTAACGCTCTGTGCTAACAACAAAACTGCGGATAGGTACGCACTGTTCTCCAAGCCGAGGCTGCGGTCCTCTCCCAAAGTTATGACAAACAAAAAAAATCCTAGATCTACTAAATCTACCCAATTTCACACACAACAAGCCAAAAACAGAAACAAAAACAAAGTTTCTCAGGTCAAAGTAAAAACATGGAAAAAATCAAGTCCCCAATATGGTCGCCCGTTTGTCACACAGAATGAGTCGATCTTGCGGACAAGATAGACCTTCCTAGAATCTAAAGAAGACCTAATGACAAGCAAGCCAATCACAAACTATCTTTCTCTAAATATGCATTTATAAACAAAGGCAAACAAGTGTTTTAGGCCTACCTTGGGTCCAATGCAAGTTTTTGGAAGCCTCGCTCCTTTGATCCAAATGAGCTCCCTTGTCGTGAATCTGCAAACACAAACAAGCAAACAAATTAAATAGCACCTGAAAAGCCAATATCATAAAACATATTTAACATGAAAGTCAAGGAATTCATGAAACAAATGACATAAGACAATTTGTTGAGAAAAATGAATCTAATTGTATTAATTCAAATCAAAGAAGAACTTTACAACATGTGCCTTGACGCTGTACAAGCTCCTCCTAGGGTCCAGCAAGAAGTCTCCTCTACTTTGAAAAGTTTCACTCTCTTCCCAATGAAGCCAAAAAGGTATGTGATCTCTCCTCTCAAGCTTAACTAGGAAGTCTTAATTCCACCAGCATTTACCCTAAAAAATGTTCAGCTTCTAACCTCTCTAGCAACCAGCCCAATGCCTTAATTTATAGTGCAATGGAGGGAAGTTACTAGGTCCTCCTTCAAAGGGATAAAGCCCTCCTTCAAAGGGATAGCTCCTCTCATCAAGGGATTAGCTCCTTATCTTTTGGGATACATGAACCACCTAAGAGTGACCAATCCACGTCAAAATTCATTCTAGAATCATCTAGAATTAACCAAAAATGAGTTTTTTAGAATAAACTTGCACCTTTTTGACTTTCACAGGGGACTGCACCCACACCTTTAGGGACAGAGCGGGAAGGTCCGCAGTTCTTGTGAACAAAAGGTGCGGGACCGCAAGCAATAGTGAGAGAAAGTGCGGAACCAGAGCTTTGTTGATTTTCAATGTATTTCTCTCATTTTCAAAGCTTGACTTGAAGAGCTGAGGTCCAAGACTTGCTTAGGAGGACAGTACAAGTGATGATAGACCCATACTGACTGCAAATAATCATGGTGACGATATTTTTGTGTAACAAAGATGTACTTGTATCTCTGATTATGTAATAGCTCAGTAAAATATGAAGTAGGTTATTGTACTTGAGCATCTTAGGAACACAAACCTCTTTTAGTTTCTCAAGAATCATCTGATTATCCACAATAGTTTCTGCAAAAATGTGGCTTAAACAGGACATTGCACGGTCGGAAAAATAGGCTAAACATGATGAGAGTGCATATACCAATCCCTACTACCTGTGTGAAAAGTGAGATAGGTTTTTGTATTTTGGAATCTTATGAACCAAAGCCTCTTCCAGGTTCTAAATATTCATCTTTTTTTAGTCACACTATCCTCTGCAAAATGGTGACTAAAACAGGAAATATCTGAAAAACATTCCTTCAAAGATGCATTTGCATCTCCCAATCCATAATAGTTTACAAAACTGAGAGAGGTTTTTGTACATGAGGATGTTATAAACAAAGACCTCTTTCATTTTTTGAAATTTTTTTCTTAGAGGTTTGTAAACCATGTTTGAATTTACTTTATTACATCATTTTAATCATGTTTAAATGCATGATTAACTAAATCAATTAGCTAATGAAACTTAAATTTACATTTTGAGGGTGCATTTACTCTTGCAAACCCATTTATTATTTCTAAACTACTAAAACCTATTATAGTGGTTCCTACATCCCCCCATACAGCTTCGAGTGAGACTTCGGTCCGCGCTCTGCGGGCTGATGCCGAAAGGGCTAGTAGTGTAGGGATTTTCTTGGTTGAGTAACGCTGAACCTGGGTTAGGGCTAATCAAGCCAAAAAATGGTTCCGTTGCTAGGACCAGGATCTGCATAACGGGATGTGTGATGTTGTATCATTGAATCCAACTAAGAAAGAAATCAAAACCTGGTTGGATAGAAAGATCCACGAATTCGCGACACAAGAAAACAAGAATCTACGATTGACGAAGGAACAGTGGTTGGACAAATACCTGTACACAAAAATACATGAAATATTCTTCTATTCATTCCTGGTTGAGTTATACGAGTGGATCGTTAACTTGGTAGATGACCAAGGAAGGTGGATGCTTGACAAGCTGATTGTTTGGACACTAGAGCTAGTAAGGAGGTTAGAAGCTTCTGAAGATAAGATCACACGCGCTATCGACCAGTGGCTCGACCGCATCATAGGAGGATTTGTGACAGAGTTCACAGTCGATACCTCTGTCAATTACAGCAAAGCACAATGCTACTTCTTTAAAGGACTGTGAGGTAAGTATTTAAAATTGTTTAATATTTGGATTAAGATGCTCTTGTGTGAACAATGGGTTATGCGGTTACCTTGATGTTTGGAGCTACGCGAAGTGGAAAACCTTTCAAGGATAGAGGAAGAAAAGGTCCTGAGTATAGCCTGCTAATCGGACCTCCTTTAGGTGTCGACGAAGGAGCACGGAAGACTTCTCCCCTAAGCACTAGTTAGTTGATAAGATAAGGGTTCCCATGAATACCTACACCACCTCCACCCTCATCCCATCCATCCACACCACCTCCATCCTCGCCTCCACCGCTCACCCCATCACCCACACCACCGCCACCTCCATTGTCCAATATGGCGAACTCCGTAAAACTACATGTATTCAAGGGCATAGGGAATGAGGACCTAGACCAATTTTGGTTCGTCATAAAGGTTGTATGGGAAGCTCAGGGCGTCACAAATGATCACATGAAGAAGGTGACATTGGTTAGTGCTTTGTAGGATCGTGCGCTAACCTGGTAGATAAAGTAATCTAATGATAACCAGGCAGCTACGCTGGTATAGATCCAGATAGTGTTGAATAAAGAATTCAGTAGGTCTAAGTCTGAAGTGCAGTTGATTGTGGGATTCAAGGAAATCGCGATGAAACCAGGTGAGACCCCTTGGGAGTTGGATCAGAGATTGAAGTGTAAAATCCATGAAGCTAATATGAATTTAACGGATGGGCAGCACTGCGAATGGTTCGTGCCTTCACTCCTGCCTCACCTAAGAGTTGTGTTGTCACAACAGAAGATTACGACTCACGTAGAATCCTTGGAGATTGCAATGAGACTGCATGAAACGTCGATTCAGGATCTGAATCTGGGGGTTCAGTAGATTCATGCGTAGTTGCCAAACCTTTGTCTCGAGATGCAAAGCTTGAAGCAGGATAGAATAGCTTGGCCAGAGGTGCATGAAGAAGTTTGGTGCATAAAATGCAAGGTTCAAGGGCATGAAAAGGATCACTGCCTAGTCTTCGCGAGCTATGTTGCAGTAGGAGGACCAATGCCTTTACGACCAGAGGTCGCGGTAGGGCCAAGTGCAGGGCCCACACTACGGTGTGATATATGTCAGGCAGCTAAGAAAAATACGACAAATAATTTCCATTTGCTGCAGAAATTTGTGCAGACATCACAACTACTCTTTTGCAATTTATGTTTATCAGTATGCCATGACGAGCACAATTTTCAAAGTTATGAATTGATGATGGACAAGACACTTGCATACAGGGTACAAATAGAAACACAGCCTCTAGACCAAGACGTTGGGGGAATGCGAGGTGAGTATTAGGGGCGCGGTCGAGGCTGAGGTGGAGGAGGGCCTGGGAGAGGCCGAGGACAGTTGATCTGTTACAATTGCGGAGGCCCAAGACACTACACGAAGGATTGTTTGAATCCGACGTGATTGTCATGCCACTAATGTACTCAGTTTGACCATGCAACTAAGGATTGTCCAATATTATTGGTAAAGATTCGTGAAAAGGGGGTGCAGCCTCCATAGAACCTCCAGATGATGAGGGTTGAGCCCCGCAAGGAAGACCCTAAGGTAAACATTATTCTGCGAAGTGGAACTACGACCGGGGAGGATAAAGGCAAGCATCCCACAGAAGGCGAATGGGTCCGCAAAGCACCAGAAAAGGAGACTGGGTTTGATCTGGATTGTGTAAAATAAGCACTTATGGAAGCAAAGAAAAGCTTCTCTAAGGCCTCTACCTCATGAAGTCATGAGAAATCAGCTGAAGAAATGGACCCATCCATGATTACCACATTCTTGGAGACTTGCATGAAGTTTCTCCATGACAGTAAGGTTGTGAAGGGCCTGCAGGAACTGATCAATCAGTGCACTAGTAAGGATGGTGCTACTAGTGAACCGCACGTGGTCAGGAAGCTTGGAAAGCACAAGGCAAGGACTGGGCGGGAAATGAGACTCACCGCACAGATAGGGGAATATGAGATGGACCAAGTTATCCTGGATCTAGGGTCCAACGCGAATGTTTTGCCAAAATAGACTTGGGAAAGAATGGGGAGACGTGTGCTCTAGTGGTCTCCGATACAGTTAAGAATGGTGAATCAACATAAAATTATCCCAATGGGGAGGCTGCAAGGGGTCATAGTTGACATCAAGGGCACAAATGCACTAGCGGATTTTGAGGTAATAGAGATTATGGATGATAGCAATCCATACCCTGTGCTTGGAATCGATTGGGCCACTGACATGAATAGAGTAATCAACCTAAAGAAATAGAAGATGATATTTGAAAAGAATTCACTCCATGTAGTGGTGTCGTTGGATCCCGTGGAGGGACTGCGCTATATAGAACTAGTCTAAGATTATGAAAGCGATGACGATCTAGACCAGATTTACAAGATAATGGCGCAAGACCAAGGTTCGGTGAATCCAACAGCAGATAGACGTATTGCATGGGATCGTGAAAGCTCATGCACATCAGATTAAGATGAAGAATTGGAGTATTGGTAGAACTGACTGCATGAAGTATCTACACTGCGTTGTAATATGATGACCATGTCATTGCACCGTGTGTCATCCGAAGTCAAGGATTTGCCTCATTATGATGGGCTAACTGATGTTGATTGCTTTTTGGATGCATTTGAAAGAGAAGTGCTGGAGAAACATCACTTCCAGGCCTTGGAATGGGTACTGTGTGCTATGCCTACAAGATGGTGGGGTATGCACAAGGATAGTTTCAGTGATTGGCGTGACTATAGGAGGATGATGAGAATACATTTTGGGTAGCCGAAAGTTCGGATGATAGATAAGTATGATGGAAGGGATGAACCATGTGATCGCCTGGCCAAATGGACTAAGGCTTATGGAGCAGAGCCTCAGCCTGAATGGGTGCATCTGTTTTTTCATACCCTGGGCATCATACCAATGAATTGGTACTTGGAAACCGAGCTCCACCATGGCACTGAAGAATGGGACATCTTGCGCCAGGGATTTTTAATGACGTTCAGCTTTGAGGATGGGTTTGATTGTATTGACGTAGCGCTACAGGAGGTTAAAGCAACGATCTTTAGGATATCACAAGATCCTTTGGACCTGATCCAACCTGATTGGACTACCTAGCTGAGCCATGCACTGGAATGCTATAACGTGACTGTTGAAGAAGAAGACGAGGATCCCCAAAAAATTAATATTTTGGAAACTGAAGGTCACCACAAGGTTGAAGGTTCATAGATAGAGGATCCCAACATAACCGCACCACTGAAAAACAGGCAGGTCAACATTGGCACAGAGGCATAACAAAAATTTGTAAAGATTAGGGACTATTGGGATGATATGACAGTAGACAAGGTCACTGAGCTCCTTTGTGAATATCAGGATTTGTTCCCCACGAAATTTTCTGATTTAAAAGGGATAATAGGAGACTTGGGTGTCATGAAGATCACCATGAAACCAGACACGAAGCTCATAAAGCAAAGACCTTACTGCCTTAATCCTAAGTATAACGAAAGGGTTCGCGCTGAGTTAGATAAGATGCTCATGGCAGGAATTATTGAACCAGTGGAGGAATCTGATTGGGTAAGCCCGATAGTGGTTTAGGAAAATAAGCAGCAAGAAGAAATAAGGATATGCATGGATCTCTAGAAGCTGAATGATGCTTGTGTACATGACCGCTTCCAAACCCCATTCACTGATGAAGTCCTAGATAATGTAGGTGGCCAAGAAGCATATTCTTTCACTAATGAGTTCTCTAGGTATCATCATATCAAAATCGCACTTGAGAATAGAAGCAAGATGACCTTTGTGACAGAATGGGGATGTTTTCAATACATTGTAATGCCTTTTTGGTTGAAGAATATACCAACAATATTTTTACGTGTAGTCATTGCGGCATTCAAAGTCTTCATTCATAAGTTGCTGGAGGTGTACTTTGATGATTGGATAGTGTTTGGATTGGTCAAGTGTCATGTGGCAAGTCTGCACATAATGTTAGATACATGTCGAAGATACCAGATCACGCTCAATTTGAAGAAGTGTCTATTTTGTATCCCTTTCGAGATCCTGCTGGGTCATGTGGTATGCAGACAAGGATTGATGGTAGACCCCGTGAAGATCACAGTGATGATCAACTTGGAGGTGCCAAGGAATGTGAATTAGTTGCGTGCAACCCTGGGGCATACCGGATACTATAGGAAGTTCATCAAGAGCTATGCCCAGATCACCACAGCCATGGATAAATTTTTGAAAAAGGATGCTACGTCCTGTTGGAGTGATGAATGCTAGAAGATCTTGGACGTGCTAAAAGAGAAAATGGTCACTGCGCCAATCCTAGTCTTCCCAGACTGGAAGAAGGAATTTCATGTGCATGTGGATGCCTCCAGTATTGCGCTGGGGTCGTGCTGACATAGGTGGGCAAGGGGAAATTGGACCATCCTATAGCATTCGCGAGCAAGAAGTTGTCGAAGGTTGAGAAGAACTATTCCACTACAAAGCGTGAAGGACTAGCCATGGCATACGTGCTTTGAAAGTTCAGGCACTATTTGCTGGGTGGACATTTTAAGATGTATACGAATCATTATGTGTTGAAATACCTGGTCAATAAGCCTATGTTGGGAGGGAAAGATCTACAGGTGGTTTTTATCATTCCAGGAGTATGATTTTGAATTTATTGTGAATCCTAGACGATTGAATGTGGGACCAAATCATCTGTCACGCATCGAAATGGGAGAGGAGCCCACTAATTTGGAAGAAGGACTACCTGACGCGCATCGAAACGGGAGAGGAGCCCACTAATTTGGAAGAAGGACTGCCTGATGCGTAGCTGTTTGTAGTGCACATCGTGGGACAATCATTTTTCAAGATATCATACATTTCCTGAAAACGGGGACTGCTCCAGAAGGGTATACGAGCCAACATAAGAAGGAGTTAGTAGTGCGCGTTGTGGACAATCACCTTGAAGATATCATACATTTCCTAACAATGGGGATTGCTCCAAAGGGTATACGATCCAACAGAAGGAGTTAGTAGTGCGCGTAGCAAACTTCTCCATCATTGCAAGACACTTGTACAAAATGGGGTCAGACGAAATATTGCGATGCTATGTACCTGGCTTTGAAGAGAGAAGCATCCTCGTGGATGCTCTTGGAGGAACTATAAGAGGACATTATGTAGGAAAAGCAATAGCGCAGAAGGTTCTACGTGCTGGATTGTGGTGGCAAACTTGGCATAAGGATGCGAAAGCATATTGTAGGGCCTGTGACGTATGTCAAAGGACTGGAAAGCCATCGTGAAGGGATGAACTTCCATTGATACTGCAAGTGATGTTGCAACTATTTGAGAAATGGGTGAATGACTTTGTAAGCCCCATTCAGCCTCTAGGAAAGAAGACAGGTGTGCAGTACATCATCACCACGACTGAGTACTTGACCAGGTGGGTAGAGGCACAACTTGTGAAGGACTATATAGGCGCGACAACAGCAAAGTTTCTTTTTAAATACGTATTGACAAGATTTGGTTGTCCAAAGATCTTGATGAGCAATTGCGGTACACACTTTTTTAATGAAATAATCAGCACGTTGACAGAAGAATTTTAGGTGTATCATTAGAAGAGCACGTGTTATCACCTGCAGGCAGATGGGATGGTGTAAGCATTCAATAAGATACTGGAGAACGCACTTACAAAGGTATGTAATGCTCAGAGAAGTGACTGGGATGTACACGTACCAGCGGTGCTATAGGCCTATAGAACGACTTGCAAGAAGCTGACTGGGCAAACACCTTTCAGAATCATATATGGCGTAGAAGCTGTGATGCCAATGGAATACATTGGACCTAGTTTGTGCATAGCGGCACTCACAGGAATGATAGACCACGGAGCCTTGGAAGAGAGGCTCGCGCAACTAGCGGAGCTTGAGGAGTTCTGGGTAGATTTCATCAACAAGTTCAAAAGGAGCGCGAAAAGGCATGGCATGATCGGTACATTAAACTGTGCACCTTCAAGGTAAATGATCTGGTCTTTTCATATGACAGCAAGTTTGATAAATTTCTAGGGAAATTTAGGATGCACTGGCTGAGGCCCTATGTTATCAAAGAGATTACCGACAGTGGAGAAGTTGAATTGGTTAAGTTAAATGGGGATCCCTTCCCAGGAAGGGTGAATGGTAGCCGATTGAAGCCATACACTGGTGATCTAACTAGGTGACTATATGAAGGTAGCATAGTCTTAGCGCTCCAGGCAGCTAAAAGGAGGCACAGGACTATAAAATACACCGCTCGGGTTGGGGAACTACGCGATGAGGAAACTGTGCAGAACGAGGAGATGTCACAGAGACCACACAAGCACGCAGAAGGTTGCGCTACCCAGGAAAAATCCACGTAGGTCAGCCAAAAAGTGACTGCTGGAGTCACTGTTCATGATTTGACGATGAAAAAATGGCCAAATGGAGCGGGGGGCAGCACTTAAGACGAAATTTATGGGCGAGATCCTTAAAAATTTACCACCAATCTAGCATTAATGAACCGATTTTGGGGGGAACAGTCTGATTTGAATGCAAAATGGCCTATAAATTACATGTGGCTACCCAATGAAGAAAACTTGGCATTTTGAGCGTTGAGTTGTTGAGCTCTCAGGCACGTATGAACCATGAATTATTTGAAGCTCTGATAGTGAGTTTGGCATTTGAGCAATTTCCCAAGGAGACACAAGAACTGCTGAATAACACCATGTCAACATCGATAGAAACCGTAGATATTGGGGAAGTAGTGGCAGTCAAAGGGGTTGTGTCAGAGGTTGCTATGGAAGTAGAGGGTGCTATTCCAGAGGTTGTAGAGATACCAGCTGAAGTCCCCGAAAGGAAAGCAGGTCGTGACACCGCAGCTGGTGCATGTGTCACCTAGGAGAAACCTGCTGAAGGACAAGCCCATCACATAAGAAAAGGGAAAAACAATTAACCTCGAACCGGAGGAGGAAGAAATTGAGGATATCCCAATCAATGATGAGGATCTTGGGGTGGAAACGAACAATGTTGAAGTTGAGGGGTCTGACCCCATTACTAAATTTCCTGAGTAAATCCCTCCATGTAGGGGCAAGGTTAAGGTGCCTAAGGACATTGACGAGAGCAAGGTCACCTTGTACACACCTCTACTGCTGGACCAAATTGTTTTTGAAGGACCGCACTTGGGGCAGATTCCAATTTTGAAATTGGAGGACTGGGACTTAGCTGATGTCCGCGGATCTGATCACCCTAACAGAGGGGGATATGAATGACATTGGAAATACAGTGTGGGATGCCACTGCAGAATTTTTGCAGCAGTTTGAGCAGCAGCAGCACTAAGCGTTGGGTGCCATTTAGGGAGATCTGTGAGAGCTACAAATCCGAGCATCATAGACCGGCGCAGCATCCACCAGTTTGGCCTTGGGTACTTCAGAAGTGTTACACAACATTTTGTCATTGTCCCTGTACTCCCCATTCCTTGATCCTGGGGGACCTCTACAATGAACCTCGCATGCTTTTCCTTCATGGAGAAAATCCCATTATGTCCCTCTTTAGGAGCAGATCATTTCCATTTTGCACCATTTCCCCTGAAACTTCTATTTTGCCCAATTTACAAGACTGAAGCTAATGAACTTTGTCTTCCCCATGCTGATGTGTAGAGATTAGCACTATTCCCCACATCGATTGGTGTGACTAAGCTGTGTTCTAGTTGTGTCGGTCCTGTTATGGAAATTTTTTTAAATTACAGCTGAAGCTTCCATCTCTAAAAGCTCCGTAACAGAAGTCTGGTAAATGGTTTGGCCAGATGGGGTTGAGATGACAGTTTGGGATCCTTTCCCCTATAATGATGGAACTACCTCAAGGGATAAGTCCTTCTCCCATGAGAGAAGGATCCATCTCCCATCCATCTTTCCTATATAAACCTCCCTTCTTCCCAAGCACAAACTAGTGACTAGTGTGAAAATTAGAGTTAGAGTTTTGGCTGAGTGTGAATATACTATTTTAGACTAGCAAGCTATTACTAGTTGCATCCATATAGTTTTGTGAGGGAGAAGTGTGTTTGGTTTGGAGTGAAGCCTAAAGGGAAGATTCTTTAAATTATTATTGTTTGAATCCATGAGGGCGAGTCACCATGTTTTTGTTGGGGGCCTATTGGGAATGGGTTCCCCCAAGAGTCATTTTTGGGGCTAAAAGCCCATGTTTTGGGGCAGAAAGCCCAAATTTTGTAATAAAGATGTAAAGTCTTCACATTTTGTGGTCACGGAGTGTGAAGATGTCAAGAGTCATAAAGGGTTGTCCGCCCTTGTTTTGTAAAGTCTCATGTCAGCTGTAAAGATCTACCCATGGTCCGTGGACCATGGGATTGTATAAAAAGGAAGTCTTAGAAGAGTCTAAGGCAGGGAAGAAGTAATGGTAGAAAGATTTTGTGGTAAGGAGTTTTAAGTGTTATCAGGTCTTAGCATAAGTAGAGGCTCTACAGCTAAGTGCACAGAGGCCTAGGGTGGAAGTCCGCAACTGAGTGCGCAAAGGCCTAGGGTGGAAGTCCACAGCTGAGTGCACAAAGGCCTAGGGTGGAAGTCCGCAGCTGAGTGCGTGGACCCCTGCAGCTATGTGCGCAGGGTGGATAGAGTCTATACTGAACTTGAGATATCAATAAAGAGAAATATTCTGCAAATCACTGTGTATCTTGTCTCTATTTAATGTAGTTGATTATATTATGTTATGATCTAGGTTTACATTATAATGCTTATTTGATGCACAAATGTATTTGATTATATCTATTAATTAAACGCAATCAAGAGTATAGGTTTACGTGAAGATAAATGTAAATGCATGGTAGAGTAGGTAACACTTAATATAACTTGGGAACTTATACAGTAACGTAGCCACATAGGCGCGTAAGTGTCTGGACCGATGGTTAAGGCTATGTGAAGATCAGTCGGGTACCTTTGTGGAGGTACTGAAGGATGGAAGAGAAGGAACATCGGTAAGCCCTAAAGGCTTATCGATCTGCACAAAGGCAAGATCAGGAAGTGTAGATCGACATCATGATGATCTCAGGGTGTGGAAATGTGGTTCCTGCATCCCCCCATACTGCTTCGGGTGAGACTTCGGTCTACGCTCCGTGTGTTGCTACCGAAAGGGACAGTAGTGTAGGGATTTTCTTGGCTAACTAATGCTAAACCTGGGTCAAGGCCCATCAAGCCAGCAGCCTCCATCTGTGGATTCTTTCAACACATCGTGAAACCTTCCTCCTTTTATAAATTTTTTCCTTAACAACGTAGTTTATAGTCATGCGCTTTCTTTCAACTGCCATAAGCACTAAGACTTTCCTGCGTTCATGTAATCATTGCACAGGGGCAGTATCACCCCTATAAACCATCATACTTGCATTTGGTGCACCAAACTTCAGAATGTGTCTCTAACTTAACTTCCTTTCCCTTCTTTAGATCCTGCAACTCCATATGTAGGCTTGCTAGTTGCACCAGAATTTGTTGAACTCCTACAATTGTATCCTGGATCGATGAAGCTTCTAGCTTCATCATGATTTCCAACACTTCAGCCTGAGACTCAATCTTCTGCTGAGATAACGGTAATCTTAAGTAAGGTAATAAAAAAGCTATGTATCAGACCCTATGTTGTTCATTTGAGATCTGAAGGTTAGCTTGACTTAGTAAGAACTTAAGTCACTGATCTATATCCCACGCAAATTCATTAACCCTCTGCTTAATCTCCTTGATCTCAGTCACACACTTAGCTTTCGACTTTGGCTTCGTAAGTTCCATGTTTAGTGCATCCTTCATATTAGCCAATGAAGCTATCGGGTGAGTCGTGATATATCTGATATACTAGGTAAGCGTCGTGTCCTGTAGCACTGTAACCAGTTGCACTTTCTTCATATCATCATCATTGATCTGTTGTGATTTCCACATAGCTTCTGCGATGAACCAAAATTGTTCAAGGTCCTCTAATCCCTGACCCTTGAGTATAGGCATTTTTACTATATTTTCCATACTGAATAGTGGAGGTGTAGGTCGAGGTGGAGGTGGGGGTGGAGGTGTAGGTGTATGAGGTGGAGGCAAAGGTGGAGTAATTAGATGTTGAATTCCTTAAGTACCCTGATCTATAATCTGTGCTGCACTTCTGGGCATACTAGGGCTACTTCATTCTTCTTCACTTTTAGACTCTCCCAATAACGGAATGTATTCACTTTTGAAAAATGTGTCTTGATCTACTCTGAATCGCTTTCTACTTCACGTAGATCCAGTTGGACCCATTTTAAACATTAAATTAAAGGTATAATTCTCTTTTCACACAAAATAATTTTAATCCAGGTTTTTAGCGATTTCAGGTACTTACCTCTCGGACCTTTGAAGAATCGTCATTCGGCTTCGCTATAGGACACAAATGTATCTATTGCAAATTCAATGATGAAACCGACCAAGATACTATCAACCTAGTAATCATCAACCCTTGCAACCTTATAATCAGATCTTTCAAGACATTTGACTAATTCTCGAGTCCACACAATAGGATCGTCAGGCTTACAAGTAGGTTCACTATCCGCTAATTTGGATAGCCACTTGTATAATGTTGGGTTGTGTTATATTCTATCCATGAATAACCCACGTAGTTAACCAGGGGGTTAGAGAGGGGGGTAGAGCCCCACCTTCATTGTGCCGATTGCGTAGCGGGGGGGTCACAGGGGGTTTGAGGGGTGCAGGTAACCCCCCTTTATGGGGTCCAGGGCAGCGCCCCAGAAAATTTTGTTTTTTTCGACCCTATATTAGGTTGGGTGGACCTACCTATGGTTTTGTGCATCTTTTTCACACATGGTTTTGGACGCGATGGTTTTTGGACCATGGTTTTGGACATGATGGTTTTTGGTCCATGGTATTGGATGCTTCATCATATATAAATATGTATTATAACATTGAAAGGAACATAATGAAAAATTAAGCTGGTAGTCCTGGTTTTGGGATCCAGGGGAAAATCTCTATGTATGTGTGTTTTATGTGTTATACTCTTGCATTGTTTCTTTTCTGTGTTTTATAATTCGTATGTAGGTAATTTCTGTATGGGGTTAAAATCTACATTTGGTATCAGAGCTGTTTTGGCTTCAAGGGGACGCCTTTGTTGCTGAGGGGCTCGAGCTTGTGGTAGACCTTGTTCAGTGGGAGATCTGTGGGATCGATTCTGGTGGTGAAAGAAGATGGTGAGTAGTGGAAAGATAGAGATCGAGAAATTTAATGGTTATAGTTTTGAGTTATGGAAACTCAAGATGGAGGATCTGTTGGTGGATAAAGATCAGTGGATCGTGGTAGATCTAGGTACTAAACCAACAGCAGTGTCTGATGAATGGAAGAAGTTGGATCAAAAAGCAAAGAGCACAATATGATTATGTGTCTCAGATTCAGTATTGTTGAATGTATCAGGGGAAGCTACGACAAAGGCTTTGTGGGACAAGTTAGGGACTTTGTACCACTAAGTCTCTGGTGAATAAAATGTTCCTACGGAAAAATCTGTATAACCTAAGGATGAAAGATGGAGACTCGGTGACAGAGCATCTAAACGCATTTAATATTTTGGTAAGTTAGTTATTATCTGTTGATATTAAAATTTAATATGAAGATAAGTGCATTAGTTTGTTGTGTTCTCTACCATATTTGTGGGATAGTCTGGTTATTGCAATAGGTTTCAATGTAACTGCCTTACAGTTTGATGAAATAGTCTCATCCTTGCTGATGGAGGAAATGAGATAGAAAAATATGGAGAGTCGGAATGGTGATGCCTTTTTTGTACGAGGACGGTCCTAGAACAGAAACAAAAATAAGTCATCGAGTGGGAGATCTAAATCTAGAGGGGGATCTAAATCTCCAGGAAAACCTGTAAAGGTGGTTTGCTGGAAATGCAGAAAGGAAGGGCACTACAAAAGGAACTGTAAATCTAAAGCTTCTGACAAAGGAAAGGGATCTGATGATGCTCCTTCTGTAGAGGTGAAAACTACCTTAGATGAAGGTGGGGATGTGTACTTGGCTTCTTCAAGTACACATGTAGATCATGAGGCATGGTTGATTGACTCAGGTGCATCCTTTCACTTCACTCCCCATAGAGAGTGGTTCTGTGAGTATGAGATATATGATGGTGGTGATGTCTTCTTGGGGGATGATAGGAAGGCTAGAATCATTTGTCGTAGAAAAGTAAAGTTGAAGTTTCAAGGTGGAAGGGTTAGAACACTTCTAGGTATTATGCATATTCCTTCATTGGCCAGAAACCTAATTTCTAAAAGCAAGCTGGATGATGCAGGTGTAAAAACAATGTTCAAGAAGGATAACTACAAGATGGTTTGGGGAGCACTGGTATTGATGCGGGGAGTTTGGATTATAACTCTGTACAAGCTACAAGGTAGCACTGTTATTGATGGGTGCAACAGTTCTTTGGTTCCTGAAAGTGGAGCAGAAAATCTAGTGCTCTCTAGAAAAAAGACCATGTTGTGGCATCAAATGCTTGGACATATTAGAGAGAAGGGCCTTTGAATACTTCATGGTAAAGGTATGGTAGAAGGTATGAGTAATAGCTCTCTGGATTCTGATTTCTGTGAAAATTGTGTATATGGGAAGCAGAATCGGGTGAGTTTCCCCTATGGTGGTAAAATGGTGAAACATATATTAGAACTTGTGCATAGTGATGTGTTTGGACCTGTGAAGTTTCCATCACTAGGTAAGTCTGTGTACTATGTATCATTTATAGATGACTTCTCAAGGAATACATGGATATATTTCCTTAAGAAGAAATCTGAAGTCTTTGATAGGTTTAAAGAATTTAAGGCTCTGGTGGAAAACTAGACAGAGAATAAGATAAGGGTGTTGAGGATAGATAACGGTGGAGAGTTTTGCAACACAGAATTTGAATAATTCTGTAAGAAGTGTGGTATAGCATGAAAAAAGACTACTCCATACACACCTGAGAAAAATGGAGTTACGAAAAGAATGAACAAGACATTGATGGAAAGGGCAAGAAGCATGCTCAGTGGTGTCGGGTTAGGATAGGAATTCTAGGCAGAGGTGGTGGAGACAACATGTTACCTGGTCAACATATCACCTTCATCAGCATTGGAGGATAAGACTCCACAAGAGGTATGAACTGGTAAGAAACCCTCTCTTTCACATCTTAAGGTATTTGGATGCAATGCATATGTACATGTTCCAAAGGAGAAAAGAACCAAGTTGGATAGTAAATCTGAAAAGTGCATCTTTATTGGGTATAAGGATAGTTTAAAGTGTTATAATCTTTGGAACCCAGTAACAAGGAAGGTGATGTGGTGTTCAAATAGGTGAAATATGTTATTAAACATGAAGTCCAACCAAAGGAACTTGAGAAGATATAGTTTGAGCTTAAGGAGGAAGAATCAGACTCTATAGCAGACGAGGAATCTGAAGATGAAGAGCCACAAACTCTGGGTGTGAGAAGATCAGTTCGAGAAAGAAGGCAACTGGAAAGGTATAGTCCATCTACTTTCTGTTTAAATTTTGCTTTATCTATTACTGAAGATGATCCCAAAACTACAAAGGAAGCAGTAGATTCAGAGGATAGAAAACTCTAGAAAGAGGCCATGGTTGATGAAATGGCATATTTGCACAAAAATGAGGCTTGGGATCTGGTGGAGTTTCTAGCTAGAAGGAAACCCATTGGTAGCAAATGGGTGTTCAAGAAGAAGACAAATACAAAAGGAAATGTGGAGAAATACAAAGCTCAGTTGGTAGCAAAAGGTTATTCCCAGGTGCTGAGAATTGATCTTGGTGATATTTTTTCTCTTGTTGCCAAGGTAACTTCTATTAGATTACTTTTATCTGTTGTTGCTACTATTGATTTTGGGGTAGAACAGATGGATGTGAAGACAACATTTCTTCATGAGGATCTGGAAGAGGAAATCTACATGAAGCAACCTGAAGGCTTTGTGGTGAAGGGTAAGAAAGAAATGGTATGCAAGTTAAAGAAGTCTCTGTATGGATTAAAACAGTCGCCAAGGATGTGGTATCATAAATTTGCGTGCATTTTAAAATAATTGGTTATTTATCTGGTCTTGTATGTGGATGATATGTTGCTAGTTGGAAATTACAAAGAAATTATCCAGGATTTGAAGACCCAATTGTCCTCCAAATTCGACATGAAATATCTTGGTGCTACAAACTATATTTTGGGCATGGAAATTAAAAGAGACAAGGAAAAGAGGAAGCTCTAGTTAAACCAGAGGAAGTATGTTGAGACAATACTGCAGAGGTTTAATATGCAGGATAGTAAACTGATGAAGGTTCCTATTCTTGTAAGTGTGAAGTTATATGCTGAACAGTGTCCCAAGACACAAGAAGAGGAAAAGGACATGTCCCGTGTTCCATATGAAATTGCAGTTGGTAGCCTGATGTATGCAATGGTCAGTACTAGACCAGACATTGCACATGCAGTGGGAGTATTGAGCAGGTTTATGTCAAAAACAGGGAAGGAGCACTGGACACTAGTGAAGCGGGTTTTCAGGTATTTGTGTGGAACTAGTGATTATGGTTTGTGCTACCAAGGAAGACCAGGATTGGACAGAGTGTTGGATATTCGTGGCTTTTGTTGATGTAGATTGGGCTGGAGATCTAGATCAGAGAAGATCTACAAGTGGGTATGTGTTTAACCTATTTGGAGGTGTAGTCAGTTGGATGAGTAACAAACAATCTGTAGTGGCACTATCAACTATAGAGGCAAAATACATGGCAGCCACTCATGCAAGCAAGGAAGCATTTTGGTTGCAGAGATTGTGTTCAAGTATGGGGTTAGTATAGGGAGTTATAAGGATAGACTGTGATAGCCAAAGTGCAATTTTCTTGGCAAAGAACCCTGCATATCATTCAATGACAAAGTACATTGATGTTTAGTATCACATTGTGAGGGATATAATAGAAGACAAAAAGGTGTTGCTGGTAAAGGTGGACAATTTGAAAAATACTGCAGATGCATTGAAAAAATCTGTGAGCTCTAAGAAGTTCTCTTGGTGTAGAGAAACAATGGGCATTGCAGGGTTGGATAAATGACTAAGCTCTCTTGTGGCCCCTTCTGGAAAGAAAACAACAAGTGGGATAATGTTGGGTTGTGTTATATTCTTTCCATGACTAGCCCACGTAGTTAACCGGGGGGTTAGAATGGGGTCCGAGCCCCCCATTCATTGCACTGATTGCATAGCGGGGGGGTCACAGGGGGTTTGAGAGGTGCAGGTAACCCCCATTTGTGGGGTCCGGGGCAGTGCCCTAGAAAATTTTGTTTTTTAGACCCTATATCAAGTTGGGCGGACCTATCTATGGTTTTGTGCATGTTTTTCATACATGGTTTTCGACAGGATGGTTTTCGGTCCATGGTATTGGATACTTCGGCATGTATAAATATGTATTGTCACATTGAAAGGAACATAATGAAAAATCAAGCTGGTAGTCCTGGTTTTGGGATCCAGGGGAAAATCTCTATGTATATGTGTTTATGTGCTATGCTCTCACATTGTTTATTTTATATGTTTTAGAATTCGTATGCAGGTAATTTCTGTACGGGGTTAAAACCTAAGTAAGACTTCATGTACTTTTGTGTAAAGATGCCTTTGTAACCACTTTTATTTTGATAAGCGTGGATTCCTATTCTCATGGCCTGCAAATTCATGCAACTTCTGATCTATCCACTTCTCCATTTCCCTTTTAGTCAGTATCCACTTATGCCACATCACATATCCCCCAGATAGATCCTGGTCTTAGCAAAGGAACCATTTGTTGGCTTGAGGGGGCTTGGACCCAAGTTCAGAGTTAGCTGCACTAACCAACAAAACTCTACACTACCGGCCCTTTTGACAACAACCCACGTAGCGCAACCTGTAGTCTCACCTGAGGTAGTATTGGGGGATGCTAAAACTAGTCTTCTACATTCATGAGGCTATGTGATGTGCTTTAAGGCATTTCTTGCAGTTTTAGTTCTGATCTGACCTTCACGAACCCTTATTCATGAAACTCAAGTGACTTTCAGATCAATTTTTTTAATAAACTTCACGTAACAATCTAATCAAACATGAAATAACATCTAACAGTTGATCCAGATCTTAGCGGAGTAATTAAGATCAAATACAGATAAATATTATTCAGCTGCACATAAATATCGAAAATACTCAAGTGCATAAAAATAGACACAGAATTGCTTCAAATATCTTTTTATTACTTCAAACCTTCCTTATACAACTTTCCAAACTCTGCGTACACAGCTGTAGGGGCCCATGCACTCAGTTGTGGACTTGCCAAGGCCTCCGCGCACTCAGTTGCAGGAGCCTTCCCCTTTGCCTAAAACACAGAAAGATCTACAATTACAGGCTCAAAGTTATTTCATCCCTCCAGTACTTATCTAATTGATTGCCTTAAACTCGCTAAGACACCCTTTTATATACTCTTTTCTATTACAATACCATGGTCCACAAACCATGGGCAGATCTAAAAACAATACCAAAATATAAGGTGTTTTGACCTTCCTAAAACCCCTTGACTCCTATTTGACCTGCGCTACTCGCGCTCCACTCCTCAAAATGTGGAGACTTACAATCTTTTAATAAAATTGACCCAGGGGACCCTGCCCCAACAAGAAGTTGTTTCTGCAACCAACCATCTTGGTATTTTACTTGTAATGTATATGCCTCTATTTTAAGTTTGAAAATTGTATGAAATAGTAAGATCAGGTTTGTGCCTGCATTCAGAAGAGGTTGGTGCCTCTTGGCAAGTTGGTGCTTACTAACCAAAGGGGTTAGGTACCTCCTGTGAGTGCATGCTCACAAACAAATAGATGTAATTAAATATATTCTTAATTTACATCATAAACAAACAACAAATTGGTGGTCTTTTCCCTCTAGGTTTCCACATGAAAACACTGTGTCAAATGTGTGTGTTGTTCATGTGATTGGTTGTATGAACATGAATGTTTGTTGGGCAGCGGATCCCCCGCGTAATGGTTTTGGGGCCTAAAGCCCACAATTTTGGGTAATGGTATTATAAAAGCTCCGCGAAGTGCGTAGAGAACGAATTGTAAGGAGTCAATTCAAAGTTTTGTCCGCCTGCGAATAATGTAATGCAATAAAGAAGGTGTCGGCCTACCCATGGTTCGCGGACCATGGGAATGTATAAATAGAGCAAGGCTCTAAGTGTAGAAGGAAACTTTTAGTTCTTGGAAAAACCTTTGTTGGATCTAAAGTGTATGGATGTGATAGTTACTCTAGGTCTGTAAGCCTGAGTTGTGGGTTGTATTAGTAGAAGAGGAGGCTCTGTAGATGTGTTCGTAAAGGCCTAGTAGAGTCTGCAGTTGTTTTCACGGACCCTACAACTGAGTGCGCAGGGTGGATTGGGATTGTATTGGAACGAAAAGTTAATAAAAGCTAAGTTGGTTCTGGAATATTGTGCCTCTTTTCATAGATCTGTTGTTTATGCTTCTGGTATATTTTGATGCATTTCTTTATAAGTTTATGGTTGTGTGTACTGAATAATTGATAAAGATTACTGGGCCCACAAAATTAAGTCAGATCTGTAATAATAACCCAGTAAAGCTAGAGGATCTAGGTAGCGCCCCTTCGCGTTCTGTATAGTTACCCGAAGATCAGACAGCTGTGTAGAGCTGCATTAGTGCACAGGAGTGGTTAGCGACCATTCCAGATCTCATCAAGACATCCCCAGGGTGCAGAAACCTGGTTCCAGCACCCTCACATACTACCTCAGGTGAGACTTCAGTCCATACCCCACGGACTGTTGTTGAAAGGGCTGGTAGTTTCAGGATTTGTTTGGATAAACCACTTCTGAACCTGGGTCACAAGTAACAAATTATAAAAAGGGGATTGTAAGCTTATTAGAAAAAGAATATAGAATCTCACGGTCACTGATTCACCCCCCCTCTCAATAATTCCTTATTCCATGTGGGAAACATCCACGTGGCAATAATAATCGACATACATTATCATTGGTTGTTATGAAATTTACAACAACCAAATCACATACATACATTATCCAACCATTCAACCCACTCTCCATTCACTTTTATGTGTTTTTATTGCCTCTACATGCTTACATGGATAAAAATATCAAACTCTCATATTTGCAAGCACTTAGATAAGAAGTTTTTTACATAAAACAAAAAAGTTATTTTTATATGTTTTTCCCAAAAACATAGATTAGGAAAAACAACCCAAACCAAAAACCAATTTCAGTTATTATCCCAAGAATATAGGGAAATAGTTGGCAACTTCAAACAATACTCTCCATAATATCGACCCTAAATAAAAATATAAGGAAAACACATTTTACATCACCAGTTCAAATAAATTTACATGAGTCTTTTTAACTTTATAAAATAAATCTAATTCATATTAAAATGTGTTCCTTATTATTATTATTATTATTATGTTTAAAGCTTTTATTTAGAATTTGGGGAAACAATTTTAGGTTAAGTCACACATTTTTTTTATTATCTCTTTTTGAATGTATAAATAGATCCAATTCTTTGAAAAAAAAATTACAATATTTAGATTGCGAACATGATTCTAATAAATTTCTCCTGAATTGATCTAAGAAATATGCCCAAGAAACCTCTAAATCATAGAACAAGTATACCCAACTTCACTAATAATAACATGCATTTTTAATCATTGTGTCAAAAGGCACTCTACAACCCATTACTACAATGGAGAGTTTGTAAGTAAGATTCTATTTTAAAATAATAAAATAATATGTACATTAACAAATTAAAAATAGTAACAAGAAAATTAATGTTGGCTAACATTATTTTTATTTGTTTTTATTCTTTTTTAATTTGTTAATGTACGTGCTATTTTAAAATGTAAGCTATATTTCAAATTCCACATTATAAGGCAACATCTAAAATATTTCAATTTCCACCATAATTTTACATCAACTTTTTATAGAAAAATAAAATAATAGAAAGTAAAAAAAAACATTTAATATAATTTAGAGACATGTAATTTCTTCACTACTTGTAATTCACTTTATGTCTATGTATCGTTTCAGAACAGGCTTCTCTTTTAAATTCAACAGGCAATGTTTAGAGGATCCAGAATTTAATAACAGTATAACAAAAGCGTGGCTCGAGATGTCGTCTTCAAAATCATTACCTACCTTAATGACTTTCAGGGAAAAGATGGAATCAATCCGTAAGGTAGTAAAAGAGTGGTAGTTCCAAAAGAGGCAAGTGAATAAAAAAGATCTCTGGGAAATTCAAATGGAGCTAGACAGTGTTGCGGATTCCATGGCTAATGACTCCTTATCTTTTGAAATGAGATGTCAAATTAAGGATCTTCATAAGAAAAAATTGATGATAATGAAACAAGAAGAAACTTTTTGGAGGTTAAAAAGTAGAGCGATATGGATGAAGGAAGGAGATAGAAATTCAAAATTTTTCCATAATTATGAAAATTTCAGAAGGGAAAAAATTTCGATATGGAAAATTAGTGACGGTAAAGGGGGCTTTCTTTATTCTCAACAGGATATAACAGATGAGGCGGTGGCTTATTTCAAAAATCATTATAAAAGATCGGATAAATGCAAAATTCAGGTTATTTTATGGGGAATTGATCTATTCCCTCGTATGTTTGATGAAGATTCAAATGATCAAATATTCAAGCCAATTTCAGAGGATGAGTTGCTTGCTATTATGAAATCCTTCAAAAAGGACAAGAGTCCTGGTCTAGATGGCTGGACGATAGAATTTCTCAATCATTTTTTCGATATCATAAAAGCTGATCTATTGCGGATGGTCGAGGGCACCAGAATGGCTGGCAGTATTAATCAAAAACTCACCTCCACTTACATAGCACTTATTCCCAAGAAGGGGGATGCTCAAACTTTTAAAGACTTTAGGCCGATTTCGCTATGTAACATCTCTTACAAGATTGTTTTGAAGATTATAGCTGAGAGAATCAAAGGAGTTTTATCAGAGCTTCTAACAAAGGAGCAGCACGGTTTTCTAAAAGGAAGAAACATACATGATGTTGTTGCAAGTACTCAAGAGGGTCTGTACGCTATTCATTCAAAAAAATGTGATGCGGTTATTCTCAAAATCGACCTTTGGAAGGCATACAATTGCCTGGATTGGGGCTTCATCAGGTGTTTTCTTGCAAAGATTGGTTTGAGTACCAATATGATCAACTGTGGCATATTTCGCACTGTGGATTCTGATTACCTTATATGGAATCTCTCGAAAGAGATGAATGTGGTAAGAGTCAAAGAAGTATATCAACATATTGTTGACTCAAAGCGATTTCCACACAATCCTATTTTCCCACAAGTTTTCTGGAAGGATGGCTGCCCTTCGAAAATGATTCTATTTGCTTGGCTTGCCTTTCATAACAAAAATTTAACCTGGGAGAATTTAATGAAACGAGGATGGCACGGGCCAGGCTTATGTCCATTATGCAGATCAGAAGGGGAAAATAATTTTCACTTGTTTTTAAATTGCAATAAATCTCAACAAGTTTGGTAGGCTCTGAAGAATAGTTATGGAGTCCAGCATATGGTGCATGCTTCAATTTATGAAATGATCATATGGTGCAGCGAGCAGAAGTTATCTTGGAGAAGAATCTTCATCCTTTCACTGTGGAACATTTGAAAGTGGCGTAACAACATCATCTTCAATGGCATTAAAATATCCTGCTCAGAAATCATCTTTAAAATTGTCGCTGCTTTCGAAGCCCCCCCGCAGAAACCTATCAATCATAAAAAGGTCGATTCCTCTGATCAATCTATGGAGTTCTCATCTTTCCCTAAGGCGTTCTTTGACAGTGCTGAACAGCAAGGCACATGCGGCTCCTGATCATGATAAATGAAAATACACATTTCTCCATTCACTGGAATGGGGGGAGAGGCTCCAATAGTAAAGCGGAGGCTATGGCTCTCGCTGGGTTATTAAAATTTTGCCTCTTCCTTGATCTTCAGCATGTTTCGATATTTGGAGATTCGAAGGTTATGGTTGATTTCATCTCAAGAAAAAATCATATTTTAGTGCCACATTTGATTGGCTGGATGGATAGGATCAATTTCTTTTGGGATTGTCTGGTCGAAGGCTCTATTCACCATATCTGCAGGGACAAAAATATGCAGGCTGATTCTCTGTCTAAAATGGGTCTTCATTCTGCTCCAGGTTTATGGTTTCTGCAGATTTTCTCTGATGGGGAAATCTTTCTTATCCAGGAGTTTTCTCTGCCGGATTTCTAGGTTGCATATTTGTATTTCACAGGTTTTCCTTGGCGCGTTTTGATCATATGCGGCTGCTTTTGTATATTTTTGTGTATTTGGGTGGTGTTATGATGCTTTTGAATATGCTTTTGATTCCCATACTCTATGATCATCTGGATTATTATACAATGGAGATCCCCCAAATCTTTATGCCATAGCTTGATCCTATTATCATTATCTAGATATACTGTCATGCTGATCCCATTTTGACCAAATTTTATGGGTCAATTACAGATATAAATATATGATATCTTATATCTCTCATATAATATAATATTCTGTTTTTTCGTCGTGAAAAAACAAAATTATTTATAAAATTGATATAACATTTAAAAAACACTAATAACAAAAAAAATTAATATGAGGTAGAAATCAAATATTTCAATGGAATTTGGAAAAAGTGATTTGTAGTACAGAAAAACAAAAAAACAAAGTGAATAAATATTGTGATAACGCTGTATAAGTGATTTTAACATTATATATATCTATATATTGCGAACATGTTTTTCTTTAATTGATTAAGTAATTTTTAATTCAAGATGATTTTTTTTTCTACTTTCGTCAATATTTAATATAAATTTAATATCAATAATAAAATAATAAAAATTTATTATATTTTATAGATTTTAAAGATGATATATATTATATTTCAATATAATAAATGTGAAACAAATAAAACATTTCATTTTATTTCAATATATAAATGAAATGAAAATAATAATAATAATAATAAATAGCTAAAACTTTTTAGCATATTATAACGAAACTGCGATAGATTTAAATTATGAGAACATGTTATTAGTAATATTATAACAAAAATTTCCAATAGATTTAAAGCTTCAGAGATTTCCGTCCAAATTGAAATTAAAATTATTAAACCCATTATTTATAATGGGAAGGAGAACTTTCAATCATAATGCGGCACCTCGCCAGCCTTCTGAGACTAGCGGCGCGCCAGCCGCCTCTCGGCGCAGGCAGAATGGGAGAATCACATTCGGAAGTGATTTTTATCGAAAGATTTTTAAATACTAAATCTATCTCAACATTCAGCTCACCATCCAATTTCCGTCAAAGTAAAAGCAAGCCTGAAATTGAAAGGAAAAATGTAGGAAAAGGAGAAGAAAATAGAGTGCGCCGTTGGATATTTCCACGTGAACGGAAGCAAACGGACCTTTCAACTCTGAATTGTTACATGCAAAACTCATGGGTATCATTCCCAATTCAGAGATGGTTCTGTCCCGCTGACAAGACGGTATTGCTCCATTCTGTACCTTTGAGAAAACATATGCATGCGTACCCACAATTTATCAGCTTATATATTGACTTTCAAGTGTTATAAAAAGTATTATTTTTTTTGTATTTTTATTAATATAATTTTGGGTAAAATTGGGAGATTTAATTATTTGAAAATTATAAAATTGAAATCGTACATTTTTATTATATAACAAAATAAAAGAATTAATTAAAATGTAACAAAATAAAAGAAATAAAAGAATTAATGTAATTGTAAATTGTTTTAATTATGTTTTTTTTTTTTTTAATTATTGGTCTATACCTCATGGATTGTAATAAAATTATATTGTATTAATATAATCTACACAAATTAATGTCTTAGTTATAGGCGGGTTCATAGATAGTTAAGATTGTTTAGGGATATGTATAGAGAGAGTAGAAGGTTCACAAGAAAATAAAATAAAATATAGAGTAGAAGGTCATGTATCATTTTTGTGGATTTTTTTTATTGTATGCGGAGTTTTTACTATAGGCAAGTGAATAAAGCTCTCTATTTTTTATTAACAATATATTTTTGTAAGAGTTTACCTATTTTCTCTTATATTGTTGGGTTTTGTACTACATATTATGAGATTTCTTTAAATTTAAACAATGTTTTCCTATGTTTTCTATATGACAAAAGATAATTTTGCAAGTTTTCTATATGACAAAAGATAATTTTGCAATTTGGGTATCTTTTGACATAAGGCATTGATTTCAATCAAACTAGTGCCAATAGATCAAAAGAAGCTATGACATTTCATAATTGGGGTCATAATAGTGAATATAAGAAATATATCAAAAAGTTTGATCATTTGCATTTTCAAAATCAAATCTACCTGAACAACTACCTTATTTTTCAATTCATTTAAGATTATTTTCCTTAGATTATCAAGCTTCTAAATTTTTGAACTTTCTTTTAGAGATATGTTTTAGCATATTTAAATAACACAATGATATATTGTTAAACAAGTGAAGAAATTATGATTGAGGAAGCATACATTAACGGATAAACCTTACCACATGGAGGGAAGAAGCTTAGGGATTGTCCTTATTCTTACATTATTAATTTGGTGTGTACATGATACCATGCTTTGTTCTTCCTCTTAGGTCCTTGCATTAAGTCTTAAGTAATTTCATCAAGTTATAGTTGATGTTAGATGGTGAAGGTTTTCTTCCATTGAAGCCCCTTCTTGTAGAAATTGAAATTAATTTTTTACCTATTTAGATGAAGGATTACTCAACCTTGTGGTGCTAGTCTCAAAACCTACTCTTTGAAAGACATAAGCCAACTCCCTCGACATTTTCTACTTAGCCTTATTTTCCATTTGATTAATCTTGACCCTGTCACCTTAGTTGGATTTGGCATTAATGTTAATGTCCTTCGATCACTTGCTATAAAAACCCAAAACACTCCAAACTCTAATTACTAAGGATACTCTTAACATCAATTTTTACTTCATTACTTGGTAGGAATACTCTCGTTGAGCCTAAGGAGAGACAACCTAAAAGAACTAGATGATAAGTTGTTGAGGTGATAGTGGTGACCTTTCTACCTCAAATTATACATAAAGGATTAGTGATTTCAACATTATGTAAAATTTGGGAAGTAATAATATGCTTTAGATCTTGCTAAAGATAAGTAATAGAAAAATATACCAACTTCTACAAAAGAGAAAGCTTCAGAAAAGACCCAAGTAGTGGACAAAGGTAAGGAATGTGTCATGGAAGATTTCCATACTCCTGGGAGTTTGGAAAATATATACTCTTGGGAACATTGATCGATCCCCAAGCCCATAGATGAGGTAATGGATATAGAGACCATTTCTTATGATTATAGGATGCAATCCATTATCAATAGGATATAAATATGAAAAACATTAGTGGAGAAAGTGGTGTAATTTGCACCTCTAACATGACCTTATTTGATGCAAAAATGGATAGAATGAGTGAACCAATATCCATTGGGATGACCATTGTGCATGCTTCTCTTGACAAGTAAGGAGTAGAGAAAAATGAATTAGAGGATATGAAAAAGGAGGAGACATCCCTAAGGAACCATGACCTATCCTTCCACATTCAGAGCATTTGAAAGGAAGCTTACCTTTGAACTTGCAAGTTACTCTTTTCAAATTTCAGACAAAATTTAGCCTCTTCTTCTATTGAAAATAATAGCGAGAGAGGGTCCTTCTTGAGCTGTGCCTGATCCATGTGGGTCTCTAAAAAGTACCAATGGCATGGTAAAAAGGCTCAAAACACAAAGTGGTAGAATCTTGATTGTTATGCTCTTAACCTGCAAAATAATACCCAAATACAGAATATGCGAAGAAAAAGATACCCAGAACACAGAATAGCAATGATTTTATTATTTAGAGAGCAATGTTCACATGCCTCTTCGAGGGGGCAACCTCCAATAGAGCAGAGCTCGATTACAGAAAGAAGACACAATGCTCCTCGCAGGGAGTCTCTATCCTTTATATATCTCATACATGCAATACCACGGGCCAATACCGTGGGTTTTATTAATACCATCTATATAATACTACGGCCCATTTGCAACTAACTATGGTCCCGTCATTAATTGCGGGTTAACCACTTACAAATATTAATATGGGCTTTATTGACTCTTGACTATGACGTGATCCCATGACATAAATAAGGGGGTTAGGGTGGGACCCTAACATGCCCTCCCCCTTAAGACTAGCCTTGTCCTCAAGGCTGAAGCTGCAGAAACTGCTGAAGAATAGTGGCTGGT
Organism: Pinus tabuliformis; assembly: GCA_031772625.1. NCBI lineage: Eukaryota > Viridiplantae > Streptophyta > Pinopsida > Pinales > Pinaceae > Pinus > Pinus tabuliformis. Next base: position 45,769,065 of record CM062816.1, on the reverse strand, counting down.
TCCCAAGTTGCATCTTCCGGAGAGGTGTCTTTCCATTTGACGAGGACTTCCTTAATCATGCGACCGCGTAGGTGCTTGTCTCGTGTATCTAGAACTTGTTCGGGTTGAAGCCAGATTGACCCTTCTTCGTCCAATTCAGGTAGACTGGTTTGAACTCGGCAATTGTTCCCAATCACTTTCTTGAGGCACGATACATGGAAAACTGGATGGATTTTTGCCGTAGGTGGCAAAGCCAACTTGTAAGCCACTTCTCCAATGCGCTGAATTACTTGGAATGGTCCGTAGAATTTTGGAGAGAGCTTTTGACAACCCTTGTCTTTGAGTGATGTTTGCTTATATGGTTGCAGCCTTAAAAAGACCTGATCCCCTTCTTGAAATTGGCGCTCTGAGCGATGTTGGTCGGCCTGTTGCTTCATGTGGTTCTGAGCTTGATGAAGATTCTCTCTAAGATGGGCGAGCATGGTGGCGCGGTGTTGTAGGAGTTGATCCACTGCTTGTACTTTGGAGCACCCCTTGAGATAAGAATTAGGGGAAGGCGGAAGTTGACCACAGACTGCTTCATAGGGAGTCATTTTGGTGGTGGCATGATAGTTGGTGTTATACCACCATTCAGCCAGAGGTAACCACTATACCCAAAGGTGTTGCTTTTCTGAAGTGAAACACCTAAGGTAGGTTTCTAGACATTTGTTGACAGCTTCGGTTTGACCATCTGTTTGTGGATGATATGAAGTACTGAGTTTGAGTTGAGTGCCTTGTATTCTGAAGAGTTCCTGCCAAAAATTACTGGTGAAGATCGGGTCGCGGTCGGACACAATAGAAGTGGGCATGCCATGAAATTTGAAGATCTGATCCATGAAAGATTGAGCAACCAAGGTTGGTGTAAACGGGTGGGGTAGTGCACAGAAATGAGCATACTTCGACAGTCGGTCCATAACCACCATGATGACTGACTTGATCCCTGACTTTGGAAGACCTGTAATGAAATCCATAGAAACCTCCGTCCAAATTGATGCCGGAATGGGCAATGGTTGTAATGAGCCTGGTGTGTTGACTGTTTCCCCTTTGTGGCATTGACAGACATCACATTCTGCTACGAAAGTAAGGATGTCCTGTTTCATGCCTGTCCAAAAAAATGATCTTCTGGTGCGAGCATACGTCTTCTGAAAGCCCAAATGCCCTGCAATGGGAGATGAGTTCAATTATGCCAAAATGCGACTTTTGAGGGTGGATGTTGGTGATATTACAACTCTGTCCTTGTAGCGAAGAATATCATTCTGCCACGAGTAGCCCTTGCTGGAATTAGGATCTACCTGCAATTGAGAAATGAGTTGGGAGAGCCCGGGGTGTGAAAACCATTCCCTGCGAGCCTCTTCAATCTAGTCTGGAATGGGGAGGGAAATTGCGAGCATAGTACTTTCCTCCTCAAATTGGCGAGATAATGCATCTGCTACACTGTTGTCTTTCCCTTTCTTGTAAATGATCTCATAATCATATCCCAGCATTTTGGCTAACCATTTATTTTGTTATGGGGAGGATAGGCGTTGCTCCAAAAAATATTTAAGACTGTGATAATCTTTGCGGATTTGGAAACGTCGCCCCAATAAGTAAGGTTGCCAGGTCTCGACTGCATGTAAGATGGCCATCATTTCCTTCTCGTAGGTAGATTGGCCCAGATTCCTCCCACTGAGTTGTTGGCTTGTGAAGGCCAATGGTCGCCCTTCCTGCATTAATACCACCCCAATACCTGTACCCGAAGCATCACATTCAATGACAAAGGATTTGGTGAAGTCAAGTAGTGCTAAGACTGGAGTGGAACACATGGCGTTTTTTAGAGCGGTAAATGCCTGTTGTGCTTCCTCGTTCCAGAAGAAGGAATTTTTCTTTAGGAGTTGAGTGAGGGGCTTCGCTATGCGGCCATAGTTGCGGACAAATTTACGATAATAGCCTATGAGACCCAAAAAGCCTCTCAAGCTCTTCAAGGTCTTAGGTTGAGGCCATTCTTGCATTACCTGGATCTTTTTGGGGTCCACCTTGACACCTTCACGCCCCACAATGTGGCCCAAATACTCAACTTCTTCCATGCCAAACGAACACTTAGACATCTTGACAAATAATTTATGCTTGCGGAGCAGTTGCAAGAGTAGATCTACATGCTGAAGATGTGCCGCCCAAGTGCCACTATAGATGAGGATGTCATCGAAGAAGACAAGGACAAATTTTCTGAGATATGGTTTGAGAATGTGATTCATAAGGCTCTGAAAGGTAGAGGGGGCATTACAGAGACCAAATGGCATGACCAGAAACTCATAATGGCCTTCATGAGTTCTAAAATCCATCTTGGGAATGTCGACTTCCTTCATGCGAATTTGGTGGTAGCCTGAGCGAAGATCCAACTTAGTGAAGAATTGAGCCCCATTGAGTTCGTCCAGCAAATCGTCAACCACCGGGATGGGAAATTTATCTTTAACTGTCAACTTATTGAGGGCCCTGAAGTCGGGACACATCCTCCACTCCCCATCTTTCTTGAGGACCATGACCACTGGGGATGAATAAGGACTAATGCTGGGATGAATGACACCTGCTTCCAACAATTCCTTGATGATTTTTTCTAATTCATTCTTTTGGGTGAACGGATATCTGTATGGCCGCACATTTGGGGGTTGGGCCCCTGTAACCAAGGTGATGCTATGATCATGTTCCCCTCGCGAAGGTGGAAGCTCATGAGGCTTGCCAAAGACCGTCCGATGGTTATTTAAAATCTGTTGCATCTCAGGATGAATTGACAGAGACAGGGTTTCGACTACCTGGATGGCATTAAATTGAGCGACCACTCCATGATGGCCCTTTTTTAACAATTTTTCCATCCTATGCGAGCTGATGATAGAGGGGGCTCCCGCCTGGAGTCCACGGAGGGTATGTGTGGAGTTGTTCTGCTTAAAACTCATATATAACTCCTGGAAATCCATTGTGATTGGCCCAAGAGTGCGGAGCCATTCAACACCTAGGACAATGTCGCAACCCCCCATGTGTATGGCAAACATGTGGGTTTTCAACTGATAATCCCCCATTTGAAGTTTGACATTTTCACAGCGGCCTTCACATTTCATTGTGCCCCCATCTGCAATTTGGACTTGGAAGTTAGAGACTGCCCGTACAAAACAATGCACTACTTCTACGATTTTTTGATGGATGAAATTATGGGTACTTCCACTATCAATCAAGACTACTACTGGGCAATGTTTAAGAAAACCCCTGATTTTGAGAGTTTGAGGGGAAGAAATTCCTGCCAACGCATTTAGCGAAATAACTGGTTCGTCAGATACAATCTCCTTTTGGTTGTCTTCTTCGATCGCCTCCGGTTCCTCAAGTGGTGGATCTTCCTCAGCGGAAGCGTGGTGGGCCCATAACCCACAGGTCCCAGGATCGAAACCTGGCTCTGATACCACTTGTTATGCTCTTAACCTGCAAAATAATACCCAAATACAGAATATGCGAAGAAAAAGATACCCAGAACACAGAATAGCAATGATTTTATTATTCAGAGAGCAATGTTCACATGCCTCTTCGAGGGGGCAACCTCCAATAGAGCAGAGCTCGATTACAAAAATAAGACACAATGCTCCTCGCAGGGAGTCTCTATCCTTTATATATGACTCATACATGCAATACCACGGGCCAATACCGTGGGTTTTATTAATACCATCTATCTAATACTACGGCCCATTTACAACTAACTGTGGTCCCGTCATTAATTGCGGGTTAACCACTTACAAATATTAATATGGGCTTTATTGACTCTTGACTATGACGTGATCCCATGACATAAATAAGGGGGTTAGGGTGGGACCCTAACATTGATAAACTTATTATTAGATCGAAGTTCTCATCATCTTGATTCCAACGATGCAAACAAAACTCGAATCTGATCTCATATGAAGAAGTTAGAGCAAGTCAAAGTTCAGGTTTGACTTGGACAGGTGGCAGGAGAAAATGACGTGGCATAACTCTTCGGCGAATGGGGAAATGCCAAGTGGCAGGATGCAGTTCCCTGATCGCAACAAGCAGAGGTCCACGGGTAAAGAATCACCCCCCAGCACTACCAAGTTGCAATTGTGATATCGCAATCGCAAATTGGAGGCGGGTCAGCGGTTACAAATCAACACCAAGCAAGGAAGGGTGTGATGCCATGATCGCATATCACACATCACAAAGGGATAGCATTTTACAGAATCATCCCCTAGCAGTAAGGGTTGCAATTTCGATATCGCACATCGTATATAGCACATTGCAGCATCCCGATAATAGTAACACCCTCTGGTTCCATCGATTGTGATACGTCAATATTCCCAGATGCGATACAATATAGGGTGTGGTTTTGAAAACCTATCAGGTCCACCGATTCACACATCATATATTGCATAGTGCATCGGACCATATGGAGAATCACCCTTGGCTCTGATCGATTGTGATTTGTGATGGGGCTATCAATGCAGATAGATTATAGCCACTGCTGATAAAGTTGTCGGGTTTAGGAGTAATACATCGATTCATCCATCATTTGAGGTTTAATGCGAAAATAGTCTGTGAACTGTTGTTGATGGTGGTTTTTCCATATTTAATAGGTTATTACCTAAATACTATTCTAGGTCCAACATTCTCTGTGTGAAACAACCTGCCTACTATACTTGTCATTTGTTGAAACTACCCGGGACTGAGGAATTTGTCGATCAAAGGTATATATTGGACTATCTGCATAGAAAAAAGGAGAGAGACTGGCAGAGGAGTTCAGAAACCATTACATACAATAGTAACCTAACCTAACAGTAGGCTAAAACCTCACCTTGAGTAGCAGGGAGGTTCCGAGAAGGTGCATAAGCTTCATTCCTCCGAATTGGGTGTTCGGATAGGCAATTGTGCACGATTTTCCGCAAGGATTTTAGGGGTACTTTTTGTTTCTGAAGTTGGGCTCTCCATTCTTCATCCACATTCCAGCTTGGAGGTATAAGGATTGTAATTGGATGTTTCTTGTACTTTATCTCTTTTTATGCCACTTAATGAATGAAGGCCTCCTCACTATTGAGCAGGGCCCGGAGATGTAGTCTAGATTGGATGAACTCTGTAATCAAATATTTGTGTCATGGTTTCATGGTTATCTTGTTATTTCTGCATTGTTTTATGTGTTTTTAAGTTCCATGGTTAATAATCTCTCTTTCATGTAATTTTGATGCATCTATAAGTAAAAGATATTGGATCAAGTTTGGTATCAGAGCATGTCTTTGTCGATGTGAATTGCATGAGTATATGCTAACCCTAAACAAGCTGTGAAAAGATGAAGGAAATATTAAGTCCTTTGATCCGAAGCAGGATGTGCACAACGAAGAAGAAACATGGCAGATGAAGAAGCTTGTTGGGAAGAAGAGTGGAATTACTACAAAGTATTCTACAATATAGCAGAGAAAGTGGACAAGTTGTTTTGAGAGTATGAGAAGGAAATTAGACACGAGAAGAAAAATGTCGATGATAATAGATCAATAAATCATGGAGGTGGTGGAGAAGAGCCTCCTCCCTCTCCTTCTCAAAGTGATATTTCTCATCACTATAATCGAGATTCCAAACATACATCTAAGAAACCATTCTTTAAGCTAGATGTAAAGTTTGATATGCCCATGTATACTAGAGAATGTAGTGTAGAAAAACTTAACAACTGGATAGGACAGATAGAGGTTTACAACTGATTCAGAAAATTGAAGGAGATGAGGCAACGATCCAGTTAGCATCTCTTCAGCTAAGTGGCACCGCTCTTGTTTGGTGGGAGAGAAATTTGCAGAAGGGGAAAAAAGTTGGGTAACCTTCTTTCCTCTTGGTCCAATTTTATTTCTGCATTGAAAGACCAATTTTACCCTTTGGGTTATAAATAAAAGGCACTAATGGAATGGAAATATCTAAGGCAAGGGAAGGGAAAAAATGTGCTAAGCTTCACTGAAGAATTTTGGAAACAAGCATTGGATTTGGTAATCTCATTAGATTTGCCCGAGACTGTAACTAAGTATGTTGGTGTGTTACATAGTTACATAAGACACTCACTGTTATTGTTTGAGCCTACTACGATTGATGTGGCCAGCATAAAGGCCATTCATCTTGAAAGCCGAGGCAAGAATGACAGAGATGATCAAGCCAAGAAAACATCGTTCAAACCTCCGCATGGCAAATTCTAGAAGAAAGGAAAGGGGATGGAGCAACACCATCTTGCATGCATTGCAAGAGATAAGGTCATGATGAGGATCACTATTGGAAGTGTTGATGCCTCTAAAATCGTTGCACCAACATTGGGGGATAACCACCTGGTCCGACCCTTAATGCAGTTCCTTTTCCATTTGGTATGGTGGCTCCGACTGGATAGTATGGGACCAATTTCCCAATAAACTATGATTTGATGAATGGGTGTCTAAAATATATAACAAGATGATAGATGGTTTGAACAATTATTGGGCATGGAATCCCCCCATGACATGTTTTGGGGCTCAAAGCCCATGTTTTGAATTGTTATTGTGGTAAAGACTCCACGAATTGCAGCACGGAGCGCAAAATGTATGTTAGAGTCATAGGGTTGTCTGCCCTAAGTTTTGAATGTAGTGTCAGCCTACCCATAGTTCATGGAGCATGGGATTGTATAAATAGAGTGCAGCTCTAAGTTGTAAATAGAAAAAATTGATGGAATCTAATGGATAGAACAAGATAGCTAGCATAGAGCAAGAGTCTAAGTGTCTTGGGTCGTAGTAGTAGGAAGAGGCTCTGCAACTAAGTGTGCAAAGGCCTAGTAGAGTCCACAGTTGAGTGTGTGGGCCCCTATAGCTGAGTGAATAGGGTAGAGTTGAGTTTGTAACCGGAGAAGAGATTAATAGAGAAAAGTTGTGTTACCAATTCTGTGTATCTATTATGAGTTATTACATGTTTTCAATTGCAATTATACTGTTTATTTACTATGCACACTTATATGAATGGCAAATATTGCTAAGTATAACCGAAAGCACATGAATAAGCTAAGTTAATCAACTAATATTTAATTGATAGTAAGGACTTGGGTAATAAGAGTGTTCGACTCCTGAGCAGGGCTGCGTGAAAACAGCATCTCAGGCTGCGAGGTACGGGTAAGTGCACATAGTGACTGTTGAGTATTGGAAAAGGTATGTATTTACCATTTATTTCTTTATCTTTTCCTTTAAATCATAACTTCTTTACATCCTAAGATGGTAATATAATAAAGAATTATGATAGAACTAAGGATATTTGTGATTGATGCAAAATGACTAATTATTGTCTTTTTCTATGCAGAAAGTGAAGAAAATGGAAAATCACTACTTTGGAGGAAAAGACAAAGTGGAACCAACTGTTGTCCCTTTGACAGGAAGCCATATCTAGACGTGCAGATCAAGATCGGAGCGCATGACCCAAGAAAAGGAAGAGGAAATGCAGTATCAGTGCAAGAAGACAAAATGATAACTGAAGATCAAAGATGTAGTGAATCCCTCAAGATCCTTTGATCTTGAGGGATCATTGTTTCAAGGCTTATTGGTACTCTTGATACTTCCACCTAGCTATTATAAAAAGGGACAACGTTGGTGGCTAAAGAGGGAGATTGTTGTCAATTTGTAGAACTTCTTGTTGTAATCTTAACTTTGATCATAGACTCTCTTTAAAGAGTGATAGCCGTAACTCTACCATTTATGATTAATATATAACTCAGTTGTTGTTCCATTACCTGATTCTGGAGTAACTGTAGCAGTGCTTCCCTGGTGGCTAAGGGCCCAACCCTAGTGGATCACTTGCTTCTTGTATCATTATTTTACAATTATAGTCATGTGTGGTTTGATTTATTTTGCATTTCTTTAATTTGCTTTACTCAGTAATCTTTTGTTTCTGAACATTTCATTAAATTTCTCTATTATATCGAAATCGTATTTGGATAGCGAGATTATTATTCACAGCCTGAAATGTTATGCTGTTCATTCTGAGATAACATTGCACTGTCTAATTCGCATTCTGTTGTTCATTTATAGATTGGTATTGTTATTCATTTACAGTTGCGATTGTTGTTCATTTAACTACGGTTTACTTACAATTACGATTGTTGTTCATTTAATCTCTTATTCAGTTATAATTGCAATTTTCGTCCCTTTATATTTGTGGTTAATGTCCTGCATGCTAGAATAAGATTACTGATTCTACAGTCGCTGTGTGTTTACACTTAATTAGTTTTCTGTTCAATTCCTGTAGATTTACTTCGGTTTGTTGTTCCTTTCTTAGATTGCTGTTCAATTCCTTTATTAGTTGAAGAGTGTTGTTCAATTCCTTTTGGTTAAGATTGCTGCTTAAATCAGTTCTATAGATTAAGCTTTGTTGTTCGATCTTTTCAATAGATTAGTTGCTGTTCCTTTTCTACAAATTGAATTGTCATTTCCAGCATTTGCTTTGGTGTGAATAGAAAGATCTACAATTGTAACGAACATTGACTACTATTGTCTAAGTTCTCAGATTGGAGGTCTTGTCTGTAATTGATTTACATTTACATTAGTTTACAAGGGAAAGAGTTATCATTACTGCATCCTTGACTGATGATTGTTGTAGTTTCTTGAGTGGATGATTTAGTTACAAATCATTTGAGTTTCTTGCCATTACAATTAGATTTTGTTTCTAGCATTCATTTACTTTTACTTTTGTAAGCACTATAGTACAAACATTACTCTTGAGCAAGTGACCACCTCAAACTGAGTACACTCTTGAGATAAAAAATCGTACCTAGATTGATAACTAATGTAGGGTAAATAGAGGTTAAAAAGACCCTTTTTAACGTTCAACATTTTGGTGCCTGTTATAGACATATTTGGGCACTGCAACCCGAATCACATATGTCAATAAACCAAGGCATCTCAAACCCCTAAAAGTGTTGTTTCATACCCTAAAGGATCAAGGTCAACTGATTACATCATTTCCCAGAAGTTCTCCCTAAAAAACTGCTTAGAACTGGTCAAAACTGGACCATACAGACTGCTCCATGCTGAGGGTGCGATGCATCTCACCTGCTACACACAAAGGGTGCGATGCATAGTGAAAATCCCTTCTATAGAGTGCAATGAGCAAAAGCAGACAAATGGTAGAGGCAGTTTGCTAGGTGGAAACTCAGAGAATCTTCTAGAAACTGCTCATATGACACTTGCCTCTCTAAATTCTCCCAAGGATGAGTAAGAGATCATGAAATCTCCAAGTGGAACCAAGAACTATCAGTGAAATGGCACTAATCAAAATCCTAGAAGCTGAATCACTCCCCTGCAAACATCTATATGTGGATCCCTCATCCTAGAGATCCAAAGGCTAGAATTTTGTAATTTGTAAGGAAGTGTTATTGGTTTCTCTTTGAGACATTGTATTGTTGGGTGATCTTGCTTTTCATGAGGCAAAGAGGGCTTTCATGCTAGGAGGATGATGCTAGATCAGACAGCTGGGTTGTAATCCTCTCTTCTACTACTTCTATCAATAAAGCTATTTGAGTTTTCCTCCATACACTTGTATATTTCTAAACCTTGTATTTGTGTAAGCATTTGTATGGTTAATGTAAATCGGATTCTACATTGTTTATGGTTATAGATCTCTATGCTTTGATGGTATTTTGTTGCTTTGACTCTACAGGTGTTCTTTGAAGTGGAACAAGTGAGAAAGGAGTGGCGAAGCTCTATCAAAGGAGAGAGGAAAAATGTAAGGAGCCAAGCAAAAGACTGAGGTTGGTATACTCTACTTCTCTCTCATCTATCTCTCATAAAGGAAAACACAAGTTACTTTAAATTGTTTGCTTCTAAGATAGCTGCCTGTCTTAGTGGGACTAACAGCTCTGAATAGACACTAGTTTTCTCGGAAACAAAATGGTGACTCTGCTGGGGAACGAATAGTTTTTTTTGTTTGTTTATTGTTTTCTTTATAAACTACAGATGGAGCCTGAAGTTAAGCTAGCTAGTCTTCGAACTGCTTTTTCTATGCAACTGCAAAGTAGATCAATGTTGCTTCAGTCAATCTCTAGGTTGGTTTATGAACTGAACATCTGACTTACAAAAATCTCGAGTGCCCTAGTGGTAGCTCAATAACCTCATTAGATCAGCCCCTATACTTTGTGTTTACTGTCTATCATAAGCTCAACCTAAATCCCTGAACTTAGCTGCAAACTGTGGGTGAAAACCAAGCTTAGTCTCATCCTTGGACCATCGCACTGTCTCTCATTGGTAGTCTGGATGCATCGCACCTCCTGTGTGCTGCAGGTGAGATGCACCCCTATTTTCCTTAATGACAGGTGCGATGATTGAATGAGACTGTTTCTACCTCCAGTTTTTGGTTTTTTCTTCATTATTTTCAGCTCTATTCAGTAGTTTTGTTGTCTATGATTAGTATATCACTGTTGAAACCTTCTTCCTTCACATTATTTAGCCTCCATTGATAAGGAATTATGAATTTTTTTTTATGTACTTTTCATCATTTATAGTCCTCCTTTGCAAATAGTAGCTTAATCGAACTATCGTCATTTGATTTGAAAGTGACGCAACTGTCGTTTTCAGTCAAGAAAAAGAGTGTCATGAAGTCTTCCTCTTTTAGATAGTCGATTACACTTTTTCCATTGTATTTGATTTGAATTATCAATTCTTTAAAGTGTCAAAAACAATTTTTCATTCCAAAGAGAAAGTGTCGTCTTAGTCTTCCTTTCATTTTTTTTTTAAGAAATTGTTAAAGTGTCGCTTTGAAGAAAAGTTGTTCAGATTTGTACTTAGTTTTCTTTTTTTAATTCTCACATTAAGGGAACTGAAGAACAAATACATGAATGTGCATTTGCATTTAGATTGCATGTGGAAATTGACTTAGGAAAAGTGCATTTAGTGTGTGCTCTCTGCTCTATGTTGAAAGAATCATATTTTTCTTTCCTTAGTAGCTAGGATTTTCATTGCTAAAAGAAAATAAACAACCGTTTATCATTTTAGATTGCATATTTAGGAGTTGTACATCTACATCACGCAGTGAACCTTGAAAGGAAAACTTCATAAGAAAGATCAACTATAAAATAAACCTCAATGAACATAAAAATGCTTTGGAACCTAACACACAACATCTAGAAGTCTAGGCTAGAGACATATTCTGGCATCGTAAAGCCTGGTAACTATCGTTTTCGTCGTAGGTTGGGTCATTCCTCCTCTTTGATATGATAAGTGCTAGTACGGACTTGTGCTCCCTCGTATCGTCGAGTATATATTGGGAGACCACAATAGGTTGATATCCTTTATCCTTAGGAAGTCGTGTCTGTCGCCCTATCGATTGCAATGCACTAAACATAGTATTCAGGAAGATTGATTGCCGTACGTAAAGTCCTCAGTAATTTCTCAATAATTTACCACCGAGGTGTATATTTTAGTTTTGTGATTGGTTTGGTAATCCCTCTGTCTAGATTTCCAGAGTAGTCACTTTTGTTCCTTTTCATACTCCTTAAAAGAAGAGGTCCATCTAAGCACTCGTCACTTCAGGCTCATTAAAAATCAAAGGTCACTAGAGTCATCTTTATCTTTTTCTTGACTCTTAAAAATTGAAAAAGCAAGTTGTGTCAAAGCATCATAAAATTTATTTTATTTGGAATAACATCATTGTTCCCTCATTGGTCTTAGTTTGAGAAAATGGAGTCCACCAATCAAGTATTTCCCCTTGGGGTGAATCCTAGTCCTTTCTCCTCTTTGGGAGATGTTGGTGTCCACACATGGCTACATTGTCCCTTCTAGGACTCACAATTGGCCAGCCAGTATGGCTATTCTCGACCTTTGTCATTCAAAACATCGTAATTCCTCAGCAATCAAATTAGCAACCAGATGATACTGAATTTTCTCCTCCACCTTCCACTTCATTTGTTTCTCCCTCTCCTTCTTCTTCTTTGCTTAGTGAAACTAGTAACACTAAAAACCAAGTAACTGAGAAGAAGAAGAAAGAAAAGGAGAAGAAGAAGAAGAAGCCAACGGCGAAAGGGGGCAACCATGCATTGTCTGGCGAAAATCCACACACTGCGCCATGCAAACCTGAATCTCTGTGTGTCATTTGCAAAGGGGACCACTATCATCGAGATTGTCCCTACATCCCGCAGATCTTAACGGACTGGTCTCCCCACTTTCACAATCCAGTGTCTTCAACCTTTGTCGATCATGTTGAGAGTACACCGTCAACTAGTGAAAATTAAGTCAATGGGAAAAAAGGAAGATCTAAGTTTCCTTGTAGGTTGTGTGAAGGCGATCATGCCCTCCACCTTTGCCCTTTCCTGGACGAAGCTAAAAGAGTCTTGGATAACTGTCATGCTTCACCGTAGCGACTTCCTCTTGGATACAAGAAACTCTTTCCAAGCCCATCGCTAGTTGAAAACCCGACTGACACACCTCTATTGTCAGTTGAAATGCCTATCATTGAAGATAAACCCTCTGAGTCCACAACGGACCAAAGTCAACAGGTTGAGATGGCAGTCAACCCAGTTTTGTCTTTAGAAAGTCCATCTTCAGATGATACAGTCTCCAAAGAGAATGAGAATGACACCATTCAAATTCTTTTTATTAACATAGAATCCAATGAACATGGGGGTGATCTACCCATTCCTTTACCATAGGATGGAAGTTCCTCAGTTCAAGAGATTCATCCGGCCATTTATTCTGTCCCTCCTCCAACCAATCTAGTCATTTCCTTTGATTGGAATCTACTAGCGAGACCCTACCTACCATCTAATGTACCATTATGAATCATAGTACAAGCTTACAGAATGATAATGGCTGGTACTATCATAGATGAAGGGACTTCTGTGAGTATCCTTTCCTCAACTGCTTGGAAAGAACTTGGTTCACCATCACTTCTGCCAGAGTTTCAAAATCTGTCAGGCTTCAATAAAGGAACCAGTCGACTGTTAGGGATCCTTCCAAATTTGCCTATAACTTTGAGAAGGAAAATTGTTCATCTAAACGTGATGGTAGTCCAAGGGCCACTAGATTACAATCTACTCCTTGCACGTGACTACATTTATAGCATGGGAGCTATTGTTTCCTCACTCTTTCGGGTGATGTGTTTCCCATATGAAGGTAGAATGGTCCAGCTCATTGACCAACTTTCATTTTCCAGTTCAAACACAACTACTAGTCAAATTCCATCCCTAAATGGGCTTTTTGCACAAAGAATGTCTCATAAACCTCCAATTTGTCCACCTGATGATCGCGAGTGATTCGGTGAATGTGACTAAACCCAGGGGGCATGCGCCCTAGTCTGCTTCGACAAGAAAACCCAGATATAAGGTAGGTTTCCTCGTAGGGTATATGACTAATCTGACACACCCATCCATTTAGGAAAATGGGATCAGTATGGAAAAATATTTCCTCGTCGAAGGTTATGTGGTTGGAAGCTCCCACCATTCACCTTTGTCTATTTTGATATATAGAGCCAAAGAAGTGTTTCGTCTGCAATGTGGACGAAACAACCTTTCTTTAATGCAAGAACTTCCATATGGTAACTTGGAAACTCTACTTCTCTTTATATCTGGGGGCATGCAAACCGCTTTTACACAAGTGAAAAGTGACTAGCGTAACTCTAACCCCATAATTCTACTAACTTTCGCTGCTTAAGTTAGGTGATTGGTCTGATCCACCATTCACCTTTTCCGGGACTGGCGCGACGACAAAGTAAAGGAAATGTTTCCCATTGAGAAACTATCCTACCTAACCTTGGTAGTTCATTAACCCTTAGGACAGTAGTTGGTCATTCCTAGCTCGCATACAAAAGGCACCGAAGCAAAGTTTCCCATGGGGCAACCTACTAATGAGAGACATCCTTATTAAATGACTGGCACGAGCATGTTTCTACGAAGTTCAAGCTCGTTAAAAAATAAACCTAGCAATGAGCATATGTTCCACCAGAGTTCAAGCTCATTAAAAAATGAGCCCACCTTCGGTAAATAACCTTTGTGATTGCATTGCTATCAGCTTTTGAGCATTGGTCATGTTCTTACCATCACCTCCACCTTTTTAGCCGATCATATGCCTCCACTTGATTGTTTACCCTTTTGAGGAACAACTGCGATGAGTGATTCTATTAGCCACCTTCTTTACATTGTCGTGACTGAAAAGTTCTAAACTTACCTGGAACCAGTTGCTATCTAAAAACATCACTCATTCCTCAAAAACGAGTCTCTTTTAAGCTCTTTTTAGACTCGTAAAATATAAAAATATTGCCGAGCAATTGGCCTCTCCAGCTCCTTAAAGTGATTGGAAGTACCATCCCTCCTCTATATTTTAATCTTTTTGGACCGAAGGGATCATTACACAGAAAGATCGAATGCTTGTCTTTTTCGGCTCGCTAAAGTGATCGGAAAAGTCATCCCTTTTGTATTATTTTATACTTTTTCATACTTAAGAGATTATACTATGAAAAAGGACTAATGGAGTTTCCTTTCTGTCTCTTTTAGAATCTCTAAAACTAAAAAGGCCTGAGTTATCTTTGTCATTAAACTCGTTAAAACAATAGCGACAAACTTGTCCATATGGACAAGAGCGAGTTTCACTGTTGCTAGGCTTGCTAAAACATAGCGACAGGTTTTCCCGAAGGGAAAATTATAAAACAAGCATATGTTATCCTCCTCAAGCTTAACAAAAATAAAGAGGTACTGGTCAACAATGACTGGGGAAAAAGGGAAGAAAACTTGAAGAACTTCATTGGTATCAAGTCGCTCTTGAACATGACATTTTCACTCCATCACCATGATTGAGTCGGGTTGGGTTATTCTGTTCATTGGTCATATCACCATTGGTCCTCCATACCATCCATTTTGGTGTTAATGCTACCAATCCATTCCAGTCTCATCGATATGTTCAAGAGAAGTCACTCAGAGAATTCACCAACCCAGCTAACACCTCATCCGCTGCAATACCTTCGCACTCCATTTTTCATGACTGCCACCCTGAACCTTGTATCACCAAATCATTTTCACCTCCACAAAATCATTTGCTCCGTTCCATGTCATAGATGTGGGATTCATTAAGGCCCTCCTACAACAGGTCACTTCTTGTCAACATCAGCTCATTATCCAAGAAGTTGACTTAGGAACAACCCTTTTAGTACTTTGAAGCTTGCATGCCTCAATGGCAAGTTTCTCACTTCCGGCGACAAGTTTACATCAATGGCCTTCGACCGAAAGATTTTACGTGGTGTTTGACATCGACTCATGTATTCACACCACATGAATTGTACTGCAATACCTTGAGGGTCATTATCATTATTGGTGATTCCTCTCACGCCTATTAATAGCTTACACCATTGGCTAGTAATCAGGTGATGTCTTTCCATGTTCGACACCAGAACATCTTTTCACATGGATAGACTTGTACATCGGGCGAAGATTGAATGAGTTTGAAGACCTCGAATCTAGTTTCATCCATCTAGGCTACGATATATTTAGGAAAATAAAAACATCAAATGTACTCCATAGCTGCATAGATAATCATCCAAGCTAAGGGATGATGGCTCTACTAGAATCATTAGTCTGCCACATAGACGATTGTCTGTCCTATGTACATGAAAATGAATTTATAAAGCTGAGCATGGGAATTCCCGCCTCAACTAGATCATGAAAATATTATGAAGATAATGTATTTTATTTTATCTTATTACAGGTCACCTTCCAGTTCGAAAAACCTCTGATCCTCATGATAAAGCGTTTCACCCGACATCAGAAGATTTATGACCTCATGCTTTAGGGAGAAATTTTTATAGACATATTTGGGCACTGCAACCCCAATCACATATGTCGATAAACCAAGGGCTCTCAAACCCGTAAAAGTGTTGTTTCATACCCTAAAGGATCAAGGTCAACTGATTACATCGTTTCCCACAAGTTCTCCCTGAAAAACTGCTCAGAACTGGTCAAAACTGGACCATACAGACTGCTCCATGATGAGGGTGCAATGCATCTCACCTGCTACACACAAAGGGTGCGATGCATACTGAAAAGCCCTTCTGTAGGGTGCGATGAGCGAGAGTAGACAAATGGCAGAGGCAGTTTGCTAGGTGGAAACTCAGAGAATCTTCTAGAAACTGCTCATATGACACTTGCCTCTCTGAATTCACCCAGGGATGAGTAAGAGACCATGAAATCTCCAAGTGGAACCAAGAACTATCAATGAAATGCCACTAATCAAAATCCTAGAAGTTGACTCACTCCCCTGTAAACATCTATATATGGATCCCTCATCCTAGAGATCCAAAGGCTGGAATTTTGTAATTTGTAAGGAAGTGATGTTGGTTTCTCTTTGAGACATTTTATTGTTGGGTAATCTTGATTTTCATGAGGTGAAGTGGGCTTTCATGCTAGGAGGATGATGTTGGATTAGACAGTTGGGTTGTAATCCTCTCTTCTACTACTTCTATCAATAAAGCTATTTGAGTTTTCCTCCATATACTTGTATATTTCTGAATCTTATATTTGTGTATGGATTTGTATGGTTAATGTACATATGATTCTACATTGTTTATGGTTATAGATCTCTATGCTTTGATGGTATTTTGCTGCTTTGACTCTACAGGTGTTCTTTGAAGTGGGATAAGTGAGAAAGGAGTGGCGAAGCTCTATCAAAGGAGAGAGGAAACAAGTAAGGAGCCAAGCAAAATACTGAGGTTGGTGCTCTCTACTTCTCTCTCATCTATCTCTTATAAAGGAAAACACAAGTTACTTTGAATTGTTTGTTTCTAAGATAGCTACCTGTCTTAGTGGGACTAGTAGCTTTGAATAGACACTAGTTTTCCCAGAAACAGTGTTGTTACCAGGGAGAGTGTAGCCATTTGTTTCTTTTGAAAAGAGAGTAGTGTAAGTACCTGCTAGGAGAGAGTTGGGTTTTAAAAACGGAAGGTAAGAACCTGTGTACGGAGCATGTAACAACCCTGCTCCCCGCCTGCTTTCCTGCAGATTTGTTGGCTATTTTAGGTAGAAATAAGTATTTGATTTGTGTGCATGACTAAGCAGAAAAAGCTTGAAAAGAATCCTAAACCACTACTCAAGCCTGATAAAGCTAAGGGGCTTGTGACCCTTGGTTGATCGACCTTTATAGACGAAATCCTTAAAAAAACATAATCTCAGCTATCAGTAGGACCTAGAAAAGTTGCTTCTAGACAACCTACTAGTTCCCTTTGGGCCATAGAATCACCATCTGTAGCCTTTTCTGAGGTGCACAGCCAAATAGAGGAGCAATATTTTCAAGAAATTGAGAATTTGAGCCCAAAATCATTACAAGAAGGGAACCTTAGTAATATTTGCGAAGGAGGAGGAGAAAGAGGGGAAACCGAAGAACCAAGATCTCCTCTTGGAATAGTTCAACCATTGAGTAACCTAGATAAGGGAAGTGTTGTCAAAATAATCTAGAATAAAGCTGAAGAACCTGAAGTGCTAAGATCCCCCCAAACATTAGTTCAGCAAGGAACTCTCATCATCCCAGACGAAGGAGGTGCTGTTAAGGCCATTTCTGCTCCTTCTAGCCAGCCTAGGAATACCCTCCTAGAAATCCCAAAAGGATATTGGCACATATTCGACCAAATGGCCTAGAACCAAAAAACACCTCAAGCCTCCACACCATAATATCCCATTGTAGATACTGCAGCTAATGCACATATGAAGGCCATTCCTCCTCAACATATCCCTACATTCCATGGCCTAACATCGGAAGATCCAGATGCATTTTTGTTTGAATTCGATGTACTGTGCAGGGGATATGACTATACTACCAATCCCCAAAAGTTAAAATTGTTTCCCTCTACATTAAAAGGGGATGCTTTACGATGGTTTATGGGTGTTATCGGGAAATCTAGTGTCTATGCAGAGCTGCTAGTCCCACTAAGGCTAGTAGCTACCTTAGAAATAAACAAACTAAAACCACTTTCGTTTTCCTTTATGAAAAGTAGATAAGAGGGGAAAGAAGGAGACCAACCTCTGTCTTGCACTGGGTTCCTTACTTGATTCCTCTCCCTTCTGATAGATCTTTTCCACTCGCTTCCTTGTCTACCCAGCTTCAAAGAGCACCTGTAGAATCAAAACAGCATAACACTATCCAACAACATAGATCTACTATCATAAACAATATAGGAGCAGATATATATTGACCACACAAATGCATATATCATCAATCATACAAGAATGTGGAGGAAAACTTGAATAACTTTATTAATAATCAAGAATAACAAATAGGATTACAACCAATTGTTATGACCTAGCATCATCCTCTCAGCAAGAAATCCCTTCTTCACCTCATGAAAAGCTTAGATCACCCAACACTATGATGTTGCACCAAGAAACCAGCAACACTTCCTTACAAGATACAAAATTCCAGCCTCCAGATCTCTGGGATGAGGGATCCATATATAGATGTTTGCAAGGGGGGTGAGTCAGATTTTGAGATTTGATTAGTGTCCTCTCTCTGATAGTTCTTGATTCCACTTGGAGATTGATGATCTCTTACTCATCCCTGGGCGAATGCAGAGAGGCAAGTGTCACAGGAGAAGTTTCTGGAAGATTCCATGATCCTCCACCTCTCAGATTGACCCTGCCATTTGTCCACTCTCGCCCATCGTACCCCATAGAAGGGCTTTTCAGTATGCATCACACCTCCCGTGTGTATTTAGGTGGGATGCAACGCACTTTGACCATGGAGCAGGTGAGATGGTCCAGTTTTGACCAATTCTGAGTAGTTTTTCATGGAGAACTTCTGGGAGAAGATGTAATCAGTTGACCTTGTTCTTTTAGAGGTTGGAACAACACTTTTAGGGACTTAAGAGCCCTTGGTTTCTGGACATTTATGATTGGGGTTGCAGTGCCCAAGAATGTCTATAACAGTTTCCCCCTAAAGCATGAGGTCGTTAATCTGTTGATGTCGGGTGAAATGCTTTATCATGAGGGTCTGAAGTTTTTTTGAGCTGGAAGGCGACCTGTAATAAGATACAATACAATACATTATCTTCATAATATTTTCATGATCTAGCTAAGGCGGGCATTCCCATTCTCATCTTTATAAATTCATTTTCATGTACATAAGACAGACAATCGTCTGAGTGTAGACTGATGATTCTGGTAGAGCCATCATCCCTTAGGTTGGATGATTATCTGTGCAGTAATGATGTACATTTGATGTCTTTATTTTCTTGAATATATATCGCAGCTCGGATGGATGAAACTAGATCCAGGGTCTTCAATCTCGTTCGATCTTCACTCAAAGTACAAGTCGATCCATGTGAGAGATGTTTTGGAGTCGAACATGGAAAGACATCGCCTGATTACCAGCCAATGATGTAAGCTATTAACAGGCGCGAGATGAATCACCGATAATGATGATGACCCTCAAGGTACTACAATACAATTCACGTGGTGTGAATAAAGGGACTTGGCGTCGAACACCACGCAAAATCTTTCGGTCGAAGGCCATTGATGTAAACCTGTCGCCGGAAGTGAGAAACTTGCCATTGAGGCATGCAAGCTTCAAAGTACTGAAAGGGTTGTTCCTAGATCGACTTCTTGGATAATGAGCTGATGTCGACAAGAAGCAATCGTTCAGGAAGGACATCAAAGTACAGAAAGAGCCATTTTGTTCATTAAAAATGATCAAACTGTTATCAGAGACCCATATCTAATTGTAAATGTGGTTGGTGTTCATTTATGACCCCTCCACACATGAGTTATGCAGAGAAATTTTGTATTCAACCTCCATATATACCCAAAAAAATTATGTAATCTAATTGAAGAGTGTTATTTTGTTGTAAGGTTCAACTTCTGGAGATTGTAACTGCTATGATACCTACAGCTTCTGGTCTTCATTTTTAGCTAATGCAAGCTTCTTTTGCTATTAATTGCTCACTATCCACTGCTTATTTTTGTTCTAGGCTATGCCTACTTTCCATTTATTCATGTGTTGTTAATGTTTAGCATTAGAGGGGCTGTCATCCCACCTCTGTGTTAGGATTTAGCATGTATCATTGAATTTGTATGTAGGTTTCTGTTGTTTTAATGCCAAAGAGTTGTCATCCTGTCTGTGTATTAGAAAACAGATTTACAGACCTTTTAACTGGTTACAGCTAACCATCACAGGGTCCTGTGCATCTACTGGTGTGGTCAGTCATCTCCATCATCACATTTTCTTTAAAACTATGAGTAATTGGTGGTCTAAAGCCTTGTAGTCTGGGGGTGTTCACCCATGTCTGGGGTTAAGCATAGTAGAAGTGGTTATCTGGCTTGAATATGCAGCATTTATTTTATTTTCCACCATTTATCCAACATTTTGTTGAGTTTGTAATGTTCCCGAGCATCTCTAATATACAACCTAGGAGAGTTTCTTGGGGTGATAACAAGTCCTGCTCTCAAAATTTTATGCACGCTTGCTTTTCCTATGTAGTGCCCTCATACGACACCAGCATGTGGTTCAACCAAAATAACGTGTCTTTCATGCTCAGGGACATACTTGCACAATATTTCATCAAGGCCCATTTTATAAAGATGCCCAGCAATCAGAGAAAAATCCTCCACTATGACTACTAGTTCTTTCTTATGTTGCATTGTATACTCTACAAGAGCTAGTCTGGTAGTCAAAAAGTAAATAATATCTTCAAAGTATTCATTAGAAACCGTTACTGTGAAGAGTTGTGCATCAGGCAATCCTTCTTCAATGTTCATCGGTTCTTCACCATTCTCAATTCAAGATAGATGATCCAGCCCAACGTTTAATCATCTTGGCTTGATGATTACTTAAAAATCATATTCTTGAAACAACAATATCCATCTGTAAATCTACTCCTCCCCCCCCAACACAGGCTTTTTCACCAAGTATTTTAGCGCGGAATGGTCCGTGAACATCTTGAAGTGTGCACCCAACAAGTAATGCCTGAACTTATGCAGTGCGTACACCATATCCAAGCCTTCTCGTTCCACCATAGAATAATTTGGCTCCACCTTAGATAGTTTGCGACTCACAAATGCAATTGGGTGATCAATATCCCCCTCCCCTGGTTGCGCTAAGACAACTTCCAAAGCTACACATGATGCATCGACATGAACATGGAACTTCTTCCAATTTGGAAACACTAGGATTGGTGTAGTGACCATCTTTTATTTTAAGACATCAAGACTCTTCTGACACTTATCATCCCAACATAAGGTGGCATCTTTCTTTAGTAATTTCGCCATCAAAGCAGTGTTCTACGCATATGCCTTAATAAATTTTTGATAATATCCAATGTGTCCAAGCATTTCACATAGCTGCTTCACATTCTTCGGCGGATCCAAATTAATAATAACATTGACTTTTGCAGGATCTACCATTAGCCCTTGGCTATAGACAACATGTCCTAGTAAAATTCAATAAGGTACACAAAACATATACTTCTTCAAGTTTAATGAGATTTGATACTTTCTGCATATATACAACATCAATTGCAGGCTCAAGACATACTTCTTTGCTAACCCAAAGACTATCTAGACATCAAAGTACATCTCCATAAACTTGTTAATGAATTCTTTAAACGCTGCAATGACAACTATGGAAAATATAGTCGTTGCATTCTTCAATCCAAACATCATGGTTGTATATTGAAATGATCCCCATTTAGTAGCAAAGGTGGTCTTACTCCTATCTTCTGGTGCTATCTTAATTTGATGGTACCTAGAAAGCCCATATTTAAAGGAGTAAGCTCCCCATCCTCCTATATTTTCCAAAACTTCATCTGTGAATGGTGTTGGGAATAGGTCATGTACATAGGTTTCATTCAACTTCCTTAAATTGACACATATCCTTATTTCTCCCTTAGCCTTTTTCTCTTATACTACCATTGAACTCACTAAGTTAGATTCTTACATAGGTTCGATGATGCCAACTATGACCATCTTCTCAAGTTCCTCCTTTACCTTCTCCTTGTACTTTGGGTTGAACCTATACGGTCGCTATTTTACAGGCTTCACATCTAGCTTCAAAGGGATTTTCATGATTACCAGGTCTCCTATGATGCCCTTTAACTACCTAAAATTCATTGGGAACAACTCTTGGTACTCATGCAGTAACTCATTGACCTTTCTTATTGTATCTTCATCCCAGTAATCTCCTATGTGTGCAAACTTGGGCTCCGCCTTTGAGCCTATATTGACCTGCCTCATCTTAACAGGCTACGTTACATCATGTATTTTAACATATGGTCCTTCCACTTCGTGTTGTCCTTCTGTCTCAGGAATATTAATTCTTCATGGATCTTCCTCACCTTCCTTATTGGTCATATTATAACACTCTAGTGCATGCTACAACTGTGCGTTCTAGTTGGGTTGTACCCAAGTCATTGGCTCCTTAGGTGTCTAGAAAATTTCTGCTTTAATTTCTTGAAGAACATCATTGATACAATGAAAGCCACTCTCAAAGCTAAAGGTCAAAATACAACTTTCCCTCATATCATTCCAATTGGTAATACTATGGCGTAGCTCCATTTCAAGGTACCAATTCATTGGCATCACATCCAAAGTGTGAACAAATACATGTACCCATTCTAGTCAAGGTTCTTCCCCCATGCATTAGTCCAACTAGACAAAGGATTTCGAGGATCATCTTTGCCATTGTACTTCTCTATGAGTCTTGTTTTTGCAGGACAAAACTTGAGTCTCATCAATAGTTGAAACTCTCGCCAGTCTCCTATCTTATCTTTATGTGTACCTATTGTGCTATACAACAAGCCCCCCCATTTTAATTTTTAAACTCTTAGTCTTAAAATGCCAAATAAGAAATGGGTCCCCTTTAGAATATAAATAAAAGAAATAAACTTTTGAGTGTAATATATTTTCCATAAAAGTCATATGAAAATTTATTTTAGAGTATTTAGGACTGCTTATCACATATTGCATTTCTTTAGAACTTGTGAAAATCCATTTGGAGAGCTTGCAATGTGATCATAGTCATAACAAAACGCTCATCGCAAAGTTTTATCAAGGTAAACCTTTTATGCACACAATGTAATAAAAGTATTGCATCTCGCACAAAATTAATCCCACGAATGACTTAAAGCAACATTGAAGCTTTGCGATGCGATAAGGCTATCAGAAATCTCTTATCGCTGATTCATAAGGATGCATCTAAAAAACTCCATTGAAATCTTGTGATGCGATAAGACTATCGCAATCGCATATCGTTGATTCATAAGGAAGTATCCAATACACTAGATTGAAGAATCGCGATGCGATTTAATTATTGCATGTTGCATTCCCAATAAAACAAAGTGATAAATATTATGAATACATGTGGTAAGGGGATAAATCAATTATAAAGAAATAATGTGATTTTCCAAGATTAAAACCCGTCATCTCCCCATTCCATCTCAACACTCATCACAATCGCAACTATGCAAACAAACATTTTGAGTGTGGCACTTGCAACTCCTGATTCGCGATACGCGATTATTACACAAATATTAAAATAAGGCAATCGCTGATTGCAAATTGCAGAGTTACGACGCCTATTCTACCAAAGACTATTAAAAGACTTGCGACACTACATATGGTTTCAGTATTAAAGTTTCATGTTGGAAGTTATGGTAAAGCAGTAAGGAGCAGTTATGGGTAAGTCCTTTGAAGATTTCATCCGTGATAGCTAAGTACAATATAACATCTCATGCATCTAATGTGCTTAACTGTGTTTGGTCCGTAATTTGTATTATCTCTTTCCAAGTTTTTCGACTATTATGCTCCTCTTTCTCATTTTGCAGAATTAACTGAGAATCACACAATCAGGAAAGATGTCTAAGAAATCTCGGAAAGAAAAGGCCCTCATTATAGTGGAATAATCACCAAAAAAATTGGTGGTAATTGCAGATACTACCTATCTAGGCCTCGGTAAAATCTCATGGGAAGGCATCTATACTTTACTCGAAGCATAAGATCCAATAGAGATAGAATAAGAAGCAACAGTAGATGGAACCGATAAAACAGAAAGCACGTTCAAGGATTTGGCCAGCTCCTTCCTCCATAAAATAGCAGCTCGAGCCAAAGTATTACCATATAATGATCTAGTGAGATGAGTAATCAAAAGTATTAATATAATAGATAGAGCTTTTCTCATAGCCAATGGGAGGATGTTCGAGACATTAAAGCATGAAGATGTCAAGAAGATGTATCATTTGCCGAATCCCCAGCAGCACTACAACAAGGCATTTCTTGAAGCTTTCACTCAGGAGAATGACATAGAATCAGACCCTATGAAACAATGGAGACATTTTCCAAACAAGCATAAACACGAATCCTCTGGTATGTACTCTATGGACTCCTTAGCATCTTCGTATTGTTATGGTGTTGCAATGGTATGTAGGCTCTTTGGAAGCCCATATTCTACTAGGTTTTCTATAGAAATGGCCCCATTAATAGAAGCAGTAGTCAACTCTTTTATTATGGATTGGGAAACCATTTTATCAGATAAAATGGCCAGTCAAATATTAGATTATAGAAGAAACTGATTTGTCACCACTCAAGTCGTGCCCCCATTTTATATGGGCACCTACATAATGGACACAATCTATTTTAATTCTGAATTTCCCATTCTTGGTTGGAAATGGATTGTTCAAGATCCAACCCCCATTCATATTTATCATAAGTATCTATGGAAGTACGACTACAAGAATCATATATACAGAATTTTCCATGGCTTTGTTTTACCTGTTCATCAAGCCATTTTTAACAAACCTACTCCTCGTGTGTCTGACGAAGCCAACATTGAATTAAATTCAATCGACAGTTGGTTCGGAGAAGAAAATTTCACCTATATTAGGGTTTTTGGGAGTATCACAAACCCTCATGTCCTTCCACTCTATATTCCAGACAAGCTATTAGCAAGGGAAATAACATACTAGATAGTGGAAAAGGGGATGACTAGAAACCTTAAAGACTCTAAAAAACAAGTGTTGCCTTCATTTCCCCTCCGTTGTGGCACTTATACATTGCATGATTTTAAACATGCTAAGAAAGAGGCAGAGAAAACCAAGGACCTGACTCTAGCAGTGATTCCTAAGAGACAATATGATCCAAAAAAGGTTGCTTACAATTTCACCAGTCAGGTGAAAATTAACAAATTTATCCATGAGGAGGATGAGTTTGATGATTTATTCGCTTCTGCAAAGTTATTCTCATAACTAACTCATCTGGCAAGATTCAAACTAGGAGCCGCAAATATGGATAAATTCATGGAATACAGAACATGGTGGTTACAGACATTGCCTCTAGATTTATTGAATACTACCCCTACTATTCAGCAAGCAGAGCACAGCAGTGAGCAAAATATTGAAGAGATTTCCGTGGAAGGGAAATAATTGAAAAAAACAGTGAACCCCTTAACATAGATGTTAATATTGACCCCATCTTGATAAAATAATGGGAGCAGTTTGATCAGCAGATCAAAAACTAGAGCGACCCCCAAAACAGTTTCGCATCAACATCACCCGCAACACAATAGCCCATCGTTACTGAGAGCACAATTAAAGAGACACCTAGGATAGACATAGCTCAG
The DNA here is from genome assembly GCA_031772625.1 of Pinus tabuliformis. Lineage (NCBI taxonomy): Eukaryota > Viridiplantae > Streptophyta > Pinopsida > Pinales > Pinaceae > Pinus > Pinus tabuliformis. Next base: position 45,743,470 of record CM062816.1, on the reverse strand, counting down.
AAAGAGATTGAAATAATCCATGAAAATCATTCAGGTGAAAGAACATTAAAAATTGAGGAGATACCACCTTTGGATGTCTTTTACAGCGCAAAGCATAAGGCTATAGTCAAGAAACAAAGAAAAAAGAGGAAAATTGACCATACATCATCCATAGCTCCTCAATCTGAATTTATGAATGTTATATGGAAGGATTCAGAGGTCAATACTTTTGAGGATTTGACTAAGTTATCCCAATATGTAGGGGCTTACACAGCTGCCACACTTGATAAGGCCACTGAGGTTAATCTATTAATCAAAGAAAAAGATCAAAGGATTGCTCAGCTTGAAGAGCAAACAACAATAGAAAAACAGAAGAGTAATTGGATTGAGGAACAGTTGGCCAAAGAAAAACAACAGAACAAGCAGCTTAAAGTACAATTAAACCTGGAGAAACAAAATATTGACTAGCATGCCATCCAAAAACAACAATAGTTGTCCCAAAACCTCCAACAACTTCAATTGACACATAAACAAGGAATGAAAGCTAAAGAGGAGAATTTCTCACAACTACAACTTTATAGAGAACAATTCAAAGATTATCCTAAGGTCGAGGAATTCAAGAAAGAAGCCCTAGAAGAAAATAAAGCCTTATCACAATAGCTCAATCTCCTTTGCCATAAAATATTTCTTGTCGACCCATTATGCATCATAACTACATCACTGATTGATCAGGCAGTTAATACTAGATTAGAATTTGTGGACACAGATGACAAGGTCTCAAATTTCCTCAAATGGAAAAACGCAGTGGAAGGCAGAGCTGCTAACCTACCAAAAATTCAAGAGTCACATAAAGAAGTATTGTTTTTGGAATGGGAAACACAATTAATAAAGTTAGAAAGGGCTACTTCCAAGGCCAGATCTATAATGAACAATGTGATAGAGTAGGTAAATGATAATTTATATGGAGTCAATTTGATTTCTGACTATTCCCCTGGAAATCTCCCAAAAGTGAAAATGTTAGAAAATCAATGGAAGTGGGATTTGGCCACCAAAGAAGAACAACTCAACAGAGTACAAAACCTTACTTGGGATGCATTTTGGTCCTTTTTGGTCAAGCCGCACAGTCAACAGATGACCATCAAATTCCTTACCAACGTTGTTGATCACATGGTGCTCAAGCTTTCAAATGCCATGTACACGGGACAACTACACTCAAGGATGAGTCATCCTCCGGAAATTCAAAACATGCTCTCAATTTGTCAGTTGTGGATATAGGAGTAGAAATAGATACAATGAATCTTTTCAAAGGCAATCACACTACTATTTTTGCAATTGAAATCCCATATTTTAATGTTTACAGTTCCAACTCTAAGCGATTTATGTTGAAAATTTGTTTTAGTTCTATTATATAAACCCTTTCATGTTATTGAAGAAGGGGTCCTCAATTTGTACAAAAAACTAGACTTGAGAAGTTGCATTTCTGCACTTCTAAATTTATTTATTTTATGAGCAGTGGATCAAGGTTTCATATTTTTGTGAAAGAACTTTTGCAAGACTTACATTTTTGCATCTCCTGGAAGTTTCTGGAATAAAGAGGTGGAACCGGAATGTTATTTATAGGTCAAGACTCAAATGCATGCAATATTTCTATCACTGTTCTTTTTGTCTTGATTTAATTAGCATTTCATTTAGTTTGCTATTCTTGATATATTCACATAGTTCAAGCAATTCTATATTGAGTCACTTCTGAAGGAATTAGAATTGTTACATTAGAGATATATATCAGCGATAAATATTATGATGTCGTGCGATATGTTTTTATATTACTTTGTTTAATTTCTTAAACAAAGTAATCATTATTTAAATGTATCCTTATATGGATAAGTAAATCATCCATATCATTGTTTGTCTGCTAAGAATTTTCAGAAATCGCATTGTTATAAGATTACCCAGGTTATGTAGTTATATTTGTATATTTTAAAGTTATAGATTAAACCATATACCATCTCTGATATACATTTTAAAACATTCATTCATTAAACCACAAATTATTGGGAAACGGGTCCCATAATCCCCAGTTGGAGCCACCATCCCAAAGGAAGAAGGAGATGTACTAAGGTCCAGACAGGGTGGTTATCCCCAATGTTGGTGCTACGATTTTAGAGGCATCAACATTTTTGGCGCTAGAAGGAGGGCCTAATTGTGAATGGCAAGTAAATCTAAATCCACAGGCCATTCTAAGAGTAAAACTCCCTCACCATCTCCTCCAACTTCTCCTTCACATTCTAAATCCCCTATTCCTAAGCGAGAAGTTGAAAAGAATAATACAACACCCACTGCTGAAATCCTAAACACGCCAGATAATTCTTCTCCTGAACCCCCTGAAGTACAATCTTTGATACATAAACTACAAGGTTTTCCGATATCCCAAGAACAATCTGAGTTATCCCAAGGTAGTGTGACTTCACAATACATCCCATCGCAGCCGCTTACTAGAGAAAAGAGTGAAAAACTCGGTATTCCACCAGTTGAATTTCCTCTACCAAGTTGAAAAATGGCTAGGAAGACACCATCCGAATCCCACAGTGAGACTTTGTCCTCATCACCATCTATTCCTTCCAAACCATTGCAAGATCATTGATCCCTTTCCCAACTTCAAATCATAGCCCAAACAGGTACAGGAACTTCAACATCCTCTACCCAATCACTTTCTAACCCTTCATCACCCTCTTCTACTGTTAGCTCCACAATGGCACATAATCAACCCCAACCAAGGCCATGGACCAATCCAGGAGTGGTCAGAATGCTTGCACCTTTGAGCCAATTGCCAGCTCATCCTGAAAAATGGTTACCAAAATTTAATCCTGACATTGGCCTGTTAGCAGAAGAACATATAAATAATTTCATGTTATCAATCAACTTGAATGGAGTAATAGAAGAAGAAGCTGTTGTTAAAATATTTCCATACACTCTACAAGGAGCAACAAGATCGTGGTACTTTTTGTTACCACTAGGTTCTATCAATAGTTGGGATGATTTCCAAGAGCAATTCCTAACTAAGTTTGGAGATGATAGGTCTACAGCAACTATGATCAATGATCTCTCCAATCTTAAATCCGAATCAAAGGAACCCATCAAAGACTTCAACTCACGGTTCAATAAGCTCTTGAATAAAATTCCTGCGACATCCAAGCCTAGTGAGGAAGTTCGAAATGAATGGTATATCTTTGCCTTGCGTTCAAACATAGCCATTTTCATTGATAGGGCTATGTGGAGTACTAAATAAGGTATGTTTTTGATAATTATTTTAGTATCTTTTCATTGAAATTTACAAACCTTTTGCATCATGAACTAGGAAAATGATAAAGAATTATAATAGACCATGTGAGATTAATATGCAAGACGAAAACGCTGACAATTGTCATTTCCTTATGCAGAAAGGAGGAAAAATGAGAAGTTTCCGTTCCAAAGGAAAGGACAAGGATGGGTTAACCGCTGTCCCTTTGACGGGAGACCGAATGCAAACAAGGCAAATCAAATCAAAGTGAATCAGCCCAGGAAAGGAGGTGGAGATATCAGCTCGACGCAGGAGAGAAAAGAAATGACTGAGGACTAACGGTTTGGCAAATCCCTCAGGATCCTTGATCCTGAGGGATTGTTGTTTTATCTATTTCTGCACTTAGATATCTCCGTCGTCACCCTTATAAAAGGGGCAGCACTGTTAGCTCGGGGTGGGGGAGTTAGAAACGGTTATGCTTTTATGTAGTTTCCTTTAAGATCAAAACTTTGATCATCGAGTCTCGTCAAGAACTGGTTTATTGTAATTCTACTCTATGCATTGATACAAACTTGGTTATTATTTCATCTCTGAGTCTAGAATAACTTTAAGCAATGTACCTCTGGAGGCTAAGGGCCCGGCCCTGGACGACACTTGCTCCTGTATTATTACGATTGGTTTATGCGTGGTTTTCCTATTGACGTCATTTGGTAATCTGGTGTGTTTTATAAGTTTACATCACATGATCTGTTATGTTTAATTCATTAAGGCTTCTACAGACAGAACGATTGTATTGACTCTGCATCATATTACTGTTCTTTTAGGAGCTGATCTAATACTGCTAGTCTTTACAACATACTGTTACTGTTCCATTACAGAGCCTTTGTGTTGTGCACTTGTTCATTAACGTTACGGAATTCATCTTGGAAGTTATGTTCTTTGTGACTGTTGGATTTATGAATAATGTTGTTCTATTTTGAAATGCAGTTGTATTCTTTCTAACTGAGATCGATACTTGGATCAGATTACTATTTAAGTGTGATGCGTGCGTATATGGTTTTCAAGCGTTGTTCCATAATTTATCAGTAATCAGTGTTGTTCCATTTGTGTGTGTTATTCAATCTGCCCTTAAGAGTGGAATTTTCCATTTGATTCCTGTAGATTACGATTAATGCATTTGATTTGATAGACTAAGAAGTTACTGCTTGTGAGACTTAGTTGCTGTTCTATTTCTTAGCTGTTGTTCCATTTTGGATTTGCTGTTCCATTTTAGAATTGTTGTTCGATTTCTTAATTGTTGTTCCATTTCTTATTTGCCGTTCCAATTCCTGGTATTCGCGTGAAGAACGATTTCAGACTGTAGTGAGCATTGACATCTACTGTCCAGCTCCCAGATCCATGATTTGTTCTGATTTCCTTTTCCATCAGTTTCCAAAGGGATGGATTATTGCTACCAAACCCTTGACTGATAAGTTTCTTAGCCTTTTGAAGGTGTGATTTAATCTTTTGAAGTGGTTAAGCTGTAGACAATCATCCATTTACTCTTGTATTTCTGAACACTATACTACTAGCATTACTCTGGCAAATGATAGCCTCGGACTGAGACACTCTTTGAAATAATGAAAAGCTCCCGGATTGACATATTAATGTGAGGTAATTAGAGGTGAAAGAGACCCTTTTTATAGCTCTACATTTTGGCGTCATTGCCGGGGAAAGAGTGTAGCCATTTGTTCTTTTTTTCAGAGTAGTGTACGAACCTGTTAGGGAAGAATTGGGTTTTAAAAACGGAAGGTAAGAACCTACCTGTGGAGCATGTAAAAGCCTTGCTCCTATATCTGCTTTCCTACAGATTTGCTGTTGTTTTGTTTGAGTAGAATTTAGTAGTTAATTTGAGTGCATGACTAAGCAGAAAAAGCCAGAAAAGAATTCCAAATCTCTACCCAAGCCAGAAAAAGCTAAGGGGCCGGTGACCCTTGGCCAAACAACCTTCATAGACGAAATCTACAAGAAAGCAGAATCTCAGCCCTCAGTAGGACCCAGGAAAGTCATTTCTAAACAGCCTACTAGTTCCCTTCAGGCCACAGGATCACCATCTGTAGCCTTTGCTGAGGTGCATAGTCAAACTGAAGAGCAGGACTTTCAAGAAATTGAAAATTCTACTCCGAAACTATTGCAGGAAGGGAATCTCAGCAATATTTGTGAAGGAGAAGAAGAAACAGGGGAAACTGAGGAACCAAGGTCTCCTATTGGAACAACTCATCCATTAAACAGCCCAGACAAGGGAAGTGCTGCAAAAATCATTGTTGAAGAAACTCAATCTCCTCAGACATCAGGCACTCTCATTATCCCAGATAGAGGAAGTGTTATTAAAATTGTCCCTGTTAAAGCCATTCCCTCTCAACCTAGGAATACTCTCCTAGATATCCCAGAATGGTATTGGCATATATTCGACCCAATGGCTCAAAACCAACCAAACACTCAAACTTCTAGATTACAATACCCCATATTGGATTCTGCAGCAAATTCACCTATGAAAGCAATCCCTCTTCAACACATCCCTACATTCCACGGTCTTACATCAGAAGATCCAGATGCATTTTTATTTGAATTTGATGTACTGTGCAGGGGATATGATTACACCACCGACCCCCAGAAACTGAAACTATTTCCCTCTACATTAAAAGGGGCTGCTTTAAGATGGTTTATGGGATTAGGTGGCGGGGTTATAAATAACTGGGATCAAATGAAAGAATCTTTTCTGAAAAAATATCAGGACTATTGCAGGTCTAGAGAACTGAAGGACGAAATATTCCAGATGACAGCTAGACCAAATGAAACATTAGAGGAGTATGTGGAACGTTTTCAGTATAATCTTCAAAGATCTCCCTATGCATCACTACCTTTACCTGATAATGTGTTAAAAACAACATTAATAAGGGGCATGAAGGAACAATGGATTGAAACATTAAACATTATGGGAAAAGGAGATATTTATCAAGAAAATTTTGCTGACATTATTGATTTATGTATCAGGAGCTCAAGAGGCAGCACAAGAGTAAAACTGGCAGAACATGATTGGTTTGTAAGAGATAATAAAATTCTGACAGAAGGAGTAACGCATGTAGAAATTGGAAATTTGTTGGAAAATTTTAAAACTGATATACTAGGGACACTAACTACACAACTTGATATTACACAAGCCAAACAGAAGCAAATGTAGGCAGAACAAAATTTGGCAATCTTCTGTCTCTGATGCAGGAAAAAGCATAGTCATAAGGAGTGTCCACTGGATGCAGTCCAAACATGCACCATCTGTACAAAAGATCACCTGAAGGAAAGCTGCCCCTCACTCCCTGGATTGAAAGCAGTATATAAGGAAGCAGAAGAAGAGCCAGAATCGGTGTATTTGCTCAACCAACGCTATTAGTGGCAGCCGAGACAATCTGGTATGTTTCCAGACCCAACTTATTCTTTTCAGCCTCCGTAGTATAATGCTCAACAGTATAATATGTGGAAAATTCAATCCCAATCCCCATTTCCAAACTGGTCACCGCAGTCGTTTCCTTCCTCAAAACCGTGGCTGAATTAGGAAAGCCAATCTGGTTGGCCAAATCTTCCTTATACCCCACCATATTGGCAAAGTAACTCATATCCACCACAATGGACTCCCCCTACTTCACAAAGTTTAGCCTGGCAGACAAACTAGCAGAGACCGATGCATCAGCCAGTAGGAACCATTCCGCTCCCTCAACCTACATTGCCAGCCTTACAACAAAATCCCTAGTCTAATCTGAGATCGCAACTCCCAGCCCAACCCAACCCCAATCAAAATAACAGACCGGGCCAATCTGTCCAAATCATAGAAACACCAGAAATAGGAGCCGATCTGAGGGAGTGTAATGATCTTTAGTTAAGATCTGGGTGTATTATTGAAACAGAGGGAGATAAGACAGTTCAGGTTGACAATCAGTTACCCAAAGAACACCTGTCACAACAAGAGGATGTGAATAAACAACAAACTCATAATCGAGCAACCACATCCTCTCCCCCGTTCCCAGAATGATTAGTCATACCTCGACCTATACAATATCCTGATTTTGATATTCTAGGAGAATTACAAAATATGTACATAAAAATTCCATTCCTCCAAGCCATTCAAAACATCCTGATATACGCAAAAACTATCAAAGAATTGTGCATAAAGAAACCAAGGAGGAATATAACAAATAATCCAAGAGTCCAAGTCATCGGCACTCTATCTGACTTACTATCAGGAAAAGAAACACCCATTAAATATGAAGACCCAGGAAATCCAATTGTAACTGTCCAAATTTATGGTCAGACCCTGTCCAATGCCTTAGTTGATCTAAGAGCTACAATTAATATCTTAACAACCACTACTTGCCAAAAGCTAGGCATTACATCTTGTTGTGACCACCAACAACCCCCCTCCTCCTTTAGTATTAGCAATAACGCTAAAGAAGTGGGGACCCTTAGTAATAAAAAATCCAAAAAGATTTTATAAAATTTTTTTATATTATACTCCTCAAAGATACATCATATGGGGAAGAGTCAAGCATTCCTTTATGAGCACATTAAAACAACTGCGAAGAAGCGGCGCGAAATTCATCACATCGCATACATTGAGAAATTCCCATGAATGACTAATCTTAAGAAAATCTCTGATGGCCGATATGCGATATCGCATATCGCAACGTCGCATAAGCAGCACACGAATAACTTGACAATCTGTGATGCTGCGATCAATGCGATCTGCGATCTGCGATGCCGCGATGTCGCGATAACTGCGATCTGCGATAACTGCGATCTGCGATCTGCAAGTCGCAGAAATCACCCATCGCAAGTTTTCCTCGGCTCAGCACCCAAGAAAAGCTGTCCCTAAACCAAAAATTGAGCGCACGGCTTAAAGAAAATTAATGAATGTACGCCAAGGTATTCATGAAGGATAGTTTTGTGTTTTTCAAAGAGTCAGTTCACTGTGAGTGTCATGATTTTACACATTCGTAGAACTTGAAGCTTTCATGTCAAAATTTATTATCATTACTTTTTCCTTTGCGTGAACTGCAGGAAACATCTCAAGAAAAAAGGGGAAAGCGCCAATGCTCGGAGAATAGAGAAGAGATGCTCTCATACACGGATGCCGCATACAACAGAAACACAGATTTCAGAGTGTTACTGAACAGATACTACTATCAATAGGCGATTCGACACTCAAGGTCAAGAAACTCACAAAAGCAGCATGTTTACAAAATTCTGAAGCTCATGCCCGGTAAAGGAAAAAGCGCTAAAGGCGGAAAACGCAACAGAAAGGCCCGGATCAAAGAACGAAGGAAGTTTTTGAGGCGCTAATTGCGCATCGCTAAGAAAATTGTTCAGAAAGCAAAGTCCCTAACTTGCTTAGTCATCCACGAGTCCGAAAGCCTAAATAGCAAAAACAGAGGCAGCTAAGAGGAATCTAGGTTGTTACCAAGCATACACGCAGTAAATTCGCTCAACCAGAAGATAATTCTCAAAAATATCTTCCAGTTTACTAAAAAGAGGTGCCAACACTTGTCATTTCTATTTTCGTAGCTCAAACAAAAGCAGAAGATGACCAGCCGACTCTCCCCAGGAAAATGTTGCATACTCACAGCACTAAGGAGCAAATGCAGAAATAGTTAGAAATTAGATTCAATTTTTAGAAATAAGTTTGCTTAGATAAAGGGCGGTCATTTTGAACCGTATCCGAAATTTATGTAATTAAGTTGTTTAGTTAGCAGTATTTAAACCCTTCTCATGCATTTGGAGAAGGGTCCGGAAATTTTTCAAAAACTTGTCCTCAGAACATGCACTTCTGCACCCTCAGAGGAGTTTTTGATGAATGAATGGATCAAGGTTTATTAATTTTTGCATTTGATGTCTGCTACTGATGTTGCACTTCTGTACTCTTAGTAGATATCAGAACAAGGAGAGATACATCATTATTGCTTGAAGCTTATGAATAGGACTAGTCATAAATGGTACTTTTATCTCTTGGCCATTTCTCCTTATATTCTTAAAGTGATATACAGTTTTTAGTTGTTTATATGTTATTGCATGAATGTGTGAGTTACCATTTGGCACTTTTGTATGGTGGAGTCATTTATTTATGTTTGATATATGAATAACTTATTATGCGATATGCTGTTCACAACTGTTTTGCCTAACTTTTTATGCAAAGTGGTTCATCTTAATTGATTTCCATTCTTATGATAGCTGAATGATCTTTATTACCAGTTATTGTTTGAAATCTCTTTAGATCGCATAATAGAAGAAATACACCCCGGGTTAGCATAGATTAGATGTGCTATTTTCATTAGATTACAATAGCATAGAATTAGATTAAAGTAGCTTAGATCAGAACTCTTAGATCAGCATAATCCAACTCTGCACACACACACACCCTTAGATTGGGAAACTGGTCCCATTATCCCCAATCGGACTCGCTATACCAAACGGATAAGGAGCTGCCAACCAAGGTCCGGACCGGGTGGGTATCCCCCTTGTTGTCGACCCGATTTTCGGGGCTTCAACATATTTGGTGCTAGAAGGAGGGCCCGAACTATGAATGGCACTTAAATCAAAATCTAAATACCATTCTGAGAGTAAATCGCCCTTATCATCTCCCCCGACTTCTCCAGTATATTTAAATCCAGAATTGGAAGTCGCTTGAGTATCAATCGCTGCTACACACCTTGATATTTCAGACCAATTTATCATTAAACCTCCTGAAGTCGAATCTCTGATTCACAAACTTCAAGGATTTTCCATTTCTCCTCAGAGGTCTGATAAATCTCAAAGCAGTGTGACTTCGCAGTACAATCCTTCTCATCCCCTAACGAGATTGAAAAGTGAAAAATTTGGCATCCAGCCGACTGAGTTGCCTCTTCCCACCAGGAAAAGAGCAAGGAAATCACCACAAGATTCTGACAGTGAGATTATTTCGTCTACATTACCCATTTCAACTACCTCACTGCGAAGTCAACCACCCACACCTCCATTCCAAACCATCATTCATCTATCTACCACAATCCCTCTTCATTCATCCGCGATCATAGTATCCTCATCTTCCCAACCGCAGAGATCATCTCCTGCACTTTTCTCTACTAGCAGCTCAACGATGGCCCAATCTCCATGGAACAACCCTGGGGCAGTCTTGATGCCTGCACCCTTGAGCCCAATACCGGCCCATCCTGAGAAATGGCTGCCTAAATTCAATCCAGAAGCAGGCATGCTAGCAGAAGAACACATAAACAATTTCATGCTTTCTATCAATCTCAACGGAGTTACTAATGAAGATGCTGTTGTTTGGCTTTTCCCCTACACACTGCAAGGAACACCCGGGTCATGGTATTTTTCATTACCTTCTGGGTCTATCACAAGTTGGGATGTATTCCATAATAAATTCCTTATCAATTTTGGTGATGACAGATCGACAGCAACATTAATCAATGACCTATCCAATCTCAAGGCCCAAGCTAAAGAACCTATCAAAGATTTTGATTTACGGTTCAATAAAATTCTCAACAAAATTCCTACTGCTTCCTAACCCAATGAAGAAGTACGATGTGAATGGTATATTACTGCTTTACCATCAAACATAGCAATCTTCGTGGATAGAGCAAATAAAACAACTTTAATTGAAAACATGACAGAGGCGATAGCAGTAGAGAAACACGTAATAGCCCTGGAAAAGAGATCTGCGATAGAGGAACGAAAGTCTAAAAAAGTCACCTTCAAGGAAGACCCCAAGAAGAAACAAACAAAAGACCCTTTCGATTTGGAAGGATTGCAGAAAGTATTAAAGACCATGTCTAATGAGATGATTGACATAAAAAAACAAGTAGCAGAAACTTCTTTAAAAAAGCCCTACAGAACTTTTAAAAGAGGTCCTTCAATGGATGCAAAACCACCCAATGCCATCTCCAATGCTGAAACTGAGGAAGAGGAAGAAGAAGAAAGTGCCACTGAAGGGCAAACCGATGACGAAGAAGTTGTGGAATTACAAGGAATGTGGGATTTCATCCTCCCACAAGAAGAGGATCAAGAAATATTTCTGGTTAGCACACGAAGCAAAAATCAGCTTGATCCTCCCCCAAACTACCCCTAAGCAAAAGGGCGCAAGCCCTACAACAAAAGATAAAGTCGCAACAAAGAAAGCAACAACTAAAGCGACTCATTCTAGCCCAGTCCGAGTAGATCAAACAACTCCATCAAAAACACTAATAGTGTCGGATGAAATGGAGTACAATATTTTTGATGACATGAAAAAGACTAGGGCTAATATTACCCTTTATGAATTGAGCAAATTAAAGCATCAACAGAAGATAATGATGAAAGAATTACATGTTGTGCCTATTGTACCTTTGCCTGCTGTTGTACTCTCTCAAGCTTCCCATAACATGGGAAGACCTCCAACTAATGCGATCAATAAGATTGATCCAAATGATATCGCCTTAATTGGAGGAAGATCAAGATCTCACACTCCCCCGTTTCTTCTCACTTACGAGATTTTCAACAAAAATGTGCACAATTGTTTGGTAGATTCTGGTGCTTCTTCGAATATTTTACCCAGATCAATATGTGCTAAGCTAAATGTTCAACCACAAAAATCCGCAGTGCGTATAGTTCAGCTTGATCGATCTCAAGTCGAAGTGATTGGTGAAATTAATCAAGTAACCATAAGATTTTCATCTAACCCAAAGGTATGTCAGGTTATTGACATTCTAGTGGCCGATATCCCAGAATTCTATGGATTAATTCTTAGCAGGGATTGGTCCGAGAAACTCCATGGATACTTTGCAACCGACTGGTCGCACATGTGGTTACCCTACAACGGTAAACCGAATCAGATAAAGGTTGAACGAGAATTACACTAGAAGTACATAGTAACGGAATTAGAGGGAGAAAATGAAGCAGTATCATAGGCAATTACTCGGTAGATTCTTTTCTCGGTAATTTCAATGCTCACCCATCACCTTACTTAGAAAATTCAATTTTGTCCCAAGTCGAAATTTTTTCCCAAACTGATAGTTCAAAGTGTGTTAATTTTGTAGATGAACCTGTAAATACATCTTTGTTTTGGAAATTATATTTCAATGGCTCTAAATCTAACGAAGGAGCAGGAGCAGGATGCATTATGATTAGTCCAGAAGGAAACAAGACCATGCTTACATGCAGACTCGAATTCAATTGCACAAACAACACAGCAGAATATGAGGCCTTGGTGCAAGGCCTATACAAAGCAATCGGGTTAAACGTCAAGTATCTTCAGGTCTTTGGAGACTCTGAGATTATCGTCAAACAGGTACGTAACACTATACATTGCCTATCAGGTCATTTAAAACACTATCAATCTTTAGTACAAGATCTGACTGAGCATTTCATAGCATTTAATATCTCTTCAATCCCGAGACTCCAAAACACGAGTGCAGACCTTTTGGCTAACGTAGCCTCTAGGCTTATTCCCTCCGAAGATTTTAGTCCAGATAGATTCTCAATAGAATTAATCTTTAGACCATCCATCCCTGACAACATTACAAATTGGAGAGTATTCAATGACGATCCTGATATTGTAAATTTCCTCACTTCTGAAGGATCCTACTCCAATCAGATAATTGACGAAGACCATCACGATCGACAAACACAACAAAATAGCACTGATAATGCTATACCTAAATCGGTGGTTAAGTTAGAAGACTTGTATGATTTGAAAAATCGGTTTAAAAGGTCTACCAATTCAAAGCTCTACAGTTCAACTCTGAACTACGAATTAGTAAACCTAGGAACCGATGATAAACCACAAAACATTAATCTAGGAATAGGCCTGGCCCCTGAAGAAAAACTAGCGTATATTCGTCTTTTGAGACAATATAAAAATGTTTTTGCCTGGAATTACAATGAGCTGAAGACATACGACACTTCTATCATTCAACACACTATTCCTATGATTGACAATGAAAAACCTGTCCAACAGAAACTGAGAAAGATCCACCCCAATTTATAAAATCAGATAAAGACTGAGCTAAATAAGTTATTAAAAGCCAGAATAGTTTTCCCCGTCAGAAATTCCAAATGGGTCTCCAATATGGTACCTGTTAGAAAGAAAAACGGAGATATTAGAATTTGTATCAATTTTCGGAATCTTAACAAAGCCTGTCAAAAGGACAATTTTCCTCTTCCACCTATGGAACAGATATTACAGGTAGTAGTAGGCTCAGAACTAATGTCTTTCTTGGACAGATTTTCAGGATATAACCAAGTGCTGGTGCATCCCAATGATCAGTTGAAAACCACATTCAGAACTAAATGGGGCACATACGCATATCGGAAGATGCCATTTGGTTTGATTAATGCCGCCGCTACATTTCAAAGAGCCATGGACATCGCATTTAAGGGTTTAGTCAACAAATCTGTAGTGATTTATTTGGATGATATAACAGTGTATTCCAAGAAGCGAAGCGACCATCTCAGGGATTTAAAGCAAATTTTTCAACGATGTTTAAGGTATGGGATTTCACTTAACCCGAAGAAATCTTTTTTCGCATTAAGTGAAGGAAAACTTCTAGGATTCATAGTGTCAAAGTCCGGTATTCACATTGATCCTGACAGTATCAAAGAAATCTCAGAAATATCCCTACCTCATAATAAAAAAGCCATGCAATCTTTCCTTGGTCAAATCAATTTTGTAAATAGATTTGTCCCAGATTTTTCACGAATTGTGTCTCCTTTGCAAACCAGGATTAAAAAGAATTCAACTTTCAAATGGGGTCAAGATGAACATGAAGCATTCAACCTGATCAAACAAGCTATTATTAATGCTCCATCTTTAGCAACCCCGAATTTTTCAGAATCTTTTGTTTTATACACATTTTCCTCAGAAAAATCATATGCTGCGATTCTAACCCAAGCAAATCAAGAAAAAATAGAAGCTCCAATTGTGTTTTTTAGCTCGAATCTACAAGGTGCTGAACTCAATTATTCAGACGTAGAGAAACAGGCCTATGCTGTTTTCAAAGCGGTTAAATATTTCAGACCTTTCTTACTCAAAACCCATATTAAGATCATAGTACCGTTTCCAGCGGTAAGAAATCTTCTAGTACAGAAGGATATGGGTAAGAAAAGAGCGAATTGGATCACTGCTTTACAGGAATATGATCTTGAGATCAAACCAGCAAACATTATAAGAGGTCAAGGCTTCTGCAAGATGTTAGCTGGAGCATCGCAAATCCCTGAAATGTCATCCGAAGAGGTACAAATGTATGAGGTAAGCCTGAACGATGCAGAATCATTGTATGCTGATATCATTTATTATCTTAAGAACGGGTATGCTCCATCACACCTGGACCACATTAAGAAAAGAGCTCTGAGATTGAAAGCTAAACAATATCAGCTCATAAATGATATTCTCTTTAGAAAGAATTATGATTCTGTTCTTCTTAGATGTCTTGAAAAAACTGAAGCCGAAAAAGTTTTGCAGGAACTCCACGATGGACCAGCAGGCGGACATTATGCTGGAGATGCTACTACACATAAAATTTTACGTGCAGGATATTACTGGCCTACGTTGTTCAAAGATTCACACAGTTACATGAGGAAATGTCAAGTCTGCCAAACTACTGCTGGAAAACAAAAGAAGCCGTCCCTGCCACTACAACCGGTAAACATCAAGCAACCATTCAGCCAGTGGGGCTTGGACATAATAGGTGAGATCGTTCCTCACTCTTCTAAGTAGCATAGATACATCCTCACGGCAACAGATTATTTTACTAAATGGGTAGAGGCGGTTCCTCTCAAGACAGCTAATTCTGAAAATATTATCGAATTCATAGATCAATTTATAATCACTAGGTTTGGATTGCCAACGGCTTTAATATTTGATAATGCATCATACTTTTCTGGAAATGCAATGATTGAGTTCGCACTTAAAAGGGGATTCAAACTAAAATATTTGGCCAATTACTATCCGCAAGGTAATGGGTTAGCTGAGTACACAAATAAAAACCTAATCAGGATTATTAAAAGAACAGTTGACCAGAACCAAAAGAATTGGCATAAAGCTTTGATAAACGCTTTATGGGAAGATAGAATAACAAAAAAGGCTTCGATCGGCACTTCCCCCTTTAATTTAGTTTATGGGAAAGAAGCGGTTCTTCCAACTCACTTAGTCATTCCCTCTTTGTCTTTAATACAGTACATTGATGAAGTACCTACTTCCTCCATACAGCTAAGACAAATGGAAATAATCAAATTAGAAGAACAGCGAGAACAAGCTAAAAGAACCCATGCTCATCATCAAGCGCTAATAAAATCCTCTTTTGATTCAAACAAAATGACTAGAAAAAATTTTCAGATAGGATATTTAGTTTTAAAATGGGATAAAGCTCATGAAGAAAAGGGCAAACATACAAAATTTCAAAAGATGTGGCTTGGTGCTTTTCAGATTGTTGAAGTCATAGGTCCATCAACGTTTGTCTTACAGGATCTAGCAAGTAGAAGGGATTCTTTGCCTGTGAATGGTCAAATCCTTAAAATATATTTTCCATAGAATATTATTCTTCTATTTTTGTAGAATAGTTTCGTTTTTTCTTTTTCTTTCTTTCACAATAAAACCGGCTGTTAATGGTTACTATCGGTATTCGCGAAAAAAGGGCACCAATTCTCTTTTAGATTTTGAGCTTTTCGCTTGTATAAATAGAAAATTTTTGAAAATCTGATCTTTGTTATTGACAGACACAGTTAAAAAAAAAATAATAATAACTTTAGCCTAGATATGATATTAGTTTCGACTTCAAAAAATTTGATGAAAGCAACCTTTGGCGAAGGAATTGTTTTATATCAGCACAATGAAAGGTATCAATAACAAAATAAAGATTCTCTGTAAAACTGCTATTTGCAAACTCTATTGTTGTCGTCCAGAGCTTTCTTAAGGAAAACAATGATATCCTCCCTGTTAAAGAAAATCGCAGCATTCAGAGGGACAATCCAAGAAACACTATATCTCAAAGAATAAGAGTTCTCATCATGAGCCGGCTTATCATGATCACAGATATTATAACTTTGCTGACTTTGCCAAACACTGTCCATAAAAACAGGGCAATGACTCAAGATTATTGAAATCAAAAGACAAGGGGTCTCATCACGAGCCAGCTTTTTCAGCAAAAGTGTAAATCAAGTGAATGACTGTGTCATAATTTGGCTACCAAACCAAGACATTGTTCTTTAAGAATAAAAAAGGAAAAAGTGTCAAAATGGATTTTTCTTTGAGAGTTGTAGGTAACCTTAAACAGGATAAAGGATCATTGTTGGGTAACAGGTAACCCTGTCGAGGCTATGGACGCCTGCTGGCAGCAGAGGCTCTACCTATGGCAAACGAGCATATTTTAAGGCTAGCACACAGAGAAAACTTTATTTTTCTTTACATAACCAAGTAATGGCTGATGTAGATACAAGGACAAAACTGAGGAAGCAAACAATTAGAAAAGAAAAAAGTTGAAACAAAATATCATTGATAGAATAAGGCATAATGTACTCTGTCTGTCCATAACAAAGTTTAGATTTATGAAAATTGTTCTGTTTTGGAAGTTCAAAGAATTCAATAGAAAAGCAGAGATAACTGGTTCTTCCAAGTGAATCGCCATTGTTGTGACCACCAACAACCCCCCTCCTCCTTTAGTATTAGCAATAACGCTAAAGAAGTGGGGACCCTTAGTAATAAAAAATCCAAAAAGATTTTATAAAAAAAATTTGTATTATACTCCTCAAAGATACATCATACGGGGAAGAGTCAAGCATTCCTTTATGAGCACATTAAAACAACTGCGAAGAAGCGGTGCGAAATTCATCACATCGCATACATTGAGAAACGCCCATGAATGACTAATCTTAAGAAAATCTCCGATGGCCGATATGCGATATCGCATATCGCAACGTCGCATAAGCAGCACACGAATAACTTGACAATCTGCGATGCCGCGATCAATGCGATCTGCGATCTGCGATGCCGCGATAACTGCGATCTGCGATGCCGTGATAACTGTGATCTGTGATCACTGCGATCTGTGCAATCTGTGATCTGTGCGATCTGCGATTTGCGAGTCGCAGAAATCACCCATCGCAAGTTTTCCTCGGCTCAGCACCCAAGAAAAGCTGTCCCTAAACCAAAAATTGAGCGCACGGCTTAAAGAAAATTAATGAATGTACGCCAAGGTATTCATGAAGGACAATTTTGTGTTTTTCAAAGAGTCAGTTCACTGTGGGTGTCATGATTTTACACATTCGTAGAACTTGAAGCTTTCATGTCAAAATTTATTATCATTACTTTTTCCTTTGCGTGAACTGCAGGAAACATCTCAAGAAAAAAGGGGAAAGTGCCAATGCTCGGAGAACAGAGAAGAGATGCTCTCATACACGGATGCCGCATACAACAGAAACGCAGATTTCAGAGTGTTACTGAACAGATACTGCTATCAATAGGCGATTCGACACTCAAGGTCAAGAAACTCACAAAAGCAGCATGTTTACAAAATTCTGAAGCTCATGCCCAGTAAAGGAAAAGGCGCTAAAGGCGGAAAACGCACCAGAAAGGCCCGGATCAAAGAACGGAGACAGTTTTTGAGGTTCCAATTACGCATCGCTAAGAAAATTGTTCAGAAAGAAAAGTCCCTAACTTGCTTAGTCATCCATGAGTCTGGAAGCCTAAATAGCAAAAACAGAGGCAGCTAAGAGGAATCTGGGTTGTTACCAAGCATACACGCAGTAAATTCGCTCAACCAGAAGATAATTCTCAAAAATATCTTTCAGTTTATTAAAAAGAGGTGCTAGCACTTGTCATTTCTATTTTCGTAGCTCAAACAAAAGCAGAAGACGACCAGCCGACTCTCCCTAGGCAAATGTTGCATACTCATAACCCTAAGGAGCAAATGCAGAAATAGTTAGAAATTAGATTCAATTTTAAGAAATAAGTTTGCTTAGATAAAGGGCGGTCATTTTGAACCGTGTCCGAAATTTATGTAATTAAGTTGTTTAGTTAGCAGTATTTAAACCCTTCTCAGGTCCGGAAATTTGTCAAAAACTTGTCCTCAGAACATGCATTTCTGCACCCTCAGAGGAGGTTTTGATGAATGAATGGATCAAGGTTTATTAATTTTTGCATTTGATGTCTGCTACTGATGTTGCACTTCTGTACTCTTAGTAGATATCAGAACAAGGATAGATAAATCATTATTGCTTGAAGCTTATGAGTAGGACTAGTCATAAATGGTAGTTTTATCTCTTGGCCATTTCTGCTTATATTCTTAAAGTGATATACAGTTTTTAGTTGTTTATATGTTATTGCATGAATGTGTGAGTTACCATTTGGCACTTTTGTATGATGGAGTCATTTATTTATGTTTGATATATGAATAACTTATTATGCGATATGCTGTTCACAACTGTTTTGCCTAACTTTTTATGCAAAGTGGTTCATCTTAATTGATTTCCATTCTTATGATAGCTGAATGATCTTTATTACCAGTTATTGTTTGAAATCTCTTTAGATCGCATAATAGAAGAAATACACCCCGGGTTAGCATAGATTAGATGTGTTGTTTTCATTAGATTAGAATAGCATAGAATTAGATTAAATTAGCTTAGATCAGAACTCTTAGATCAGGATAATCCAACTCTGCACACACACACACCCTTAGATTGGGAAACTGGTCCCATTATCCCCAGTCGGACCCACTATACCAAACGGATAAGAAGATGCCAACCAAGGTCCGGACTGGGTGGGTATCCCCCTTGTTGTCGACCAGATTTTCGGGGCTTCAACACATCTGTAGAACCCACCTCTACCTTGCTAGAATTGGCTAACCGATCTGTGGTTAGGCCAGAGGGTACACTGCATGATGTCATGGTCTCTGTTGATTCCTGGGAATATCCAATCGATTTCCTGATAATAAATCCCAAAACCCGACTTGATGGACATCCATTGATTTTAGGTAGACCTTGGCTTGCCACTTCCGATGCTTATATTGGCTGTCGGTAAGGAAATATGACCATAACCAGAGGACCAAATATCAAGAACTTAGTTCTATATCCTCCAGCGCAACCAGGTGTCACAATAAGCAAAACTAATAAACACCCTGTATCATACCTTACTGATAACATTAGATCTCCATTAACCATACAAGAGGCACTTGATTTCAAAGACCAAACAGAAGATGATGCCATTAATAATTTCATTAGTCAAATTGAATCCAGATCCTGCACACAGTGTCATATGATAGAAGCAGCATTTGATAATGAATTAGAAGAAGATCCTCTTAAAGATACGCATGATCAAACAATACCTGTTACCTCTGTTGCAAATAGTAAAATTGTGGAAATTGAACTGGGTAAAACCTTAAATATTAATTCCAACCTCACACCTGAGCAAGAAATAAAGCTCATCCATTTGTTAATGAAATATAAAGAAGCATTTGCATGGGACTACCCTGATATGAAAGGAATTGACCCCCAATTATGTACACACCACATTTATATGGAAAAATATGCAAGACCTGTTCATCAACCTCAGAAGAGACTAAATCCTCATCTAAAAGATGTGGTAAAAGTCGAACTTCAAAAACTTTTAGATGTCAATTTTATCTACCCTATCTCTGATAGTAAATGGGTGTCTCCGCTTGTGGTGGTACCAAAAAAGAATGGGAAATGGAGAATCTGTGTGGACTACAGAGAGATAAATAAAGCAACACAAAAAGACCACTTCCCTCTCCCATTCATTGACCAAGTATTAGACGCTTTGGCAGGAAAGAAATTCTTTTCTTCCCTGGATGGCTTCAGTGGATACAATTAGATTCAGATTTCCCCTGAAGATCAAGACAAAAATACTTTTACTTGTCCTTGGGGAACATTTGCCTACCGAGTTCTACCTTTTGGCTTATGCAAAGCTCCTGCCACATTCCAAAGGGCTATCCTTAGCATTTTTGTAGATTTAATAAATGAAGGACTTGAAGTATACATGGATGACTTTACACCATACGGAGATGATTTTGATCCAGCATTAAATACCCTAGAAAAAGTCCTACAATGCTGCATTTCTACTAGGCTTTGTTTAAGCCACGAAAAATGCTATATGATGACTGAAGGACTTATCCTAGGACATTATATTTCAGCAGCTGGCATTCAGGTATACCCAGCCAAAATCCAAATAATTTTGCCTATTTTCACTCCTACCACTCAGACAGAGGTACACAGTTTTCTTGGATTTTCTGGTTATTATAGGAGATTTATAGAACATTATTCGCACATTGTTGCACCTTTGTATGCACTAACTGGTAACATTGATTTTCTTTGGACAGAAAAATGTGAACGTGCTTTCAAGGATCTGAAGAAGCTTGTGTCCACAGCCCCAGTCTTTCGAGGACCAAAATGGGATTTTCCATTTCAGATATCATCTGATGCCTCAGATACAGCCATTGGAGCAGTCCTTGGGCAGGAAGAGAATAAAAAACCATATGCAATTTACTACATCAGCAAAAATTTATCCCCTGTTGAATTAAACTATACTGTTACTAAAAAATAAGTTCTAGCTGTAATACATGCTATCAATAAGTTTAGACATTACATTACTGGATATCCTGTTATCTTGTATACAGATCATTCTGCCATAAAATATCTAGCAAATAAGCCTGTCACAAATGGCAAAATAACTAGATGGCTGATTTTATTGCAGGAATTTGACATTACAATCAAGGATCGACCTGGCAAAGAAAATCTTGTAGCCGATTTTCTCTCAAGAATTCCAAAGCCAATCGATGCAACAGCAGTTGAAGACCAATTTCCAGACGAGCATCTGTTTGTTGTGGTTTTTCTAACACCCTGGTATGCTGATGTTGCCAATTATCTAGCAGTGGGTAAATTACCGAAGCATCTAACCCCTAATGAGCGGAAACAGATTGTTCAGCAGAGTGCTCGATTTTCTTGGATTGGGGGCTATTTGTTCCATACAGGGGCAGACATGCATATCAGGATATGCATTCGAGAAGATGAAATATTTGACATTTTAAAAGCTTGCCATGACGGACCATGTGGTGGACATTTTGCCGATCACAGAACTGGACATAAAGTGTTGCAGACAGGGTATTATTGGCCCATGATTTTCAAAGATGCAAAGAAATTTTTCCAAGCATGTGACAGTTGCCAGAGAGCAGGACGCCCTGGTCAGTCTGATGAGATGCCTCTGAAACCATAGCTAGTCATCGAACCATTCGAGCGATGGGCTCTTGATTTCATTGGACCAATTAACCCATCATCAAACCAAAAAACATATAGTTTGGTGGCAACAGAATATGTCACCAAGTGGGTTGAAGCAGAGGCATTTCCAAGAGCTACAGAGGACTCTGTCATACAGTTCTTGTTCCATCTATTTGTACGTTATGGCCTTCCAAGAGAAATAATTACAGACGGTGGACCACAGTTTGCTGGGAACAGAATAGCTGCAACACTCAACAACTATCATGTCCAACATAAAATTACTACTCCATACTACCCACAGGCAAATGGGCAGGTAGAAAGCAGCAATAAAATAATAGAAGAAATCCTAGCGAAAACCATTGCGTCACATAGACATGATTGGGCTGCCAGACTACCTGAAGCACTGTGGACTTACAGAACAAAATGGAGAAGCACCACTAGTTACTCACCTTATCAATTAGTGTTTTGAAAACAACCCATTTTCCCCATAGAATTTGAAATCCAAACATTATGAATAGCACAGGAATTTGGCTTAGATTTAACTGAGGCACAAATTAATCGATTGCAGCAGATCAATGAGCTGGACGAAATTAGGCTCTCTGCACATCAAAACACTACCCTAATCCAACAGCAGCGAGCTAAATGGCATGATGCTCTCACTAAAAATAAAGTCTTCCACGAAGGAGACTGGGCTCTTTTGTATGACTCCAGGTTTTAGGACTTCCCTGGAAACTCCAGATTCGTTGGTTGGGACCATACGAAATCCAGAAGGTACATGACAATGGACACTTACTGTAATCACTATTGACGGTTCTAGATATGCCTTCAAAGCTAATGGCCACCGAGTTTGTCTCTATTGCAAACCACTTACCCGGGAGTCCTTCTGCTAGCAGCTATGCCAAGAATCTGATATGGAGATTTTGGGGGAGGAAGAGAAGTCTTCATCACCTATAATTCATTAAGGAATTTATTTCTTTTTACAGTTTGTACATAATTCCTTTTCTTGAATCATTTTTGTACATATTTTTGAATCAACGTTTTGCTGCTATTTTTGTTGTTCCTTTTTTTTCAAAAGAACAACTTTTTCTTCTAGCTGTTCCTTTTTCAAAAGAGCAACCCCCTTTGGATCAGCCATCATTTTGTTCTAATTTGGTTTTTTTATCTTTCTGTTTCTTCTGTTCCTTTTCCAAAGGAACAACATTTTCGATTTTTGTTGTTCCTTTTCCAAAGGAACGACATTTTTGCTTGTTTTGTTGTTCCTTTTCCAAAGGAACAACATTTTCAATTTCTGTTGTTCCTTTTCCAAAGGAACGACATTTTTGCTTGTTTTGCTATTCCTTTTCCAAAGGAATAGCATTTTCAATTTCTATTGTTATTTTTCCAAAGGAACGACATTTTTGCTTGTTTTGCCGTTCCTTTTCCAAAGGAACAACATTTTCGACTTCTGCTGTTCCTTTTTCAAAGGAACAACATTTTTGTGTGTTTCTGCTATTCCGTTTCCAAAGGAACAACATTTTTTTTTTATTTTTGTTGTTCCTTTTTCAAAGGAACCGCATTGGTATGTTCTGTTGTTCCTTTTCCAAAGGAAAAAGGTTTCAATTTCTGTTGTTCCTTTTCCAAAGGAACGACACTTGTGTATTCTACTGTTCCTTTTCCAAAGGAATAGCACTTTCGATTTTTGCTGTTCCTTTTTCAAAGGAACGACATTTTCATTTTCTGATGTTCCTTTTCCAAAGGAACAGCATTTGTTCTCTTCTGTTGTCCCTTGCATGTTTTTGCTCTCCTTGAAAAACAGCTTGTTCCTTTTTCTGTTCTAAATTGAGGATGCTTATTGCTCCTCTTCTTTCAAGTCTTTTAGAATACATCTATGCACTTATGTGATGGATTCAAAATCACAACATACTAGAATCAGTCAATCATAAATCGCTATCTTTATAAGAAATTTCTCTGAATTGGTAAGAGGACAGAAGGAAGGACATGCTTATTTATCATCTTTTGCTGCCATTGTTCTACTAATTCTGCTCTGATTGGTTATCTTTATCATGATGATCCCTTTCCATCCTATTTGATCATTATTTAAGAATAAGAGCAAATGGTTTGTATCTTCCTATTGATATGTTAAGACTTCTTCCACCATGCCTACTCTTAAGGAGTGTTGAACCACCCTTTGTGTATAAATAAGGGAAAGTACTTTATGAAAAACAAAGAAAAAAAGAGCAAACATGACTTATAAGTTGTCAAATGCAAGATAGAGGGTCTCATCAAGAGCCAGCCTACCATGATCATAAGGATGAAAGCGAAGTGGCATTCCCACTATGGCCACCACACCAGGGATATGGTCCAAAAGGTATATCAAATAAACAACCCTTGGAACAGGAGGTCTCATCACGAGCCGGCCTGCCCACTTTTCGCTCCTTCCTTGTGAATGACATTATGGTTAACTAGTCACCAAGCCAGCATAATGGCCTACATTTTGACATCACACAACATTTCCTAAGCATACACAAAGGATCATGGTTCCATGGGTGAAATAAACAACTCTGCCAAGGTTATGGACACCTATCGGCAGTAGAGCACTATTAATGGTATTGAAGTCACATTATTTACACCAATAGGTAAGTTACTAGCACCCTTTTGTTTCTTATACCTTAGTAATTAATCATATATTATTTCCCGAATCATATAACGCATGTAAATATATTATCACCAATCATGGCAAAGCAGTTGACAATGACCGCATCAGACTTGGAATCTACGACAGATGTCCTGTCCTCCTAGCCTTGCATCATATCACAACAGCTTCTGACGTATTAAGCGATCCAACTCCATGCCTCGATTTCGGTAATTTTTTGCTTTTGTAAACATGGCATATTTCCATACGCTGTTCCTTTATGACTCTGCTTCAGAGTGGGCGCTGCTCCTTTATTTGACGGTTGGGACAGCCTATCACATTGCACGGGGGAGGTTAACCTCATCATTCCCTGGGTTACGTGTCATTCCACTATTCGGGAAGTTATGTACTAGGGTATGGCACGGCTCAACGACATACTATTTTTATTTTTTCTGCATGACTTGCTGTTCATAAGCCATTTCTATTGTATACTCTGCAGCATTAGATTTTGAACAAGTCTTTCGTTTGTCAGCCTCTCTGTGTTTCAACAACACAAACAGCTGCCATTCCATTAAGAGTTTACAGTGAAACCATGGGAGGAAGATCGATTCGGAGAGAATCGCAGGTGTTAACAGTCTCTGCTGCGGCTCGGGAATCTTGGCAAGAGCAGGGTGGCTGACTTATCTCAACCGTTTACAGAAGTCTAACGAGACTATGGCAATTGAATTCTTGTAGAATTTGCAAGAGGATTACTCCACAGTGAGGGGGAGACACATAGCAGTCACTAATGACATAATCGTAGAAGTCTTGGAACTACTAGCCACTGGACCTATATGGACGTTAAAAAAGGAAAGATTGCAGAAGGTTAAAGAAATCTTCCAGGACGAAGGCTAGAGCTTGGCAATTAGAGGAAAGGGAGTTTTTCCAGCAGCACTAGGAGAGCCATGGGTAGAATTCACAAAGACCATTTAAAGCTACATCACTTGTGAAGGCAGAAAAGACGTGGTAAGACCACGACATCTTAAAATCTTAGCTGTACTAAAGCAAAAATGCTCTGTAAATTTACCTGCATTTTTGAATTCGTTACTTCATGATGTTGCACGGAGCATAAAAAAGGCACAACATGTAGATTCGATTGTTAGTCATCATAGGTTGATTCGGTTAATTGTCAGCCATAGCCTCACCCAGCAGCAGAGCAGTTGGGAAGAGCTAATTGCCATGATAAATGGGGGATTGACCGCACCATCCCCAAAATGTAAACATGCCACCAGTACACCCGAGCGTCTAGAAAAACGCAGGAAATTGGCAAAGCATAAACATGCCACCGGTACACCTAAGCGTCCAGAAAAATGCAGGTAATTGGCAAAGCGTAAACATGCCACCGGTACACCCGAACGGCCAGAAAAACGCAGGAAATCGGTCCGGCTAGCACGACTACAAGGGAGGCTAGAGAAGCCCCAAGAAAACACCAGCCAGCCGGTAGAAATTGAAGATGAGCAACCCTTATGGCCAGAAGGGGAGGCCGAGCAATCGCAAGAAGAAGAAGAAAAAGAAGAAGAGGTCGAGCAATTTGAAGAAGAAGAAGAAAACGAAGAAGAAGACAAACAATCTGAAGAAGAAGGAGAAAAAGAAATTGAAACCGAAGAAGATAAGGAAGAAGAAGCCGAGCAATCTGACCAGGAGGAGGAAATGGAACAAAAAGAAGGTAGCCCATTGTAGGACCCAGTGGGCGAAGAGGAATTGGCCGAATTCTTGGCCAATATGGGCGAATATGGCCAACCTTCCAGTCCATCAGACCCCGATGCCGAGAAGAAACCCCAGGAGGAAAATGCACCTGAAGAACCACATGCAAAGGAGGCAGAAGAAGAGAATATTCTTGTTCATGATGAAAATATGATAGGAGATACTAAACAAGAACAACCCGTTCCTAACCAGAAGACACCAGAAGAAATTACAGAGGAAACGGGGGCAGAAAGAGAGGTCGCCCAAGAAATAACAGAACCAGTTAGGGTTCTTGCCCCGGAACAACCAGAGCAGAACAATGAAGAAACACCCCAGAAGGAAAATCTGGGAATTAGTCACAGTCCAGGCCGCAGTGAAGAGCCTGCTATTCCTTCTAAGGAAATTTTGGAAATTAAAGAACTGCGAAAAGAACAGCAGAGATTATTGAATATAATAGTCTAGCTCCACCAGCAGATTAGGATTCTAAAAGCAAGGCAAAGGGTAAAAAGGAATTCGAGAAGGAAAAATGTGACCACTCCAGCAAAACCCCTCAAGGCAAAGGGGTGGAGGACCAGAATCCATCCTATTGTTCAAAACCCTGTCGAAAACCAGGCTGCTGTTCCAACAGATGCTGAGAAACAGACTGCTGTTCCAATAGAAAAGGAATAGCAATGGACTGATATCCCCGTTAAGATAGAAATGGATGAGATGATGACCCATGATAAGGAAATTCAGATGGAGGCACCACTTTCGGGAGTGATAAGGGTTATGAACTCAAAGCAATGCAATAGGAAAGTTCAGGTAAAACTACCGGCCTCCACTTCCGCATGGAGAAGAGATCCAAAAACAATAACCCTACAAAAGGGTTTGAAGCAAGCTCAGCAAGAAGCAGAAAAGCTTAGGGAGCAAATGGTCCCTCGTGAAAAGTATGAAGAGCTACAGCAACAGCTTAGGAACGTCAATCTATCCAAAAGCTAGGCCTTTGAAGGGTGGCGAAGGGAACAAAAGAAAGTCCCAAAGGTAACTCGTAGGTTAGATATAGTTATCAAGCAGAAGGATATCTTGTGTTCTTTATACAATGACGTCTTAGCATGTAGAGCCCCTGCCAAGAATTATGCCTTGTTTCTACTGGAACAGTATTTGTAACTAAAAATAAAGGTTGTTAAAGCAGGTGCTCCCATACAAATTAACACTGTCAATGATTTTATAGACTGTTGTAAGCACTATGGGGTAAAAGTCCAGAGACTACTATGTGAGTTCTATTTACATAACCTTGTATTAGACCAGGAGACCGAGCTAAACCCTGGCCCTTTTGTTGGGGATATCCAATTGCAGGCGTTCATCTCATTTGGGGTTAATCGAATTAAATGGCTTAAAGCTTATAATACTTTCCAAAGGCAAGAAAACGGACTAGATTTGTGGGTAAGGGCTGAGCCTAGGGACCTAGTACAGTTGTGGAGAGCACATACAAACCTCATCAATACTTTGGGTGTAATTGAAGCATTAGGACCCATGCATGAGGCACTCATTCAGAAGGGATTAGAATACTTTTTCTCTATCAAAGACCTTGCCATTGATGCAGCTAAATTTTGGTATCAAATCTCTAATCCAAATATCCAGCTCAGGGAACCGTTTAAGTATGAGAATTTTAAATTAGCTGCCGACTGCTTGCACCTCTATGGTGAAATCGTTTTGAGGGCAGGGCCATCCTGGTTAGGATATAGGTTCTGGAGTCCAATTATTTGGCACCCTGCACCCGGATACCAAGCCCTGTATGAGATGCCTAAGGGTCAGACAGGCCATTTCTTTGACTACCTAGTTACTCATCATGGTTGTAGGCCTCCACATGAGATTCCATCTCCAGCCTGTTCTCTCACTGCCTTACATGTCAACTACAATTTTTTCATGAGGGCATGAAACAGGGTAAGTAGGGGGGTGTGTGGAGTACTAAAGAAGGTATGTTTTTGATGATTATTTTAGTATCTTTTCATTGAAATTTACAAACCTTTTGCATCATGAACTAGGAAAATGATAAAGAATTATAATAGACCATGTGAGATTAATATGCAAGACAAAAATGCTGACAATTGTCATTTCCTTATGCAGAAAGGAGGAAACACGAGAAGTTTCCGTTTCAAAGGAAAGGACAAGGACGGGTTAACCGTTGTCCCTTTGACAGGAGACCGAATGCAAACAAGGCAAAGCAAATCAAAGTGAATCAGCCCGGGAAAGGAGGTGGAGATATCAGCTCGGCGCAGGAGAGAAAAGAAATGACTGAGGACTAACGCTTTGGCAAATCCCTCAGGATCCTTGATCCTGAGGGATTGTTGTTTTATCTATTTCTGCACTTAGATATCTCCGTCGTCACCCTTATAAAAGGGGCAGCACTGTTAGCTCGGGGGGGGGGGAGTTAGAAACGGTTATGTTTTTATGTAATTTCCTTTAAGATCAAAACTTTGATCATCGAGTCTCGTTAAGAACTGGTTTATTGTAATTCTGCTCTATGCATTAATACAAACTTGGTTATTATTTCATCTCTGAGTCTGGAATAACTTTAAGAAGTGTACCCCTGGAGGCTAAGGGCCCGGCCGTGGAAGACACTTGCTCATGTATTATTACGATTGGTTTATGCGTGGTTTTCCTATTGACGTCATTTGGTAATCTGGTGTGTTTGATAAGTTTACATCACATGCTCTGTTATGTTTAATTCATTAAGGCTTCTACAGACAGAATGATTGTATTGACTCTGCATCATATTACTGTTCTTTTAGGAGCTGATCTAATACTGCTAGTCTTTATAGCATACTGTTACTGTTCCATTACAGAGCCTTTTTGCTTTGAACTTGTTCATTAACTTTACGGAATTCATCTTGGAAGTTATGTTCTTTGTGACTGTTGGATTTATGAATAATGTTGTTCTATTTTGAAATGCAGTCGTATTCTTTCTAATTGAGATCAATACTTGGATCAGATTACTATTTAAGTGTGTTGCGTGTGTATATGGTTTTCAAGGGTTGTTCAATAATTTATCAGTATCAGTGTTGTTCCATTGGTGTGTGTTATTCAATCCGCCCTTAAGAGTGGAAGATTACCGTTTGATTCCTGTAGATTACGATTAATGCATTTGATTTGATAGACTAAGAAGTTACTGCTTGTGAGACTTAGTTGTTGTTCTATTTCTTAGTTGTTGTTCCATTTCGGATTTGTTGTTCCATTTCAGACTTGTTGTTCGATTTCTTAATTGTTGTTCCATTTCTTATCTGTCGTTCCAATTCCTGGTATTAGCATGAAGAACGATTTCAGACTGTAGTGAGCATTGACATCTACTGTCCGGCTCCCAGATCCATGATTTGTTCTCTGATTTCCTTTTCCATCAGTTTCCAAAGGGATGGGTTATTGCTACCGAACCCTTGACTGATAAGTTGCTTAGTCTTTTGAAGGTGTGATTTAATCTTTTGAAGTGGTTAAGCTGTAGACAATCATCCATTTACTCTTGTATTTCTGAACACTGTACTACTAGCATTACTCTGGAAAATGATAGCCTCAGACTAATACACTCTTTAAAATAATGAAACGCTCCCAGATTGACATATTAATGTGAGGTAATTAGAGTTGAAAGAGACCCTTTTTATAGCTCTACAGGCTGCTAAACCAACATTAGCAGAAAATATGAAGGAAGCAATCGTTGTTGAAAAACATATCCTAGCTTTGGAAAAGAAAAATGCTATAGAAGAAAGGAAATACAAAAAGGTTACCTTTAGAGATGATTCAAAGAAGAAAGTAGCCAAGGATCCATATGACATGGAAGGTTTACAAAAAGTTCTTAAAACTATGTCTAATGAAATGGTTGAAATAAAAAAGCAGGTAGCTGAGACTTCTACCAAAAAACCTTTTAGGAACTTTAAAAGAAATCATCCAACTGATCCTAAACCACCTAATGCTATATCTAATGCCGAATCTGATATGGAAGATGATGAATATGAAGATATAGTTTTATCAGTTGAAGAAATGGAAGAAGATGCAACAGTTGAATGTCATGGAATGTCGGACTTTATATTACCCAATTCTGATAACGAAAGTGAACAGGAAGCTCTCCCAGTAAATACCAGAAGAAAAAGTATAGCTAAGCCTAATCAGGTAAATTCTAAGAATAAAAACTCAAGTCCTGTTACTAAAGACAAAGCTCCCATAAAGAAAAATCCTATTGCACCTCCCCACAATCAACCATCATCCTCCAATCCTCCCTCATCATCTAAAACGATAGTAGTTTCAGACTCTATGGATTATAACATTATGGAAGACATGAAGAAGACTTGAGAAAATATTTCTTTTCATGAACTTAGCAAGCTCAAACAACAACAAAATTTGCTGCTTAAAGAATTAAATGTCGTACCTTCTTCTCCTCTTCCAACTAGTGTATTATCCAAGGCTGCTAAAGGATCAGGTAAGCCACCATCTAATAAGGTAGATGCTACTGATGTTGTTTTAATTGGGGATAGGTAAAATTCTCATACTCCTCCTTTTCTCTTGACTTATGATATCTATAATAGAAATTTGCATAACTGCTTGATAGATTCAGGGGCTTCATCAAATATTATGCCAGCCTCAGTTTGCTCCAAATTAAATATTGAGCCCCAGAAGTCCGTAGTTCACATTGTTCAATTAGATCGAACTAAGGTACAAGTTTTAGGAGAGATAAATTCAGTTACTATCAGATTAGAAGCTGATCCCAGGGTTGTCCAAAGAATTGATATATTAATCGCTAACATCCCTAAGTTTTATGGTTTGATTCTGAGCAGAGATTGGTCCGAAAAACTTCATAGTTACATTTCGACTGATTGGTCTCACATGTGGCTTCCTTATAATGGGAAACCAAATCAAATTAGAATAGATCGCAAAACACATTTGACTCATATAGTAATTGAGTTTGAACAAGAGAATCAACCTGTAGCCTTCCATAATAATATTCTCAGAAACTATTCAACTGAGTCATTTTTTAGGAATTTTAATGCTCAGCAATCTCCTTTTCCCATTAATAGTGTCCTATCTCAAATTGAAAATTTCTCTCATGATGATACCTCAAAGTGTGTTAGTGTTGCATATGAACTTGTAAATAAACCTATAAATAGGTCTTTATTTTGGTCTTTATATTTTGATGGATCAAAATCCAATAACGGTGCAAGAGCATGATATATTTTAGTTAGTCCAGAAGGAGAAAAAAACATGTTATCATGTAGGCCAGAATTTGAGTGTACTAATAACACTACGGAATATGAGGCATTGATTCAAGGGATCTATAAAGCAATAAGCCTGAATATCCAATATCTGAAAGTATTTGGTGATTTTGAGATTGTTATTAAACAAGTAAGAAATACTATCCATAGTCTCTCGGGTCATCTTAAACATTATCAATCACTTGCTCAAGATCTCATCACTCATTTTCTAGAATTTAACATTTCTCCTATTCCTAGATCACATGCAGTAGCTGATATTTTGGCTAATGTTGCTTCTAAGCTCCTTCCATCCAAGGATTATAGTCCAGATAGATTTTCAATTGAATTAATTTTTCGACCATCTGTCCCAGATAATGTCACCAATTGGCTTGTATTTAATCACGATGAGGATATCTTAAATTTCCTGAATTCTGAAGGATCGTATGACAAGCAGATTATTGATGAAAGTGATCATGATCTTTGTTATGAAACCAGCTCACAAAAAGATAGAAAAGATAGATCAATGCCTTAGAATTTAGCCTCTTCGAGGGGGCAACCTCCTTTACAATACATAAATGAACAATTCTTGGATGATTCAAATGAAAAAACCTCCTTTCTATATATAGGAGTCTAAGAAGTCATAATATAACCAAGCCGACATAACAATAATAATATAAGGGCACAAAAATAACAATAGAGGGATTCTATGGGGCACAATAATAACAATATGGGGACAACAGGGGCACAACAATATTAATAAGGGATACAACTACAATATTAATGGGGGCATCACTAGTATTATAGGAACCTAACATGCCCCTCTCCTTCAAAAAAATGTTGTCCTTAACGCTTGAGTAGTTTTGGATGCTTCTATATAAAATTCTCATCCTCCCATGAGGAATCTTCAGTGGATGAGTTCTTCCACTTGATGAGATACTCTGAAATGGATCGATTTCGTAGTTTTCGAGTTCTCATTTCTATGACTGCTTCCGGTTCCAATATAATTTTTCCTTCCTCATCAAGTTCTAGTAATATTGTTTGAACTGGGAGCTTGTTGCCTATAACCTTATTTAAACATGAAACATGGAAAATTGGGTGCACTCGAGAAGCTACAAGAAGCTCCAATTTGTATGCCATAGTACCAATCTTTTGCAACACCTTGTACAGACCATAATACTTTGGTGACAATTTGTTATCCTTCTTAGCTTGCTTGAGGGACATTTTTTTATACGGTTGTAGCCGTAGGAATACCCAATCACCTACATCAAAACTTCTTTCATTGCGATGTTGATCTGCCTGTTGTTTCATTCTAATCTGTGCCAACATGAGGTTATCCTTTAAGAGTTGGAGAACTTGTTGTTGATGCTCGATGTGATGTTCCACTGCTTGAACCTTAGAATTTTCTCTTAAATATGATGTGATGGATGATGGCTGATATCCATAAAGTGCCATAAATGGGGTCATTTTTGTTGTAGTATGGAAGGAAGTGTTATACCACCATTCAACCAAAGGCAACCATTTGACCCATTGTGTCTATTTATCAGATACAAAGCAATGAAGATATCCTTCCAAACATTTGTTTACTACCTCTATTTTCCCATCAGATTGAGGATGATAAGATGAGCTATGAGCTAACTAAGTACTAAGAAAATAAAATAATTTTGTCCAAAAATTTCCTGTAAAAATGGGATCTCTGTCACTTACAATAATTTTTGGGTTTCCATGTAGTTTTTGAATTGTTTCCATAAATACCGTAGAAACTGTATTGGCTTTAAATGGATGTGTTAATGCAAAAAAGTGTGCATACTTGGTAAGACTGTCAGCTAGCACCATGATGACACTCTTTCCCTCATACTTGGGTAAACCTGTGATAAAATCCATTGAAACCTCCTCCCAACGTTGGCTTGGAATGGATAAAGGTTGTAATAGACCCGGTGTCTTAATTGTTTCAGCTTTATTTTGTTGGCATACCAAACATTCCGCCATAAACTTTTGAATATCTAATTTAAGGCCATCCCAAAAAAATTTCTTCTTAACCCTGTCGTAATTTTTTAAAAATCCTAAGTTCCCTCCTAAGGGAGAAGCGTGCAATTCCAAAAGAATCTTTTGTTTGAGTTGGGAATTCTTACAGAGTTACAAGCGATCTTTGTACCATAACGAATCATTTTTCCAACTAAATGTATCAGATGTATTGGAATCTTGTTGTAACTTTCGAATAAGTTCCCACACTTCTTCATCATTCTTCCATTCCTCCCTTGCTTCGTTTATCCAATCTGGTTGGATAATATAAATGGTGCACAACAATGCTTCCACATCCTCATCCTTTCTTGAGAGTGCATCTGCCACAACATTTTGCTTCCCTTTTTTGTATATGATTTCAAAGTCATAACCCAACATCTTTGTGACCAATTTTTGTTGTTCTTCAGAGGATAATCTTTGTTCTAAAAAGTATTTAAGGCTATCATGTTCTATTTTTACCTTGAAGTGTCTTCCCATTAGGTAGGGTCCCCTTTTCTTAAGTGCATGTAGTATTGCCAACATTTCCTTCTCATAAATAGCTTTGTGTAAATACTTTCCCTTGATTGGATGACTTTTGAAAGCAATGGGTCCTTCATCTTGCATTAAAACAACACCAATTCAATTTCTAGAAGCATCACACTCCACAATAAAGTTTTTTTTGAAGTCTGGTGTAGCTAAGACTGGTGCTTGGCACATTGCCTATTTAAGATCTTCAAAGGCCTTTGTTGCTTCTGGAGTCCATGAAAATGCATCTTTCTTCAACAACGTCGTTAGAGGTGCTGCTATTTTCCCACAATTCTTAACAAACTTGCAATAATATCCTGTCAACCCTAGAAATCCTCACAAATTCTTTATGGATGTGGGGATTTCCCATTCCTTAATGGATTTAATTTTGCTAGGGTCTACCTTAACTCCTTCATGAGATACAATATGACCCAGATATTCCACCTCTTGTACTCCAAAGAAACATTTGGATCTTTTTGCATATAATTGTTTCTCCTCCAATAGTTGTAGCACCCTGTCAACGTGTTCAACATGATCCTTCCAAGACTTGTTGTAGATTAGTATATCATTCATCAAAAAATACTAACACAAATTTTCTAAGGAAGGGTTTGAAAATGGAATTCATCAAACCTTGAAATGTAGAAGTTGCATTGGTAAGGCCAAAAGGCATGACCAAAAACTCATAGTGACCCTCATGATTTCTAAATGTTGATTTCGGAATGTCTTGAGTCTTCATTCTGATTTGATGATATCCTGAATGAATATCTAACTTGGTGAAGTAAATTGATCCATGCAATTCATCCAATAATTCATCAATGACAGGAATGGGAAACTTATCTTTAATAGTGAGCTTGTTGAGTTCCCTATAATCTGGACACATGTTCCATGATCCATCCTGCTTATGCACCAATACTACTGGAGTAGAGAAAGAACTTTGGCTAGGTTGAATTGTACCAGCCTCAAGCATTTCTACAACCATATGTTCAATTTCACTCTTTTGGGCATAGGAATATCTGTATGGCCTAATGTTTGGAGGAACACTTCCTGGAATCAAATGAATAGCATGATCATGATCACGAATAGGTGGGAGACCTTTGGGAGTCTCAAATACCTTGGAATGATTGTCCAAGACTCTTTGGAGATCTGGAGCAATAGATGAATTCGATGTGGAAACATCTAGCAAACATAATTGTGCAATTACACCTCGTTGTTCCTTTTTTAGAAGCTTTGTCATACCGTTAGAGCTTATTATCTTTCCTGGTTTCCCTACAATACCCCTTAATTCAACTTCCTTTCCTTCCGCATAAAATTTCATGAAAAGTTCTTGAAAGTTAAAAGCTATTGTACCCAAGGATTGTAGCCATTGGACTACTAGTACAACATCAGCACCTCCCATTGGAATGGAAAGCATTGGGCTTTTCAATACATATTCTCCCATGGATAGCTTGATATTATGGCACTTTCCGGAGCAATTTATCATTCCTCCATTTGCAACCATCACTTCACACTCTGGTGCTCGATATAGGAAGAAATTCAATTCTTTTGCTATCTTACAATGAATAAAATTGTGGGTACTTCCTGAATCAATCAACACTATTACCTTTTTCTTCTTGATTTGTCCTTCTATATTGATGGTTTTAGGAGTTGTAATTCTAGCCAATGCATTACAAGATATGGTTGGATTCATTTCTTATTTATCTAGGCTTTGTTCCTGGAGTATATCCTCTTCTTTTGACCTTTCTTGCTCCTTTTCTTCTTCCTCTTCACAATCTATGTAGAATAATTTCTTCTCAGCACACTTATGACCTTTAGTGTATTTGATATCACAACTATAACAAAGCCCTTTTGCTCTTTTTTCTTCCAATTGTTGTGGTGTCAACCTTATAGGTTTTGGAAGGCTAGGGGAAACGACACTTCCATCTTTATAGTTGAGTGGTATGCTTCTTGGTTGCCATAATTTTGCTTTCCATTTTCCTTGCTAACCTGAATTCTTTCTCTAATGAATCAGGTTCCCAAAGGTGAACATCATGTTGGATATTATCCTTTAAAGTCCCTATGAACACATCAACCTCTGGAATATTTTTTACCCTTATGTACAATTTTTGGAACTCGTCAATGTGCTCCATTATTGAACCCTTTTGTTTGAGACATATCAATTGGCTAAAAAAGGTGTTGCTTTTTGTATCCTCATAATTTGCTATCAATTCTTCCGTAAAAATTTCCCAAGTGATAATTTGTTTACGCGAACAAAGCCATTGATACCATACAAATTGATTTGGTTCCAAATATAAAGTTTCAATATGTACCTTTTGTGTGTTTTGCACATTATTGAGATCAAAAAAATTGCTCGATCTGTAATATCCATGCTGCGGGATCATTGCCATCAAACTTCCTCATATCGATTTTTGGAATATGGTGGGTCTTTGATCCAACATTAAAGTCTATGGAATCATTATTAACATTTCTTTTGTTTTCATCATGAGTTTCCTTTACTACCCTTTCACCATTAGTGACCATTTCTTGTAGCAACTTATTCATATTTATCTTCATTTCTTCCATCTTATCATCCATGCCATCTATTTTAGTGTCCATGCCATTCATCTTAACTTCCATGCCATCCATCTTAGCTTCTACGCCTTACTTTAAATAATCCATCTTAGCTTCTACACCTTTCTTTAAACCATCCATCTTAGCTTCTACATCTTTCTTTAAACCGTCCATCTTAGATTCTGTTACTTTTTGTGCAAGTGACATTTGTTGCACTTGGTCTCATAATTTTGATATATCATGTTGCATTTCTTCCTCTTCTTCATGAGTCATGCTAGAGCTTTCAGGTTGCTTACTAGGTGTTTGCATTTTCTTTCTTTGGGGCATCAATTATCGATAATAATGCTTTACTATGCCCTTTGAATTCCTTCAAACTAATTTTTCAAACTAAGTTTATGCAAAAATTAAAAAAAAAATTACACACCTTTTTTCACTTTGTAGGATCTTGATATTGAATCTGAAGTAGCTTTGTAATTTCGGATCATCCAGTTCTAAAATTGCGACCTATAGTAGACCTCTGCGTCCTCTTTCCAATGCCACTAGTCTTATCCAAATTGGATTCTCCAAGGAAGAGTTATGCACAATCTCCCAAGATAATCTGATTATAGACCTTTCCAAAAGAGAGAACTTGTATGAAGTGCCACATGTCACTGTTTCGACCCTAGGCTCTGAAAAATATATACAAGAAACTACATTCCGTCCTCATTTTGTACCTTCTTACAAAATTTCAATCCGATGCTCAGAGAGAAAGTTATGGCGCTTTTCCCTAGGTCACCTATTTGGAATGTAATTCAGGAGTCTACAAAAAGACCAACTTCCTCAGATCATATCTCTGCAAATATAGCGCAAAAAGCTTTGAAATTTAGACCCAAGGTTCAGTGTAATTTCTTCTCAAATGGGTTTTTTTTTTCGCTTTTGAAACTTCACAGAAAAAAGTTATAGCGAAAATGCCACGATGACCTATTTGGAGCAGCGAAACCCTAGAATCCAAAGCTCTGATACCAAATGTTATGAAACCAGCTCACAAAAAGATTGAAAAGATAGATCAACACCTTACAATTCAACCTCTTCGAGGGGGTAACCTACTTTACATTCCATAAATGAACAATTCTTGGATGATTCAAATGAAAAAACCTCCTTTCTATATATAGGAGTCTAAGAAGTCACAATATAACCAAGCCGACCTAACAATAATAATATAAGGGCACAAAAATAACAATAGAGGGATTCTATGGGGCATAGTAATAACAATATGGGGACAATAGGGGCACAACAATATTAATAAGGGATACAACTACAATATTAAGGGGGCCATCACTAGTATTATAGGGACCTAACAATCTTCAATTAAAATAGAGACTCAATTAAAATCCTATTCCTAGATCTGTGGTCAAGATAGAACATCTTTACGATATTAAAGATAGATTAAAAAAGGTTACTAATGCAAAACTTCAAAGTTCTACTTTAAGGTTTGAATTAGTAAATCTTGGCACTGAGGCCAAACCCCAGAATGTTAATCTAAGACTTGGACTTTCATTAGATGAAAGATTTGCTTTCATCAGATTATTAAAGAAATACAAAAATGTTTTCGCTTGGAATTACAAAGATCTGAAAACTTATGATACCTCTATCATTCAACACACAATTCCAATGATTTCTGATGAAAAACCTATACAACAGAAGCTAAGGAAAATTCACCCAAATCATGAACGTCAAATCAAACCAGAGTTAAATAAACTCGTTAAGTCTAAAATAATTTTTCCTATCAGACATTCTAAATGGGTCTCAAACTTAGTACCTGTAAGGAAAAAGAATGGTGATATTAGGATTTGTATATATTTTAGAAATCTCAACTAAGCATATCAGAAAGATAATTTCCCATTTCCAACCATGGAACAAATACTTCAATTAGTTGTTGCCTTAGATTTAATGTCTTTTCTTGATGGTTTTTCAGGATATAATCAGATCCTAGTACATCCAAATGACAAATTAAAGACTACATTCTGGACTAAATGGGGAACATATGCTTCCCTCAAATAAGCTCTTCTTCTATCAAGCATTCAAGTTGTCCTGATGATGGATCCCGGTTGGGATTTGAAATGTTGGCAGAAAATGGTTCTTACTGTGGATTCTTCGGTGACTAAGTCGAAAATAATAAACCACAGAGGTCTTAAATCCAGAATCATTTTCCTATACAGAGGGGATACCTGGAGTGAAATCATTTTACTCGAAAAAACTAGAGTGAAGATAGAAAGAAGATCCGCTGACCTGCATTTTCTTAAGAATCCCTCAAATAAGCTCTTCTTCTATCAAGCATTCAAGTTGTCCTAATGATGGATCCCAGTTGGGATTTGAAACGTTGGCAGAAAATGGTTCTTACTGTGGATTCTCCGGTGACTAAGTCGAGAACATATGCTTATCAGAAAATGCCTTTTGGTTTAATAAATGCTAGAGTTAATTTCCAACGAACCATGGATATAGCCTTATATTCATAACTGTCTATTCTAAGAAAAGGACCAATCATCTACATGATTTATAACAGATCTTTGAATGTTGTAAGAAATATGGGATTTCTTTAAATCCCACGAAATCATTCTTTGCCCTTAATGAAGGTAAGCTCTTAGGGTTTATTGTATCCAAAGATGGCATATACATCGATCTGGACAGGATTAAAGAGATTTTTTATATTCCTTTGCCACATAACAAGAAAGCTATGTAATCATTTTTGGGACAAATAAATTTTGTAAAAAGATTTGTTCCTCATTTTTCTCAGATAGTTTTACCCTTACAATCTATGATTAAGAAAAATTCAGTTTTAAAATGGGGACACAACGAGAAAGAAGATTTTGACTCGATCAAACAAGCAATCATTAATGCTCCTGCATTGAATGCTCTGAATTTTTCTAGTCATTTTATTTTATATACTTTATCCACTAAAACATCTTACACTGTTGTTTTAACACAAATCAATGACCAGCAAGTAGAAGCACGCATATCTTTCTTTAGTTCTAATTTGCAAGGTGCTGAGCTCAACTATTCAGAAGTTAAAAAACAACCTTTCTATGTATTTAAATCTATCAAACACTTTAGACCATTTCTCCTAAAAACACACACTAAAGTAATAGTCCCATTCTCTGCAGTGAGACAATTGCTAGTTCAAAGGGAAGTAGTAGAGAAGAGAGCCAACTGGGTAATAGCTTTACAAGAATATGATATTGACATTAAACTAGTGAAAATTGTTAGAGGACAAGGTTTTTTTATGTTATTGGTAGGAGCTTCCAATATTCCATACCATAAAGATTCAGATAATACTGCACAAGTAAACGAGATAAGTATCACTAATTCGGAATCTCAATATGTTGATTTGATATTTTACTTGAAAAATGGATATTCTCCCCCTGAATTCAGTTACAAAAACAAATGTGCCTTAATATTAAAAGCCAAACACTTTGAAATCATTGATAATGTGTTATTCAGAAGAAATTATGATTCAATTTTATTAAGATGCCTTGAAAAAACTAAAGCGCAAACTTTGTTGCAAGGATTACATGATGGCCTGGCAGGTGGACATTTTGGAGGAGACACTACAACTCACAAAATACTACATGTTGGATATTATTGGCATAATTTTTTTAAAGATGCCCATGACTACGTAAGGAAATGCAAGATATGCCAAACTACTAGTGGAAGACAAAGGAGACCAACCTTTCCTTTACAACCAGTAAATATTGAGCAACCATTTGAACAATGGGGACTTGATA
The DNA here is from genome assembly GCA_031772625.1 of Pinus tabuliformis. Taxonomy (NCBI): domain Eukaryota; kingdom Viridiplantae; phylum Streptophyta; class Pinopsida; order Pinales; family Pinaceae; genus Pinus; species Pinus tabuliformis. The sequence continues at coordinate 45,703,558 of CM062816.1, read as the reverse complement.
TTATTGGAAATATTGTTCCACATTCTTCCAAGCAACACAGATACATCCTCACGGTCACGAACTACTTCACAAAGTGGGTAGAAGCAATTCCTTTGAAGCCAATTCTGATGTAATTATTGAATTTATTGATCAGTTCATCATTACAAGGTTTGGTTTACCTAACGTGCTTATTTTTTACAATGCATCTTATTTTTCTAAAAATAGTATATTTGAATTTTCTCTTAAGAGAGGTTTTAAGTTAAAATACTTTGCAAATTACTATCTGTTATAGACATTTTTGTGCCTTACAGCTATAAGCATGAAATGTCCATAAACCAAGGGATCCTAAGTCCCTAAAGATGTTGTTCCAGCTCCTAAAGAAACAAGGTCAACAAATGACAACTTCCCCCAGAAGTTCTCCACCGGAAACTGCCCGGAACTAGTCAAATCAGGATCAATTCAGAGGCTCCACTAGCTGTCTGCGTTGCAAAGCACCCAAATACACTGGCTAGGTGCGTTGCAACACAGGTGGATGCACTACCAGGGTGCGTTGAGTGTGAAATGACAAATGGCAAGCTCATTCAACGAGGTGGAAAGACCATGGAAGCTTCCAGAATCTTCTCCAATGACACTTGCCTCAATGAATTCGACTAGTGATGAGTAAGAGGCTCTCAACCTCCAAGTGGAAGCAAGAAATGACAGAGAGAAGCCACAAGTCAAAACATAAGTTGACTCATACTCTCTGCTTACATCTATATATGGATCTCTCATCCCAAAGATCTGGAGGCTGGAATTTTGTACTTTGCAGAGAATTGTTGTTGGTTTGAGATTGAGATTAGTGCATTGGGTGATTTATGCTTTGTTGGAGGAGAGGAAGGGATTCCTTTGCTGGGAGGTAGATGCTAGATCGGGACTCACTTGGTTGTATCTCCTCTTGGACTTTCTTATCATATCAATAAAACTATTTGAGTTTCTCCTATATGCTTGTATATCAATGATGCTTTGTTATATTTGCTAAATCTGATCCTAAACTAGTTATGAATGTAAATCTATGTCTTTTGTGTAGTTTTCCTCTCTTGTGATCTTGCAGGAACTTGGTGAAGCTGGACCAGTAAGCAAGCAGGCAGCGGGAAGCGAACAAAGGAGAGAGCGATTGGATCAACAAACTAGCGAAAGACACGGGTTAGTTACATCCTTCCTCTTCGTTTACATTTCATAAAGAAGAATACGAGAATAGTTTTCCTTGTTTGTTGCTAAGGCACTGTCACACCTTAGAGTGGGATAGGAGCATTCCGAATGGATACTTTTCCCAACAACAAATTGGCGACTCTGCTGGGGACCGTATCTAGTTAGTTTATTTGTGTTTCCATTGTTGTTCTCCTCATAAACTCAGGAGTGCCGAATCGAACTGCATTTGCCATTTACAAATGCAAAGTAGAGATCTGCTACTCTAGTCCATTCACTGGGCCTGTTTATGATCTGAACAGCTGATCCACAAATGCTCTAATAGCCCTTTGTGATAGCTCTTAGTCCTCCTTTAAATCATCCCTCTAATTGTACCTTATTGATAGCTTTCATCCAGCCAAAAACCATAGATCAAACTGCAAACCGTGACCCAGAACCTAGAGACAATTCTCGTTTCTGCTTCAGCGCAGGCTCTGTGAAGAGGTTCTGCATTTCAACGCAGGTCCCGAGAGGGCTACCTGCGCTGCAATTCAGTTTCTCTGTGCAACAGGTGCGTTGATCAGCCTTTGCCCTGTGCAGCTGTGGTTCTCTGCTTCCTTTTGCTCAGTTTTCTCTCTGATTTTTGCAGCCTGTTATCAGTGTGTGTACCTATCTGAAAACCCCTTTTCTCTGCCTTAATTCTGCCTCAGTTGTATAAAGAAACTATATTTTTTTTGTGTATTTGTTACATCATTTGCAGTTTCCCATTACAAAAGTAAACTAGTCGTACTGTCGCCCTTAGATCTAGACCTGTCGTAAGTGTCGTTTTGATCTTAGGAGTAAGTTTGTTTGTTGTTGACAGTTGATTACGCTTTTTCTTTTGTCTTTTGGTTTGAATTTGTGAATTTCTAGTGTCGAAACAAGTGTTTACTTCAAAATCATAAAGTGTCGTAATCGTCTTTTTGATTTCGAAAAGGAGCTTGTTTGTGTTTTTCACTTGAAATCGAATTCAAATTTGTACAACAGCTTTCTTTTTAGGCATCAATATTAAGAAAGTGAAAACAAATACATGCATATGTGCATTTGCATCTTGACAGTTTGTATGGATTGATTTAGGAAAAGTGCATGTACAGTGTGCTCTATGCTCTTTGAGAAAAGATTGTGTCTTTCTTTTCCCCTTGTAGCTAGGATTTTCATTGTTGAAAAGAGATAAAAGCTTGCTTATCATCTTTAGACTGCATTTAGGAATTGTATCTACATCTCGTGGTGATCCAAAAAGGCAAACTTCTAAGAAAGATCAACCTAAAATAAATTGAATGAACTTAACAACGCTTTGTAACTTAACGCACAACATAGAGGTCTAGGCTAGAGACGTATTCCGGCGTCGTAAAACCTGGTAACTGTTGCCTCACTGATGGTTGGGTGATTCCTCCTGAGAGACAATAAGTGCCAGTACGGATTGTGCTCCCACGTACCGTCGAGTATATATTGGGAGACCCCTATAGGCATAAAACCTTTATCCATAGGAAGCCGTGTCGGCCGCCCTACTGATCGCAATGCACTGAACACAGCATTCGGGAAGACTGACCGCCCGTACCCTAAAAAGTATTCTGCGGTTTTGCGATTGGTTTGGCACACCTTCTACCTAGAACTCCAGAGCAGTCCCTTTCGTTCCTTTTCAGACTCCTTAATGGAAAAGGTCCATCTGAGCACTTGTCACTTCAGGCTCATTAAAAATCGAAGGAGACTAGAGTCATCTTTTGCTTTTTCTCGACTCTTTAAAATTGAAAAAGCAAGTTGTGTCTAAGCGTCGTTAAAATTTATTTTAAACGGAATATTCATACCCCATTTCCTGCGTTGATCTTTAGGTTGAAAAAATGGATCCCACCAACCAAGGAATTCCCCTTGGTAGAAATCCTAGTCCCTTCTCCTCTTGGGGAGATGTTGGTGCGCCCCATATGGCCACATTGTCGCTTCCAGGACTGACAATTGGCCTGCCGGTCTGGCTCTTCTCAACCAATGTCGTTCAGAACACCACTATTCCTGAACAGTCGAATCAACAATTAGACGAGTCCAGAATTTCCCACCAACCTTCTACTTCCTCTAATTCTTCTTCTCTTCCTTCCTCTTCGCATGACGAGACTGGTAAAGCTAAAAACCAAGTTCCTAAGGAGAAAAAGGAAAAGAAGAAGAAAGAGAAAAAGAAGAAGGAGCCAAAGGCAAATAAGGGAAAACAAGTGTCGTTTAATGAAAATCCACACACAGCACTGACCAGGCCTAAATCGCCATGTGTCATTTGCAGAGGAGACCACTTTCACAGAGATTGTCCTTGCATCCCCTGGATACTAAGGGACTGGTCTCCCCGTTTGCACAATCCGGTGTCGTCAACCTCTGATAGCCATGTTGAAAACACGCCGTCAACTAGCGAAAGTGAAGTCCCAGGACAAGAAGGGAGAGCTAGATCTCCTTGTAAACTGTGCGAAGGTGATCACGCCATCCACCGTTGTCCCTTCTTAGATGAAGCTAAAAGAGTTTTGGATGATCGTCCGGTTTCACCGTTACGACTTCCTCCTGGATATAAAAAACTCTTGCCGAGTCCTTCGTTAGTTGAGAATCCAGCTGGCCCGCTCAAGTGGTCGGCTGAAGCGTCTATCATTGAAGATAAACCAATTGAATCCATACCAGACGAAATTCAAAAGGTCGAGGCGGCAGTTGACCCGGTCTTGCCTTCAGAGGTTTTATCTTCGAATGATACAGTCACTGAAGAGGATAAGGATGACACCATCCAAATTCTCTTCATCAACACAGACTCCGACGAACACGGGGGCAATCCACCCATTCCTTTATCGCAGGAAGGAAGTTCATCAGAGTCGTACCCGGCCGTCTACTCTGTCCCACCACCAAGCAACCTAGTTGTATCCTTCGACTGGAACCAACTAGGCAGACCCCGTTTGCCAGCAAGCATACCATTCTGAATTATCATTCAAATATACAGAATGGTCATGGCTGGCACCATCATTGATGAGGGGGCATCTATGAGTATCCTTTCCTCTATTGCTTGGAAAGCGCTTGGTTCGCCATCGCTTTTGCCTGAGATGAGAAATCTGACAAGCTTCGATAAAGGAACCAGTCGACCTTTAGGAATCCTCCCCAATGTGCCCATAACATTGAAAGGGAAGACCGTTCAAATGAACGTGATGGTCGTTCAAGGACCCTTGGATTATAACCTACTCCTTGGACGAGACTATATTTATTGCATGGGAGCCATCGTCTCCTCACTCTTTAGAGTAATGTGTTTTCCGCACGAAGGAAGAGTGGTCAAGCTCGTGGACCAGCTTTCATTTCCCGGATCACGCATCGCAAATAGTCATATACCATTCCTAAATGGTCTCTTCACGCAAGAAATGTCTCAACCCACGGTCCGTCCTCCCGATGAGCGCGAGTGATTCGGAAGGATATGACTGGAACCCAGGGGGCATGCGTCCTGGTCTGCTTCGGCAGGAAAACTTCGGGTGTAGAGTAGGTTTCCACGGGAGAATATGACTAGTCCGTACCCCGTCCGTGATTGGAAGAGGGGTTGTTCTAGAATAAGATTCTTTTGTCAAATTTATGTGTGTGGCGCTCGTTTTCACTCACCTTTGTCTGCTTCGGTAGACATCGCTGAAGAAGTGTTTTATTTGATGTGTGAATAGAACGATCTTTGGGTAACCTGTAAGAGGTAGTACCCTTCCTGATAAAACGAATGTTTTGTCAGCTCGAATAAAGGGTGGCCCTTCCTAATAAAATGAAAGTTTTGTCAGCTCGAATAGAGGGAGACCTCGAAATTCTGTTTTATACCTGGGGGCATGCAAACCTTTTGGAGTGCAAGCGAAGAGCGGTTATTTATCTATTTTTGGGATTAGTCGTGTCCTAACTTGCATAAAGAAAGGATGTGGGGCAAAAATCTAAAAGTTGCCGTTTTATATGAGACATTCTTATCATATGACTGGATTAATCGAGCAGTTTTAGCACATAGTTCATGCTCGTTAAAAAATAAACATAAGACCGAGCAAGTGTTTCAATCCGCGTTTAAGCTCGTTAAAAAATGAACTATCCTCCGGTAAATAACCACCGTGAATGTAACATTATCAGCCATTAAAGCCTTGGTCGTGTTTGCACCGTCACCTCCACTTTTCATTGGCCGATCGTTCACCTCCATTTGATTGTTTACCCATTTTGAGGAACAGCTGCGAAGAGTGATTTCACTAGCCATCCTTGTGACACTGCCGTGCTTGGAAAATTCCAACCCTTACCTGGAATCAGCTGCTACCCATCTTATCACTCGTTCCTCAAAAGACGAGTCTTCTTTAAGCTCTTTTCAGCTGACTCGTAAAATATGAAAAGATTGCCGAGTTTTGGCCTTCCAGCTCGTTAAAGCGACCGGAAGTGCTATCCCTCCTCTAGATTTTAATCTTTTTTGACCTGAGGGATTATTGCACAAAAAGATCGAGCGCTTGTATTGTTCGGCTCGTTAAAACTATCGAAAATTCATCCGTTCTGTATTGTTTTATAATTTTTCGGACTTAAGGGATTAGATGATGAAAAAGGACTTCTGGAGTTACCTTTACGTTCCTTTTCAGACTCTCTAAAAATGAAAAGGACCGAGTTATCTTTTTCGTTAAACTCGTTAAAAACATTAATAGCGACAAACTTGTCTTTAGACGAGAACGAGTTTCACTATCGCTAGGCTCGTTAAAACATAGCGATGGGTTTGCCCGAAGGGCAAATTATAGAACAAGCATATGTTATCCTCCTCAAGCTTGACAAAAATAAAGAGGTACTGGTCAGCAATGACTGGGGAAAAATTGGGAAGAAACTCAAAGAACCTTTATTGGTAGCAGGTCGCTCTTGAACATGACACTTCCGCTCCATGCCTGAGTCGGGTTGGGTTGTTTCATTCACCGGTCACATCACCATGGTCTCGCCATACCATCCACCTTTGGGGTAAATGCTACCAATCCATCATATAAGTGTCGCCGATATGTTCAAGAGAAGTCATCCAGAGAAGTCACCCATTTCCCATCCACTACCATACATTATACTTCATTCTTTCATGACCGCCACCCTGAACCATATATCATCAGATCGTTTTCACCTCCATCAAAATCATTTGCTCCGTTCCGTGTCACTGATGTGGGATACATTAAGGCCCTCCTTTGATGGATCGCTTCTTGTCGACATCAGCTCATTATCCAAGAAGTTGATCTAGGAACACCCCTTCAGTACTTTGAAGCTTGCATACCTCAATGGCAAGTTTCTCACTTCCGGCGACAGGTATACATCAATGACCTTCGACCGAAAGATTTTGCGTGGTGTTCGACGCCAAGTCCTTTATTCACACCATGTGAATTGTACTGCAGTACCTTGAGGGTCATTATCATTATCGGTGATTCCTCTCGCGCTTGTTAACAGTTTACATCATTGACTGGTAATCAAGCGATGTCTTTCCATGTTCGACTTCAAAACATTTCTCACATGGATCGACTTGTACTTAGAGTGAAGATCGGACGAGATTGAAGACCCCGGATCTAGTTTCATCCATCCGGGTTGCGATATATATTCAGGAAAAATAAAGACATTGACATGTACAGCATTGCAGCACAGATAATCATCCTACCAAAAGGATGATGATTTCATCAGAATCATCAGTCTACCATCAGACGATTGTCTGTCCTATGTACATCAAAATGAATTTATAAAGCTGAGCATGGGAATGCCCGCCTCAGCTAGATCATGAAAACAGTATGAAAAATAATGTATTGTATTGTATCTTATTACAGGTCTCCTCCCAGCATTGGAAGAACTTCGGATCCTCCTAATAAAGCATTTCACCCGATAAACGGCCTCATACTTTAGGGGGCAACTGTTATAGACATTTTTGTGCCTTACAGCTATAAGCATGAAATGTCCATAAACCAAGGGATCCTAAGTCCCTAAAGATGTTGTTCCAGCTCCTAAAGAAACAAGGTCAACAAATGACAGCTTCTCCCAGAAGTTCTCCACCGGAAACTGCCCGGAACTAGTCAAATCAGGATCAATTCAGAGGCTCCACTAGCTGCCTGCGTTGCAAAGCACCCAAATACACTAGCTAGGTGCGTTGCAACACAGGTGGATGCACTACCAGGGTGCGTTGAGTGGGAAATGACAAATGGCAAGCTCATTCAACGAGGTGGAAAGACCATGGAAGCTTCCAGAATCTTCTCCAATGACACTTGCCTCAATGAATTCGACTAGTGATGAGTAAGAGGCTCTCAACCTCCAAGTGGAAGCAAGAACTGAAAGAGAGAAGCCACAAGTCAAAACATAAGCTAACTCATCCTCTCTGCTTACATCTATATATGGATCTCTCATCCCAGAGATCTGGAGGCTGGAATTTTGTACTTTGCAGAGAATTGTTGTTGGTTTGAGATTGAGATTAGTGCATTGGGTGATTTATGCTTTGTTGGAGGAGAGGAAGGGATTCCTTTGCTGGGAGGTAGATGCTAGATCGGGACTCACTTGGTTGTATCTCCTCTTGGACTTTCTTATCATATCAATAAAACTATTTGAGTTTCTCCTATATGCTTGTATATCAATGATGCTTTGTTATATTTGCATGTTTAGTTTAAATCTGATCCTAAACTAGTTATGAATGTAAATCTATGTCTTTTGTGTAGTTTTCCTCTCTTGTGATCTTGCAGGAACTTGGTGAAGCTGGATCAGTAAGCAAGCAGGCAGCGGGAAGCGAACAAAGGAGAGAGCGATTGGATCAACAAACTAGTGAAAGACACAGGTTAGTTACATCCTTCCTCTTCGTTTACATTTCATAAAGAAGAATACGAGAATAGTTTTCCTTGTTTGTTGCTAAGGCACTGTCACACCTTAGAGTGGGATAGGGGCATTCCGAATGGATACTTTTCCCAACAACACTATCCTCAAGGAAATGGCTTAGCAGAGTCAACTAAAAAGAATCTCATCGAGATTATCAAAAGAACTATTGATCAAAACCAAAAGAATTTTGATCCAGATCCGGGTGTGAAGAAGGACCCTTCTAAGACCTTGTACTTACGTGATGTGTTAAAATTGTATTTTAAAAGAACATTAACAAATATATCTGCAGACTATAAAGAAGAGGAACATAACAATCATCAGCACATGAAAACATAGGCCATTGATAACAGAGTTCGCCCAAGAGGGACTACGTCTCTGAGCCTTGTGTCAAGATGGTGTAGGCTGCTACATTAAGTGTTGTCAATAAAGATGATTTACACAAGAGATGATGTCTCGATCATACAAGGAAGAATGCCCTCACACAGGAGTGGCTCTCAGAGATATTCCACAACTAGAACTCTCAATCAAAAGACTCCTATCAGTATTGTTACACAGTAATTTGTCATCATCCCTGTTACCCCTTTTCCCGCACATTGGAGGACTTATTCTGGGACCTGTGAGAAGTGACATAACCTAAAAAAACTTGCATTGTATCCCCTTGAGTATGTACTTCATATTCCCTGAAGACACATTCTGCAAAATACCCATAAAAGTAGCCCTTTTTCCATTGGTGCGGTTCCACTGTGTATTACTCGCGCCAATGGGGGAAATCCTCCAAAGAGGGCACGCCAACTGGCGCTCTGTCTCAGAGTCGCACTCACGCTAGCCTAGTTGGGTAAAGTTTTTAACAAACCAACTTATGAAGGTTCTTCCTGTTAACACCCAGGTTGTTCCCTTTGACTCCTGAGGGAATACGGCCGGGGTAACCACTAACCAAGCTTTGGATTACAGGTTCTAGCCTACCTGTAATCAGAGAGGGCTCTCTCTTTTAGTTTTTTAACTTTGTTTTTTGAAGATCTTAGGCTAGTTATGAGATGGGATTTTTGTTTGAATTTTGGTTGCAGGCTATTGTTGAAGGAAGGGCATGCAAATATCAGAGTTCAATCCATTGGGCATGTGGAGTCCAGAAATGAAAGTGTTTGATATATGTGATAAAGAGAGGTTTACTGCAGGGCCAGATGGGTATTCATGATACAAACTTTTGATTTTAGACAATAAACAGTATAAATTACACCAGTAAAAGGCAGTTAAGAGTTCTTTTACAGTGTAACAGAGAATAACAGACAAATCATAATCAGCAAAAAGTGAGAATTGCTGAACAAATACTTATCATATGATTAGAGCAAATAGGAGCATTTAAGAATTCCATAGTTGCAGCTAACCCTGAAGAAAACATATTTAGTAGCAAGGTTTGAGTTTAGGGTGTCTTTAATGGACAAATCCTGAACTAGTCTTTTACCTTTCTACCAAGATTAATCACCATGCATCACAGATAGATTAAGTAAGAAATGAAATACAAATACGGTTAGAAAACACTTATTGTATCACGCCATAACACGAGAATCCTGCAGCAGTCAATAGTTTCATCACATCATTTTCAGGCCAAAATCATTCCTTTGGAAACCAACAGCTCCTTTGTATTAATCTTTCAGAGGAAATACAGCCGAGTTCTCTTGAACAATTCAGTAACAACAACCCCCAATAAACTGTGTGGGGGTGCATATATACAAAATATCATAGAAATATCTCAATAGTGAGTTATTACACAATAACTACTCTTACCAACTTTCAAAGATATTTCTTACGAAATTAAAAGCTACTTTAATGAATATACAACAACTGCTTGTTGTTTGTCAGAAGTTCTTGACTTTTGAGGGCAACTGGCTCTGCAGGGTGCTTTGCATTGATTCTGAATAATACGCCCTTTATTGCTTTGTCGTGCTGCAGCTATCTCAGCCCCGTCATCTGCATCTGTCGGTGTTGCTTTAGTGGCCGAATTTGTTTGCTGAGTTGGCTCTGTCCACTCCTCTCCAGTCATAGTGAATACATCAATTTTCTGAAAATGATGAATTATAATTGATGTACAAAAGTTTGGTTAAAAATCTGTTTTTTCACAGCAATGTCTGTATCATGCTTGTCCACCATTCCTGAGTAGGCAACTGATGTCTCAAAATTGTGCCTAAGGTTTCATCTGCCTCAGTATATTTGTAGTAATTTGGAGGCACTTCAAATAGATGTATAATCTCATTCATGATAAAAAACAAATTCTCTATTTTGTCATAGAGGCTCTGCCCAGATGCAGGCCCTGTTTCCTCTGGGGTACTTGATGCTGCAGTGATCTAATTGGTGGCATATGTATTTACCCTCTTGGCATAGTTTTCATGAGATAGTAGCCTACCTACACTGGTTAATAAGCTGGGAAGGCCTCTGTTATGCAATGCTGTAAATTTCTCCATGAATTTGTTCACCTCTGTCTGCATTTCCTGGCATCTTCTATCCAATGTTTGCACATGATTTCTCAGAGTGAGCACCCTCTTTACTAATAAAATGGTATCAGTTATGTTATAGATACCCATTGCTACCAGCTGGGGGCCTGTAGAGGATGAGGCAGCTGCTCCAAGTTGAATATGATAAGAAGAGGAAACATATCCACAATTTTCCAAGTCAGCTTCCTTCTCAAGTTTCTTTGCTTCTTTTTGTGCTATTTCCTCTTTAGTACTTGCCTCTTCTAGGGTGCCCTCTTTCCATCTTAATAGATTTGCATATTTTTTAATATGAGGCAATCTGACATGATCATAGCTAGCCAACTTATATTTGACCCTTCTAAGACTAATGAAGTGATTGGGATCATAGGGTATCCAGAGGAAACTGGTTTGCAACCCGAGGCGTTGCAGGATCTTATCTGCTTCTTGCCATGCCTCTTCTCTTTTATTATAAATAAATGGGCCTAACTGATTTCTGACTTTGAGTTGTACCTTCTTATTTTTGCTGTGGAAATGGACCATGTCTGCATTTCCAAATTGTCTGAAATATTCTAAAGCAAAAAGTCTCATAGGGACATATCTTGGTAACCTATATGGGGCTAACTCACAACCATATATTCTGATCACTGTATGGTGTTGGTAAAAGTACCAATCCCCAATGCTGTAGGCCTTTGAGAGCTGGAGGATTCTTTGCATCTCATCTGTCAATCTTCGAGGAGGGGAACTCAGCAGCAAGGACATGGCTGGATGGATAAAAAGGTCTATGAATTCACAGTAGTTATATGGTGAAAAAGATATGTGATGAAAGACTGAAGACCAAAATACTACAGACCTTTGGTTCCCTTGGGCATCAAACTTCTTGAGAGTAATAGGGAAGCTATCAGGCTGATAGAATAGAAACAAGTGATAGATGTAAGAAGTGTATCTAAATATCCTTTCCCTCTCTAGATTCATCAATTGCTCATGAATTTTATTGGCAATGTATGTAGCATAATCATAGTGAACAGCAGGAGGCTTTCCAGGGGAGAAGATAGACATCATGGCCAGAATGGTTTCATCAACATCCTCAGTTGATCTGTATCCCAGGACATAACTGATCATATCCACAAGCATTTTCCCAACTCATTGAGATATACATTTCCAATAGGAGGAGTCCTCACAGTTTGAGAGCCTGATTGAATGAATAATTGATTGATCTTTATAATTTGGGCACTGGACAGCTTGCCTCCTTGCTTTATCAAATCCATCATGGAGAGAGGAGTCAATGGCTTTGTAGTATGAAAGTGCAGCATTTGATTTATGGCCTCAGGGGTGACATGGAACAAAACTGAGCCTGAGGGACTGAGGACAGCTCTCTGACATGGGTCATAGTTGGCACTGCATCGATGTATCAAATCTGGGAGGATATTGACTTGAGGGAGATTGAAAATGGGCAAATTGGAGTCCCAAATCCCTAGGATATCATTTCCACTGAGATGTTTGGCTTTGAGATCATTGAGTACATGAATGTGGTATTTGCTGTAATCTGGGATTCCCTCTGCCATTTGGTAGTCTCTGTCAGCCAGGGGCAGCCACTCTAGCTCTCTTTGTGGGGCATTTAAAGGTGCAATGTTCAATGCTACTGGAGTTTCCATGGTCAATTGATAGTTTGAATTATATTTGAACTTGTTTTTCTGGGCACAGCAACACAGAGCTATGAATTTTGCAGGAGCAGGGCAATTTGCAGAGAGGACAAGGTAGTCAGAGGAGAAACTGAGGTGAATTGCTCCAGGGAGATATTCAAATGAGAAAATGTTGGGTTTAAGGGTGGCCTTCCTGGTGGATTTGTCTAGCAGAGGTTTTAGTTTGCGAATGCGCAAACAGACTGTAAATTCGTGGAAATTCGGCACAATGGGGACTTCTGTGAGTGAAATTGGACTTACAGTGTGGAAGAGGACCAGTGGTTCATGAAAATTTCTTGAACTTACTGTGTTTTTCTTTTCTTAGTTTCCTCAGAGAATTGTGGAAAAAACCAGGCGCGGAGGGGATAACTTGATAAATACCTGGTATACTTCGGGCAATGGTGGCAATGCAGGTGAATTCAGGGCGCCGGCAGCGAGGATCAGTCTTCAAAGTTGGCAGGTAAACGACGTGCTCGCTCATGCAGGAGTACAGTGAGTAAAAATGCAAATAACGCGAAAAAACGGGTTTTTTGGGCAAAATAGTGAAAATTTGGCTTTTTGGCGCCTTTTGTCGGATGACGTCAGCATGACGTCATGGGTGGGGTCAGGTACGGAGTGATGACGTGGCGATCTGCGAGTGGTCCGCGTGGATGGGGGACGTGGCGGACAACTCAGGGCGATGGCGGATGGAGCGGTGATGTGACGCTGAGGTGGCAGTGACGTATGCGTGACATGGACGTGACGTAGGGCCGACTGGGCAGGCGGTAAGCGGTAATATCGGACCGCTTAAGGTACGGGCACGGTTTTGGCAGGAGGCCGCCCGATACAACGCAGGATTGACGCATGTCCGAGCCCTGACGTCACCCTATGACAGATTTCGGGCGTTAACGTACAGGCATCGGGGGTGGTCCGATATTGATGTGAGCTGTCGGATGGGAGGGCCCAGATCCGACGGACGACGGACTGTGGAGGTGCGGGATGGATACGGAGGGTCCCGGCGGCATTTAAATAATATTTTCCTTTGTTTTTTGTGGAATGCGCGCTGTAATCAAAACTTTGGATAAGCGGGGAAAATGGGTTTTGCGATGATTTATAAGCCAAAATGGGTTAATTACCATTTGTTCGCAAAGCGGGGTTAGGGCTGTTAAACCAAGCAGATCTTGGATTAATCCCTAAACTTTGTTTTTGGCGTTATTTTGCCTATTGCGCTTAAATCTCTTAGCGCTCCAACCTTTGAAGTTATAAGGCTATATTGCCTAGGGAAGGGGGAATATATACTTTGGGGCTTTTTATATACAATAGTGATATAATGATAGGGAAAGGGGAATATAGGGATTTAAGTAACAATAGAGTTAGTAGTTAATATGGGAGGGGGATATGAATGAGAGGTGATAGACACTAAGTTTTAGGGAACAAACTTAGTTTTGAGAGTAGATCAAAATGAAAAGATTTTTACACAGGAAATGTGGCTCTTTATGCAACAAGGATCAATAAATGAGTTTGATTTCTCTCATGAATCAAGGTGATAGTGGGATGTTAGCAAGGAGTTTGATGGGGAATGATTGGGAAGTTAGACATGCTTCACTTTGTTGCTACAAAACTGCTGAATAGGAAGATCTGCATTGGCCACCATGTGTTTCCTTTGCTTAGGCCAGAGATATGAAAGAAATCATGCTTCTGCAACCCCATCTACCTACCCATTCTATTGCCTAGCATTTTTTGTTAATTCAAGGAGGGTGCACTTAGACTGGCAAACCCTCAATTGATCTTTTTCTTTTCTTTTTGCATTTTCTTTTGATTTTCTATCTAAGGCTAGCCTTATTACTTCCAAGGCCCCAGATTAAGCAGTTGGGAACCTTCATTTTCTACCTAACTACTCATCTGCCAAGATTGAACAGTTTGGACAGATTTCTTTCTCTAGTCTACAACAAAAAATTGAAATATGGCATGACCCAGCTTAGACTGTTGGATCACCCATTCAGAAGTAGGACAGCATCAAACAACTGTAGGTATGCGTTTTCCACAAAATATGATATCTTTGCATCACCAAAGTAGAGCATATTTGGCACTTCCCCTGCCAATCATGAAAAATGAAACCTATTGGTATAGGTAGCTAACACTTCCTAACCTATTCATGAACTGATTCCATCTTGAGTTAGTTCAGTTGGGCTTTGAATCTCCATAGAAGGGAAGTAGTTCTCCACCTCTCATGGAAGCTTCTTAGTGATAAAGCCAATCCCATGAATCTTGTGGATGACCCTAACTCCTTCTCCTTTATCTATAAAAGCTTGTCCTTTTGCCTTTGACAAGTTAGTCTCCAAGTTCTAAATTCTAACTCCCAAAGTCTGAGAATTTCTAAGCTTATGCTACACGAAGCCTTCTTCATTCCCATGAAGCTAAATCTAAAGTGAGGAGATTCTTTTCCAAGTAACCAAGGAGAGAGAGGCTTGTTCCCCATTCCCAACAAGCTTTGCAAGGCATGTGCTTCTGATCACCCAGCCAAAGGAGGATTTGATGTCAGAACTATGGTTGTATTCTTCTTTTTTTATTAATAATAGACAACTATCATTATGGTTCCACTCTTGTTATTATTTGTGATGATTGAGTTATATCCTTTCTGACTGATATATAGTTTCATCTATTGGATTTTATGCTTGTATTTGTGTCGTTCTTTGCATGTTCAGGTGTCCGTTCATGAGGATCGTGGGGATTGCGACCGGCCGGAGCAAAGGAACGGGAGTGACGATTCTTCTACAAATATTAGCGTTGGAATCCAGGTAGGCCCTCATCATCGGTCTTTGATTTTCAATTAGGAACCTGCATGTTAGCATTGTTTGATTGTTGCTACACCCCATTTGGGCTAGTAGGGATCACCTTTTTCCGTATAGGGGATTTTCCTCCACAACAATTTGGCGACTCTGCTGGGGAGTTGGCTTTTTGCCTTGTTGTTTGTTTTGTCTTGTTGTTTGATTTGTAAACTTTAGACAGAGCCTGAAGTACGGCCAGATAGCCTTCGAAACGCTATTGCTCCGCATTATCAAAGTAGATCAATGCCACTTCAGTCCATCTCCGGTTTGGTTTACGAGTTGAACGGCTTGGAACTTGCCTTGTTTCTTGGTTTCTCCTGCTTGATTAGCTTTCTCGGTTGAGTCTCTGTGTTGCTTCTTGCCCCTTGGTGTACCTAGGTACTGTTGACTTAGCTTTGGCTCGTTTGTTTTTTATTTTTCCATAGCAAACTCAGTTGGAACTCTTTTATAGCATTACAGTCGCGCCAATTAGCGCAAGTTGCACATTGACAACCCACGCCAATCACTGAAAGGCGCTATTTCCAGCCTGACAGTTGCGCCAGGCTTGGGAACTTTTGAAGTTTGCTTGTTTCTGAGCCTCCTGAGCTTGGTTTTTGTTCTGGGTACCTTTTTTCGACTACTTGAGTGTGTTGGAGTCTTGTTTGACTGGTTTTGAGTATCTTTTTTTAGAAATTCTTAATTTGATTTCCTTTGGTCATTAGGGGGGGCTAAATTGTGTATGAGTGTTAATCGCCTTTGAGTGTTTTTATTTTTTGATCTTTGGAACTCTCACCCAATTTTCTTGATTTGCACTTGATTGGTTCTTGGATTACATTAGAATCATCTTGTGTTTGAGAATTCTCTTGCATAGATCACACTTGCATAATTATAATTCTCATTTTCAGAATGTGCATAGATTACATTTGCATACTTTTCAAGTGAATTGTGCATAGATTACCTTTACCCTTTGGATGTTTGCCTTTTTCTATCGATTTCACATTTCTAGCCCTAGGGCATCTAGTGGCTTTGTGTGTCGATCCTTCCTCAGGTGTTTTGATCTTCTAGTGGTCCAGTCGATTCTTTGATTACTCCCTTGCACTTGTTTGGTGGTTGTGAATCGTTTTGTTGCATTATTTGGGTGACTTGCTTTGTCTTCACTTGAGTTCCGCTTCATCTCACTTTGAGCCTAGATTACACGGCTCATTGGTGTCTTTGGGACTTTTCTCGTTCTTTGGAGGTTTGCTTTGTGATTTAGGGAACTAAATGTGTTTGCATTGAGTGAAATTTGTGTTTTTACTCTTTTGTTATCATTTCTCAAAGTTGTTTAGTGCGCTTTGCCATCAACAAAAGGAAAAATCTCTTTTGCTTTGTATTAGTTAATGAGAATTAGAACTTTTCATTTTGATTAGTGATTAGTGATCTCGAAGAAAAGTTTGTTAATTCCCATTAGCTGCATTAGGGAAGTTCTTTGTTGTTTTGTGATCATTCCGTTTGCGTGAAAGCTCTCAAACCATCTCGTAACTAGCATTCATCGAATGAAATGACATATTTTGGCATATAGTTTGCATTTAGGGAATTTTGAGATATTACATACGGTAAGGCCTGAAAATTGAAACCTAATCCAAGATCAGCTTTAAAATGAACTGAATAAATCTAACAACGCATTGGAACATAACGCACACTTTTTAGAGGTCTAGGCTAGAGACATGCTCCGCGTCGCTAAACCTAGTCACTTTTGTTTCCACTCAAGGTTGGGTGATTCCTCCTTTTGTGACTCAATTGTGGTCTAGTACGGACTTGTGCTCCCACGTACTGTTGAGTATATGGGGAGGCCCCACTAGGTTATCATCCTTTATCCATAGGAAGCCGTGTCTGCCACCTTACAAGCCATAATGCACCAAACACAGCATTTGGGAAGATTGACTGTCGTACAGAAAGTCCTTGGTTTTCATATGATTGCCAAGGTGTATATGCAGTTTTACGGATTTGTTTGGTAACCCTTTTGCCTAGCTCTCGAGAGTAGTCACTTTTGATCCTTTTTCAGACTCCCTAAAAGAAAAGGCTCACCTGAGCATTTGTCACTTCGGGCTCATTAAACATTCGAAGGCGACTAGAGTCATCTTTTTGTCCTTTTCTCGACTCTTAAAAAATGAAAAGGTCAAGTTATGTCCTTGCGTCTTAAAATTTATTCGGCCATGATTCACATTTACCTGGTTAGATCTTGTTTGCATTAGTTTGAGTAGGGTTCTTTCTCGTTTTTGATGGAAAATTTTTCGGAGTTTGCCAACCCAGGCATCCCCTCTGATGGGAATCCTGGTCATTTCCCTCCTTTTGGAAATGTTGGTGCTCCTTACATGGCAACATTGTCCCTTCCTAGGTTAACTGTTGGGTTGCTTGTTTGGTTGTTCTCAACCTCTCTGGTCCCTACCATCTCAACTGCTGGTCAATCAGTTCCTCCACCCGAACAACATCATGTTGATTCTAAGGTGGACCTCTCCCCTTCTTTGCCTATTTCTGCGTCCTCATCTTCTACTTCGCCTGGTGAAAGTCTCGATTCAAGTAACTAGGTGGCTAAGAAGAAGAAGAAGAAGATGAAGAAGAAGGAGTCTCATAAGCGAGAGGCTAAAAGTGTAATTACTGCTCCAAATCCATCCCAGGTCGAAACACCTTCCGCCCCCCCGCGGAAGGTTAAGTTTCCTTGTAAGTTGTGCAAGGGTGACCATTTTCTTCGTGATTGTCCTGGTATTCCCACGATCCTTGAAGTATGGTCTCGCGATCCGGCTCATCCCTCATCATCCTCTAAAGCTCATGGCGATGCCACCTTATCAACTGACAACATTCAGAAGAAAGGGAAGATTCGAATCCCCTGTAGTCTATGTGAGGGCAATCATCCCCTTCACCTTTGTCCGCTCATGGATAAAGCTTCCGCTGTTTTGGAAAGTCTTACAGCTTCTTCACCCCAATTTCCCGTTGGTTATCAACGTCTCTTTGCAGCTGCAGATCATCTCCCTATTGACAAAGAGATTGATTTAGATTCTTCTCTTGTCCAGGCTCCTCTTCCCGAACTTGGTAGTGCCAAGCCTGTTCCAGACCAACCATTGGTTGGAAAGAGTGTCAACTCGAGTTCACCACTCATCGATCACTCTATTTCGGAAGAGCATCATGCTCATGTTCTTCTCATCTCCTCAGATTCTCCTGAATCTGGAAATGACTCTCCTATCCCAGCTGATCCCAAGAGTCCCTCTTCGGTTCCTTTAGAGCATGGGGGCAATCATATGATTCCCCCACCAAGTAGTTTGGTCGCTTCCTTCGACTAGAATTACCTGACTGACTTCCGCCTTCCATCCAATGTGCCTTTCCAGATTATAGTACATGCCTATGATAAGGCAGTACCTAGCACTTTCTTGGATGAGGGTGCATCTGTCAGTCTCATGCCTTTCACTACTTAGCAAGCTTTGGGCTCCCCACAGCTTGTGCCAGTCGCACAGAATCTGTTGGCATTTGACGGAGGAACCAGTCAACCTCTAGGGATCCTCCCGAAGCTTCCTGTTACTTTGGGAGGCAAAACCATCTATATAGACGTACTGGTTACCCAAGGTGCTCCCAATTTCAATCTTCTCCTTGGCCGTGACTATGTTTATGCCATGGGGGCCCTTGTCTCTTCACTTTTCCATGTGGTTTGTTTTCCACACGACGGAAGAATTGTCACTATAGATCAATTATCGTTCTTTAGTCCCCCGATGCCTCCTATGCAGTTTTCATCCCCTCCTGGTTTTTATCCACCAGTTGTATCTGCCCCACCACAGATCAATTACGTGGCCACTTATCCCGTGCCTGTATCTAGTGATGCCGCCGTCGTCCGTAGTGTCCTGAGGGCATTGGGTTCTAACTTCCGATATGTTGTCCTTCCACCGGAAGTGACATTCTTAGAAGCAACGACTTCCTGTTCATTCTGATGAAGTTCGGGTGGAGCATAGTTCCTTTCCTGTGTCAAGCTCCTTAAAAAATGAAACTGGGTCCGTTCGGAGCATAGTTCATGTTCCTATGTCAAGCTCCTTAAAAAATGAAACTGGGTCCGTTCAGAGCATAGTTCATGTTCCTATGTCAAGCTCCTTAAAAAATGAAACTAGGTCCGTCGAGCATAGTTCCTGATCTTGTGTCAAGCTCGTTAAAAAATGAAACAAGGGTTATGAGGATAGTTCTTTTACTGTGTCAACCTCATCAAAAAATGAAACAACTCCCTTTCCAAATCGAGTCTTTTGGTTAAGATCTCGTAAAATACAAGTCGAGTCTTTCATAGATCTCGAAAGTGAACCTTCATTCCATCCACTTTGTTGAATGCAATGAAGCTTGGGGGGCATGTACCTCGATTTGTGTCCTTATGCTAGGGGCATGCGAACTTATAACAAGCATAGTTTTTCGTTTCAATCTTGTGTAAACATGAAACCGAATCCAAGCAGAGTTCTCCATGGTTCAAGCTTGTGTAAAAATGAACCCATACCCATTTTACATCTCGTTATTGCCGCCTATCCGCTAAATTCTGCTAGATGAGCCTTGGTTGTTTCATTCCATTGCTACCATCTCTTTGGACGATCATATGCTCTCACTTGGTTGTTTTTCCTTTCTTGAGGAACCGCAGCGATGAGTGGTTTTATTAGCCAACCTCTTGACCATTACATGTTTTGAGCAGTTCCACCATTGCCGGAACCAGTTGCTGCCCTTTATACCACTCATTCCTCCAGGACGAGTCACCTTTAAGCTCTTTTCTGACTCGTAAAATATGAAAAGATTGCCGAGTATTTTTCCCTTTTTGACTCATTAAAGAGAATAAAAATGGAGGTCTGCTTTTAGCTCTTTTATGACCGTCTAAATATGCAAAGATTGTCGAGCTATTCCTCTTGACTCGTTAAACGTAAATAAGAGGCGGTCGTCTTTAAACTCTTTTATGACCGTGTAAAGACAAAAATATTGTCGGACCCTTGTCATTTCAGGTTCGTTAATGGTTATGAAGTGACGTGGTTTCGATCGCTTTTTTACTTTTTCAAATCGAAATCACTATTTATGAAAAGTACTCCTTGATCGTAATGATCGGGCGGTTCTTTCGAGCATTGTTTTATACTTTTTCGGGCTCGAGAGACACAACTTTACGGAAAAGGACCCCCCTGGAGTTTACTTTTCTGTTGTCTTTTCAAACTCTCTAAACACGAAAAGACGCCGAGTTTTTCCTTTGTCAGACTCGCTAAAACTTAATGACATCAGATTCCGTCGAAATGACGCTTTACAAGCATATGCTATCCCCGTCAAGCTTGTTGATAAAAATAACTGGGGTACTCGCCAGCAATGGTGGGGAAATGGAACCACAATTATTGTCGTGTCGGTAGTATGTCGCTCTTGAACATGGCACTTGTCTGCATTCGTGTCTGGATGGGGACATCTCATCTTGTTTTTACACTTGCCTCCGTGGGTTTGGATTATCCTGTTTGACCTCTCATCTGCTCATTGCCCTGTCACCATGACCCCTGATCATTTGATGTCAAATACTACCAAGTCCACTGTCGTGCCGCCACTATGTTCAAGAGAAGTTGACCTCTGCAGAATACTCAACCTCCCTCTGATACCTCACACAAAACATCTTATCCTTCTTTGTCTCGTGTCGATGATGTGGGAAACACTATGGCCCACCTTAGATCAAGGTCACTTCCTGTCGACTTCAACTCATTATCTAGGAAGTTGACCTAGAGACTCCCTTCAGGTGCCTTAGAGCCTACATGCCTCAATGGCAGGTTCTTCGTGTTTGACGTGAGGTTTTCATCATTAGCCTCCGATCGAATCATTCTACGGGTGTTCGACGCCAGCTCACTGATTCACATGCCATAGATTGTACCTATAGTACCTTGAGGACCATTGTCATTATTAGTGGTACCTCTCACATCTGTTAACAGTTTTCATTATTGACTGGTAATCAGACAATGTTCTTGCATGTTCGACTTTGACTCTCATATTTGCATGCTTGAACTTGTACTTTGTTTGGGTCGAGATAGAGCGCAAGACCCTGCATTTTGTCTGTTGAGATCCATGTTGCGATTTTGTGGATTATTATGATCATTACATGACTCATTCACTGGATGGCTACAACCATGCCTGAGTCTGTTTATCGATCCTCACTGGATGGCTGCGTCCATACCTTGGATCCAGATTTCTATGTACTCTGCTATGGATGGTTGCGCCCATACCACATATATCATGTACTTGAGATATCAGTTGTACTTCTTCATGCAGGTTCTCTAGCGGCAGTGTTTTTAGTTGGCCATGTTCTTGTAAAGCATTTCACCCCTCTCTCTCTCGGGCTTCATGCTTTAGGGGGAATCTGTTACACAGTAATTTTTCACCGTCCCTGTTACCCCTTTTCCCGCACATTGGAGGACTTATTCCAGACCTGTGAGAAGTGACATAACCTGAAAACACTTGCATTGTATCCCCTTGAGTATGTACTTCATATGCCCTGAAGACACCTTCTGCAAAATACCCATAAAAATAGCCCATTTTCCATTGGCACAGTTCCACTGTGTATTACTCGCGCCAATGAGGGAAATCCTCTAAAGAGGGTGCGCCAACTGGCGCTCTATCTCAGAGTCGCACTCGCACCAGCCTAGTTGGGTAAATTTTTTAACAAACCAACTTACAAAGGTTCTTCCTAACCTATTCATGAACTGATTCCATCTTGAGTTAGTTCAGATGGGCTTCGAATCTCCATAGAAGGGAAGTAGTTATCCACCTCTCATGGAAGCTTATTAGTGATAAATCCAATCCCATGAATCTTGTGGATGACCCTAACTCCTTCTCCTGTATCTATAAAAGCTTGTCCTTTTGCCTTTGACAAGTTAGTCTCCAAGTTCCAAATTCTAAGTCCCAAAGTCTGAGAATTGATAAGCTTATGCTACAAGAAGCCTTCTTCATTCCGATGAAGCTAAATCTAAAGTGAGGAGATTCTTGTCCAAGTAACCAAGGAGAGAGAGGCTTGTTCCCCATTCCCAACAAGCTTTGCAAGGCATGTGCTGTTGATCACCCAGCCAAAGGAGGATTTGACGTCAGAACTATGGTTGTATTCTTCTTTATTTATCAATAATAGACGACTATCATTATGGTTCCACTCTTGTTATTATTTGTGATGATTGAGTTATATCCTTTCTGACTGATATATAGTTGCATCTATTGGATTTTATGCTTGTATTTGTGTTGTTCTTTGCATGTGCAGGTGTCCTTTCATGAGGATCGTGGGGATTGTGACCTGTCGGAGCAAAGGAACGGGAGCGACGACTCTTCTACAAATATTAGCTTTGGAATCCAGGTAGGCCCTCATCATCGGTCTTTGATTTGCAATTAGGAACCTGTGTGTTAGTGTTGTTTGATTGTTGCTAGACCCCATTTGGGCTAGTAGGGATCGCCTCTGTCCGCAGAGCGGATTTACCTCCACAACAAGTATGACACAAAACAAGCATGGTGCACATCCTGCCAACATGGCACAAAAGGGATTTCAAATAAAGACACATGCATGACGACAACAAGACTATCCCAACAACATACAACATGGGATCTAAAGCATAACATGATAAGTTATCATATAAATTACATCACATAAATATTCCGCATAACATGAAGCAAGGAATCATGACAACATGTAATAAACAAGATCCTGCATCAACATCGATCATGGATCTGTACAAAATAATGCATAAAGAAGAATTACATGAACACATAATATACCTCACAACCAAGGGCCATCTGAAGAAGTGGATGTCTCACTGCTGAAGCTTCTCGAACCATTGCTCTCAAGGCATTGATCTCATAAAAATTGTTGCTCGCACATGAATGTGGACAACTACACTGGAACTTGGAAAAGTGACGAGAAGAAGAAATGAGAGAATAAGAAATATGAAGCCACCATCAGATTTGTGGCATTGGGTAGTGCTGAATTGACTGTCCAAAATCTGAATTCTGAGAAGTTGAGAATTTTGGGCTCAAGGAATCTCCCAGATTCCCTCGAGATTCCTCAAAGATTTTGTTCCATAGATGGATTGTAAATCTACAACTCAGATGTCAAATATGATTGCTCCATTGCAATCCCTATGGAAAACCATGAAAAACAAGTATAAACTTGACTATATTCTGAAATGTCAAAATTTTACCTCCTTGGGAAAATTTCATGGCTCTTGGTTCTGCTACCTATTTTTGCTGAAATCATGGTTCCACGTGCATTTTGGAACTGACTAGAAAACACAGACCTCTGATTAAGAAACAAATAACACCATTGTGTTCGTGGAGATGAGAGGTGTAAAAACCATATAAAACTTGTCAAATTCTGACAAAGTGAAAATTTTGCCCTCCTGCAAAATTCATGGTTCCTGCATTTAAATATTAACTAATCTGTTGCATTGAAATTCCTGCTTACATTCTACCTCAAAATCCATGCCTATAGTCTCTCTCCTCCTCAAACTCCATGCAGAGGTAAAAAGCCTGAGTTTAAATAAAACTCATCTGCGAATTCTCCAACAAATAAGTTGTTGGCCTGATGGTTAAAAATGGCAAATGGTTAAAGAGAGGTCGGGGGATCAAATCCCGCCTCTCCCATATATAAACCTTTTATTAACCAAAATGATGCATAAACAAGGGTTGCGTCTACATTGGCAGCCTGCCCCTTAAACCCCGCATTAATCCTTGTCGGCGCATATATATTAATACATATATCGGCGAGCACAATTCGCAATCGGCACTTAACATGGGGCGCTGGAACATATATCAGCCCGATTTCCAGGACTTCTCTAATATCCATATCGGTGATCACTCTTATCGGTGGTCGGCATGGCGGGGGTATCGGTGCCCTTAATGGGGTTACACCAACATACTCATTGGCAATATTACAAATCGATGATTGGCGCGGCGATATGTGTGGCATATATGCAATGTGTGTGTGTGTGTGTGTTGTGTGTGTGTGTGTGTGTGTGTGTGTGTTGTGTGTGTTGTGTGTGTGTTGTGTTGCGGCAGTTACAGAGGGTTTGGTGGAGGTTATGACTACCGATCCCTAGATATATATATATATATATATATATATGGTTGCGATTTATAAGGTTGTTCAAGGGGTTCGGCGGGTTTGTTGCTGCCAATCCCGAAACATGTGTTCTATGTTTTATATAGTTATTTTAATAACTATATTAAAACATATTTCATTGATGGTGATTTATTACCCATTTAAAAATGATTTTTATCCCTTAAGCCATTTTTAGGAGACAAATGAGAGAACATCGAGCGTCAATGGCTGATGGGCTGCGATGTGGGTCCCACCTGCTTACTGGGATGCCATGTGGCACACTGTGGGTCCCACTTTGCCCCTATCATGTCAAACTTTGAATAGCTCTATCTTTCGCATACGAGCTCGGTTTGATGAACCGTTCACACCACCACGATCAGGATGACGAGATCTTCAATTTGGTCCTAGTTTGAGCATAATCAAAACAGTTTTATTTTTGAGCCATCTTTGTCTTGTGTGTCTCTCTAGAGCCACTTGGATCAATCCTCCCCATTGAGGAGCTTTTGGTCCTCCAAAAGCATGAAAAATAATCTACATCTCTATCTGTACCCTGTCTACATCACAAGTGTCCTGAAAAGGTCTCGCTTCCATCTCCTTCACCTTTGTTCTTATGAGCCTTAAGCAACGAGCCAACAGCTGCTACTTCTGCCACCTATAGTACATTGTTTGCAAATCACATGCTTTGAATAACACGACCAAAATAAAGAACCAAACATCCCATACTTGCCACGAGTTTCTAAGACATACTCGGTGGTCAGGTTTACAACAAGATGGATATAATACCCCAGCTATGACAACAAGGCCAACCCATCATGGTTGCTTCAAAAAGTGATGGAAAACACATCCTCACTACAACACATGATTTACATACATAATTCTAGACATTATTTTTTTGACAAGTGACAGAAGCATGACATCACTTTCAGAGTTTTAACATGAAACTCAAAACAGGCCCAGACATCATTGTTGTTGACCAAGTGATGGAGACACACCTCATCACTTTTACACTTTAAAAATGCAACAAATGATTTACAAATAATGACCATGAAATGACATCATTTCAAAAAAGCACTTTTCACTTATCAATGTGAATGGGTCACCTCCTTGAGGTGGTTTTCCTTGTCGAACAACTGTTCTTCCTGGTTCACGCACCGACACTTTGTGCTCTGGATGGAGCTTCCAGCAAGTGGCTCTCTGATGGCCATTTCTGTCATAATGACTGCAGTAGGCTTTCTTCCTCCACATCTACTTAACCTGCTTCTTCTCATGCTATTGAGAGGGTATTTCATGCCTCATCCTTGTGAGTGCTGCCATTCTTTTCCAACACTTGGAAAAGGTATGGTTAGGTAAACCCCAAAAGGTGCATGTTTTCCGATGCCTTAATCTTCATTCATCATTAACAACATGATCATAATCAAAATGAACATTCAAAGATCAAAAGTGATTATACCTTCCTTTGCTATCTTTGATGTCAGTATGGAGATGAGAGCTTGCCTCAACTCTCTCCCTATCATGGAAACTACCATAGGATGATGGGGATGTTTTCCCATCATTGTCTTTCCTTGATGATGTCTCAGACAACTTTGACACCTTTGAGCACTCTCCTCTGGTGCATCTGGAGCCTTCAAATCGATGCTTAAGCACAACCTCCAAAGGTTGAGTGATACCTTGGTTATTAACAGCAAGTTATTTCTCCTCATGCCTCGTCTTTGTAAGGAGCCTCATGTTTGTCCCTGTAATTGGATTTCCAAATCTCCAACAGACATCATACTATGAGAAGATGAAATCGAAAGGAAATCAACATCTTTTACCTTCTATTTCGATTTGGAAAGAACTGATGAGGGATGCTCATCATTTTTTGTTGGTGGATCACATTTCCCAACTTCTTTCATGACATACCCAAGTCCTGCCTAACGAGGTAATTCCTCTACTTTGAAGGGATTGATAATGCCTTAGCCATTAACACCCAAGCCTTTTCCTTCATATCACATTCTCTTCAGCAGTTTGGAGTCAATTCCTGTGGCATGATTTTCAAACACAACGAAATCATCATCAGGAAACATACATGAAGATGGAGAACTACTTTTTACCTCACATGGGTCTCGCTGCAACTTTTCCAAGGCCTCGTCCTTTGCTTGCAACTTTAGCATCAAACTCTACTTCTCCTCTTTCTCTTCATGTAGACGCATCTTCAATACATCATTCTCTGTTTGAAGATTATGCCTGTCTTGCTTCAGTTCTTTCATGGCCTCTTCTGTGGCTTTCAACTGAAGCTGTAGCTGCTCCTTTTCCTCTATTTCTTTCTGTAGAGTTTTATACACAATTTCTACTTTCTTGGAAATGTTAAGCATGGTCTCGTACATTTCTCTTTCATCCTCTGTCATTGTTCACACTACAATTCACATCAACGTAAAGACCTACTCTGATACCACTTGATCTAGGTCCGGGTGTGAAGAAGGACCCTTCCAAGAGCTTTTACTTTTGTGATGTGTTAAAATTGCATTTTAAAAGAACATTAACAAATACAGCTACAGACTGTAAAGAAGAGGAACATAACAATCATCAGCACATGAAAACATAAGTTGTTGATAACGGAGTTTGTCCAGGAGGAACTATGTCTCCGGCCCCGATGTCAAGATGGTGTAGGCCACTGCATTAAGTGTTGTCAATAAATATGATGTACACAAGAGATGATGTCTTGATCATACAAGGAAGAATTCCCTCATGCAGCAGTGGCTCTCAGAGATATTCCACAACTAGAACTCTCAATCAAAAGACTCCTATCAGTATGACACAAAACAAGCATGGTGCACATCCCACCAACATGGCACAAAAGGGATGTCAAATCAAGACACATGCATGACGACAACAAGAGTATCCCAACAACATACAACAAGGGATCTCAAAGCATAACATGATAAGTTATGACAAAAAGTACATCACTTAAAGATTCTGCATAACATGAAGCAAGGAATCATGACAACATGTAATAAACAAGATCCTCCATCAACATCAATCATGGACCGATACAACATAATGCAGAAAGAATAAGTACATGAACACATCATATACCTCACAACCAAGGGCCATTTGAAGAAGTGGATGTCTCACTGCTAAAGCTACTCAGACCATTCCTCTCAAGGCATCGATCTCATAAAAATGGTTGCTCGCACATGAATGTGGACATCTACACTGTTAATTGGAAACGTGATGAGAAGAAGAAATGAGAGAATAAAAAATCTGAAGCCACCATCAGATTTGTGGAGTCGAGTAGTGCTGAATCAACTTTCCAAAATCCATATTTTGAGAAGTTGATAATTCTGGGCTCAAGGAATCTCCTAGATTCCCCCAAGATTCCTCAAAGATTCTGTTCCATGGATAGACTGTAAATATGCAACTAAGATGTCGAATCTGATCACTCCATTGTGATCCCTATGTAAAACCATGAAAAACAGGTATAAGCTTGACTATATTCTGAAATGTCAAAATTTTACCTCCTTGGGAAAATTTCATGGCTCATGGTTCCGCTTCTTGTTTTTGCTGAAATCATGGTTCCACATGCATTTTAGAACTGACTGGAAAATGTAGACCTCTGATAAAGAAACAAACAACACCATTGTGTTCTTGGCGATGAGAGGTGTAAAAATTATAAAACTTGTCAAATTCTGACAAAGTGAAAATTTTGCCCTCCTGCAAAATTCATGGTTCCTGCATTAAAATATTAATTAATCCACTGCATTGAAATTTGTGCCTGCATTCTACCTCGAAATCCATGCCTATAGTCTCTCTCCTCCTCGAACTCCGTGTAGAGGTAAAAAGCATGAGTTTAAATAAAACTCATCGGTGGATTCTCCAATAAATAGGTCGTTGGCCTGATGGTTAAAAACCACAAATGGTTAAAGAGAGGTCGGCGTATCAAATCCTGTCTCTACCATATATAAACCTTTTATTAACCAAAATGATGCATAAATAGGGGTCGGGTCTGCATTGGGCAGCCCACCCCTTAAACCCCACATTAATCCTTATTGGCGCATATATATTAATACATATATCAGCGAGCACAATTCGTAATTGGCGTTTAACATGGGGCACTGGCACATATATCGGCCCGATTTCCGAGACTTCAATGATATCCATATCAGTGATCACTGTTATATATGGTCAGCACGGCAAGGGTATTGGCACCCTTATTAGGTTATGCTAACATACTCATCGACGATATTACAAATCGGCCATCGATGTAGTGATATTGTGTGGCATATATGCGATATATGTGTTGTGTGTGTGTGTGTGTGTGTGTTGCGGCAGTTGTGGAGGTTTGGCGGAGGTTATGACCGCTGATCCCAATATATAAATTATATAAATATATATATATATATATAATATATATATGGCTGTGATTTATAAGGTTGTTCAAGGGTTCGACGGGGTTTGTTGCCACCGATCCTGAAACCATGTGTTTTATGTTTTATATAGTTAATTATAATAACTATATTAAAACATATTCGTGGATGGTGATTTATACCCATTTAAAAAATGATTTTTGTCCCTTAAGCCAGTTTTAGGAGAGAAATAAGAGAAT